>JAPXFY010000014.1:9556264-9568764 GCA_030674185.1 Monoplex corrugatus | reverse complement strand
GTTGTGTGTGTGTGTGTGTGTTGTGTGTGTGTGTGTGTGTGTATGTGTGTGTGGTGTGTGTGTGTGTGTGTGTATGTGTGTGTGTGTGTGTGTGTGTGTGTGTTGTGTGTGTGTTGTGTGTGTGTGTGTGTGTGTGTGTGTGTTGTGTGTGTGTGTGTGTGTGTGTGTGTGTGTGTGTGTGTGTGTGTGTGTGTGTGTGTGTGTGTATGTGTGTGTGTGTGTGTGTGTGTGTGTGTGTGTGTGTGTGTGTGTGTGTGTGTGTGTGTAGTGTGTGTGTGTGGGTGTGTGTGTGTGTGTGTGTGTGTGTGTGGTGTGGTGAGTGTGTGTGTGTTGTGTGTGTGTGTGGTGTGTGGTGTGGTGTTGGTGTGTGGCGTGTGTGTGTTTTGCTGTGTGTGTGTGTAGTGTGTGTGTGTTCGTTCTCTTGATTTAACGTCTTTTCACTATAAGTGATATTAGACGGTGTGTATGTGTGTGTGTCTGTGTGTGTGTGTGTGTGTGTGTGTGTGTGGTGTGAGAGAGAGAGAGAGAGAGAGACAGACAGACAGACAGACATGCAGGCAGACAGACAGACAGGCAGACAGAGAGAGACAGAGAGAGACAGAGAGGGAGAGGAAATTTATTGAAACTATTTGGCAAAGGTAGATATTTGCACAAAGGCCAACTTACATGCCTGCTGTTGTTAATGTTTTTGTATTAAAACAAAGAAAACAGGAAACTACAAAATGATTGATATTAATTAAACGAGATAATGATTGAGAAACAGAGAGAATGGGAGATGAGGCTTGATATGGATATTTCAATTATCATTTTTAATCACCAGAGCGTTTTCTTTTTCTTTCTTTTTTTCATAAATATCTTAAGCCATTGCACATATATATTTCTGCGGGAAGTATTATGTGAAGAATTCGTTTATGCCAATTTGTGTTTCAGTTGACGCTGTGATAGCACCGATTAAAATGAAAGAATGTGACTAAAAGAAAAATATTTCCTAAAATCATCAAATCACCAAATAGCAAACTTACAGTCACAAAACTCATGTTATCATTCTAACAATTTAGATATTTTACTTTTTGACAGCTTGTTGTCCTATTTGACGTCCTCGTAAGATTGCTAGATGATGTTTCCTTAGATTGGCCCATGTTGTTCTATTTCGTACAAATTTGAAGTTAAAATATACATTAATGTATATGTCAAGAAACCGTTATCTTTTGCTTAAAAATGTCCATGTATATGAATAATTAAACTGGTCATATTGCGCTGTATCATATTAGATTTTTTTTTTAACTCGGGGATGAATAAGAGAAGTCTTATACTTTGCAGATTTGATTGATTTACCATGATTGCAAAACAAATTGTGTGTTTGTTTGGTACCAAATGATCAGTGTAGAAATACAACTTACTGCTTTTTAAAGAAGGTTACATTTTCTTTGTGCTTTTGTTGCAGTCAGGGCGGGTGGGCTATGCCGTCTTAAATATTACTGGCTAGGAATTTTTTCGACTGGTTAAAGACATTCTGCATTGTGAACAGTCGCTAAATGTTGGACAAAATACATTGTTTCATGTCTTTCGAAATTGTGTTATTCCATATATCACATTTTGCCAGCCACTATCATCATTGTCTGGAATCTGTCTTGTTTAAATCAGCAACATGCATATTAACGCTTCAAAAGCAATGATGAAAAAAATGATTCTAGAATGTGCTACATGCCTTCTGTCATGGTACGTTGGCTATGTAGCACTCAGTTTTGGGTATATCGATACGTCCAAACCAATCAGGAGAGAGGTGGCATACATCATACTCTTTTGATTCAAGTTTGAAAGGCTTTCCAATGAACACTTTAGACATCTGATAGACTTCAACTCTATCATATGTTACTGTGGCAGCCATAGAGTAACCTACACAATTATTGGCATGAGGCTGCCACATTCCACATTTTTGCATTCTCTATTTCTGTTCTCGTCTGTCTCTCGTCTGTCTCTCTGTCTGTCTCTGTCTGTCTGTCTGTCTGCCTGTCTGTCTGTCTGTCTCTCTCTATCTATCTATCTTTCTCCCTCTCCCTCCCTCCCTGCCACCTCTCTCTCCCCATCTGTCTCCTTTTCACGATCTCTGTCTTTCTCTCTGATTCGGCCAGTACAAATGTCCTAAAACCTTTACACAGAATTCACAAACGCATCTTCTAAATAGTTCTTCTGACAACGTCAATTTTAGAAGAACAAAATGACAACAAACTAGATATTTTACTTCTGAAAAAGCAAAGCGATTGAATTCCTTGTTGCTGAGGGGGAAACCCCTGTGAACATTAACAGACAATTACAGAATGTGTATAAGGAGAACACTTTAGATTATAGCATTGTGCGCAGGTGGGTCTGGAGTCTGAATGACGTAAAGGTGGGAACTGCGAGTGTAGTTGATAAACCCCGTTCTGGCCGTTCGCCCACTTCTGTGAATCCTGCCAATAAAGCAAAAGCAGATGCCCTGATTAGAGAAGATAGGCGCATAACTCTTGAGGTGCTGGCAGAAAACCTTGAAGTGAGCCATGGAAGTGCTTATAATATTGTTGAATCACTTGGGTTTTCAAAAGTGTGTGCCTGTTGGGTACCAAGAGAGCTGACCAGCGAACGCAAGACTGACAGGGTCAACACCTGCACTGAACTTCTTGAACAAAGTCAAAGAGACAACACCTTTTTTGGAAGGCTCGTCACTGGTGATGAAACATGGATTCACCATTATGAAATGGAATCAAAGAGGCAGTCAATGAAATGGCGGCACCCTACGTCACCAAAACCGAAAAAGTTCAAGACGGAAAAATCAGCTGGAAAAATCATGGCGACTGTCTTTTGGGATGCTCAAGATGTCATTCTGGTTGATTTCTTGCCAAGAGGAGAATCACTAAACTCTGAGGCATACATTAAGAACTGACGAGGCTCAAAGCAATAATCTGACGAGTGAGACCAACTTGCAAATCGATAATGTCCTCCTTCTGCATGACAATGCTCGACCACACACAAGCATCAGGACAAGGAGACAATCGCGTCATTCAGGTAGACAACTTTACCGCATCCTCCATACTCACCAGACTTAGCGCTTCAGACTATCATCTCTTCGGCCCCATGAAAGAGGGTTTGAGAGGCAAACATTATGCCAGTGACGAGGAAGTGAAAACTGCAGTGAAGACGTGGCTCCAAGCACAGTCAACAGAATTTTACTAGGTAGGGATACATGAAGCAGACACAAGTAGATCACTCATAAGGAAGATTAGGAAAAGACAAGCAACATTTATTGGCCATTTTATGAGGAAGGGGGTTTTGGAGCACCTGGTCACAACGGGGAAGCTGGAGGGAAAGAGAGCACCAGGTAGACCCAGGGAGAGAATGCTGGACGGACTTGCGGAGTGGCTGGGATGAGGAGGGTGGGGGAGATGCTGAGGGAAACGAGAGATAGAGATGGTTGGAAGTCCATGGTCACCAATGCCATGCAGCAGGGCACCTGATGATGATGATGAGGGATACATGCCCTCATTCGAAGATGGAACATTGCTATTGAGAGAAACGGTGACTATGTTGAGAAGTAGGGATGTGATCCCCAGAGGACCAGCTTCATTTTGATGTATGGTACATGTTCCTGTGTCGGTAATTGTTCCTGTACTAAAGAAAAAGGGATTACTTTTTGACTCACTCTCGTATATATATATATATATATATATATATACATAGAGAGAGAGAGATACATATATATATATACATATACATACATATATATGTGTGTGTGTATATATACATATATATGTATATGCATATATACACACATATATATATATATGTATATATATGTATATATATGTATAATATATACATATATATATATATATATATATATATATATATATATATATATATATATACATCAAACAAGGATCCAACCCTGTTTATCTGCATGTGTCTTATTGCTCTTGTACTAAAAAAGAAAAAAGCTGACCACATATCTCCTCTCCTGGCACAACTTCACTGGCTCCCTGTATCAAAGCGTATAGTATACAGTACAAACTAGACACCATGTGCTACAAAAGCCTCAATAACGCAGCCCCCGATTACCTGTCAAGCCTACTTGAGATCTATCTTCCCTCACGCTCCGCTCTGCCTCCGATCCTCTGACTTTTCGCTTTCCACGCACTAAGCTCAATACTTATGGTCCACGAGCCTTCTCTGTTTCTGGTCCACTTTCCTGGAACAAACTTCCTCTCTTAGTCCGTCAGCAACCTACTTTTGTCCCCTTCAAGTCCGCTCTCAAAACTCACCTTTTCTCCTCTGCATAAAATCCTCACCTCACTCAATCCCCTCTGCAGCCTGTCTCCACTCGGAGGGGAATCACATTGTAATATATAATTGTATATAATATGCTCTCTATAATCTTCCATTGTTTTATTCTTTCTCCCCATTTATAGCCGTGTGCGTGTGCGTGTGCGTGTGCGTGTGCGTGTATTGTGTGTGTGTGTGTGTGTGTGGTGTGTGTGCGTGCGTGCGTGTTTGTCTGTTTTAGCGCTTAGATTTGATTTTATCAAGATTTTGCGCTATATAAAATATTGTATTGTATTGTATTGTATTGTATTGCTCCCAGCCTTCCTATGACCTCCGCTTTCCTTCCATGTTTCCTTTTTTTAGGCTACATGTATCTAAATATATACTGTCCAATACAGTTTGCTCGTCTTTTAAGACGTAACATGATTTTGATATCTATGTTATTTTTTATCAGTATCTTGTGTGCATAATGACATGTACACAAGTGGTGTTTTACATCCAATTTGTGTATAATAATTTTCCAGTATTGTTTCTGTATGCACAGGAGTATGGTTTACTTTTCATGACGTAATATGGACATCAAACATCTTCAGTGTACTTGTGACTTATAACGTTCCAAAAGTGTGTTTTACTTTTAAAGAATTGATATGTGTATCATTGGTGTTAGTGTTGTTTGTGTGTAATGACAGGTACACAAATAGACTTTTTAATATTTACGTTAGAAATGTTTGTTCCCTGTCAAGGGCTGGTTGAAGAAGGGCTCATATAGTGGTTACTGGCACGTATAATACTTGTCTATTACTTTTGGAAATAGGTGATCTGATCATACTCTCTGTCTGTCTCTGTCTCTCTGTCTTTTATCGTGCACTGAACGTTATGATGCATGTTTCCATGTGCTTGTTGTTTCAGAAAACTCAAAAAAAGACCTGTGCTTCTCTCCGTCTTGCCTGTATCAAGGTAGCGTATACACACGTGTTTGTACTGACTTTGTGTTGTTGTTGTTGCTGTTGCTGTCGTCGTCGTTGTTGTTGAGTCAGCAGGAATGCTCTTTCACACACTCCCTCCTCCACACACTCCTTATTTTCGTTGGATAGGCGATGTCTGCTGAATAAAATGTGATCGCTTACCAATGGACCTCCTGTATGAAGAGCTAGTGATGGGGAAAGACCAACAGGTCGACCCCACCTGCGTTATAAAATCAGCTGCAAACGCCATCTCATCAGCACAGATATCGAGGTTAAACTGCTGCAGACAGACGTATCTAGAAAGGGAAGTGCAGACAGGAATCTCCCAGTCTGTAGTCTTCTGGGACTGATAAGTCTAATGCTACTCCTCCTCCTCCTCCTCCTCCTACTACTACTACTACTACTACTACTACAAAACTATCATTTTTTTCTGAAACGCGTTTGATTGGTTAGAGGAAAAGATATGAATACATGGGGTTGACAATTATCATAGCATCTAACTTTGACCGCTAGAATTTAAGCAAACAAAAACGAGAAAAGTACCAAAAAAATCAGAACGAGCATTCAGTATTAAAAAAAACCAAAACGGGGCAAATTTTCGGCCAGTTGGTCTTTGTCAAGCATTTTCAAAAGACAACAAAGAACAAATGTGACCTCCCACCACGAAATCATTCTTAACTCGCAGTCAGTCGAACAGCACTAGGAGTTGAAAAGGTGACTGAGGGTCTATCTGGGGTGTTTTGACTTTTCCTCAAAATTGGTTTCTGTAGACTATAATCTATCCCCTACAGAATTTTTTTTCTTGAAAAAATATTATTGATCAATTTAAAATGGTATTTTAATGCACTGATCGCAGCACAAAGAATGCAATTTCCAACCAAAAGTACCTATTTTTGTCTCATTATAAACCGTAACCTGCGCAGTACCCGCACATGTAATATACTGACGGAATGCTCTTTGGTGCACCTTTCAGATAATGACAGCGAAAATTAGAAACAAACTGGGTCAAAGCCACCAAATAAAGAAATTTAAGGAAAATGTGTAGGAGAGCACACAAAAACTTTAGAGGCCGTTTTCTCAAAATGGCCGTCATACAACTAAATGACTTTAAACATACATAACTTCTACATTGTTTTGGAGTACAAGCTTTTAAGCAAGTACCAAAATAATCAGTAGAATGTACACTTTCCAGTAATATGTATATCTCAAAATGCCCAAAATGCTAGTTAAGACTGATTTCGTGGTGGAGGGTCACAAATACAGAAAATTTAGTGGGTTGAGGGATGGGAGGAACAGCTATCCTCCATGATGCTTCATTGAGCAAAAGTGTTTGTGAATTGTGATAACTGGGAAGCAGGGAGAAAAGATGTCATGGGAGGAATGAGATGAATTCTACAATACAAAAGTGATAATGCCGTATTACTGTTGTTATATATTTTGAGGAGGGTCTAGGAGGAAAATATTGGAAATCAACAATTTACAAAATACCTGTTGAGTGTCTTTTGTTGAGTGTGTGTGTGTGTGTGTGTGGTGTGTGTGTGTGTGTGTGTGTGTGTGTGTGTGTGTGTGGGTGTGTGTGTGTGTGTATGTGAGTGTGTGTGTGTATATGTGTGTGTATGTATGTATGTATGTATGTATGTATGTGTGTGTGTGTGTGTGTGTGTGTGTGTGTGTGTGTGTGTGTGTGTGTGTGTGTGTGTGTGTGTGTGTGTGTGTGCGTTTCTGCAATCTGAATACACGTAAATATACGAATATGTTCGAATGAATGGAAATGTATAAATGTGAGTAGTAAGGCCGATGTAAATTGATTGTGCCTAGTGCAACGACTTCAGTCTGACCTGGAAACCTGGAAAAAGGAGCGAAAAAATTCCTAATCCAACAGCCAAGGGTCTGAAGGGAAAACCAGAGTACCCTGAGAAAAGTAAAACCTTGATTAGATACGTTGGGCCTGTCTTATAAAAAAGGAATTGAAACTGACAAAAAATATGAATACATGTGTGCAGCCATAAAACCAAGACCTCGTTCGAAGTAGGGTGATTGGCAGTCAGAGAATAATAATAATGAAGCTGTCTACGGGGTCACAACACTCGTGTGAGCGCGCGCGTTTGTATGTGTGCGCAAGTGTGTGTGTGTGTGTGTGTGTGTGTGTGTGTGTGTGTGTGTGTGTGTATGTTGTGTGTGTGCCAGTGTGTGTGTGCGTGTGTGCATGCGTGTGTGTGTGTATATGTGTGTGTGTGTGAGAGAGAGAGAGAGAGATAGAGAGAGAGAGACAACAGACACAAGACACAGACACAGACACAGACACAGACACAGACACAGACACAGACACAGACACAGAGAGAGCAGATGTCAAAGCTGCAAATCCTTACGCTTTGAGCGTAATGCATTACGTCCATCAGAATGCTATTACCCCATTACGCCCCTGCAAAAACTATTGCGCTATTTTTTTAATTGAAGCATCTTATCTGCATTTGTTACCCGGCTAATGTGATAGATGAGCGTGTTTCATTTCGAGTATGTGAGGATAATTTTCCTTAACCAAGCTTGTGATGACTTTTGTTTCTACCAATTAGCCTTGGCCTGAACTCTGACTTGACCAGTTCAAAAACATTATTTCATTTTGTTGCTGTCCTTCAGCCTATTCACATGTTTTACTTTGCATTGATTGACTCGGGCAGTAAACAGTCAAACCCTTCAATATTTGTTAAAGAGAAACAGCGATGTGATGCACAGAATCAGACAAATTACAAATATTGTTGTCATCATTGTAGCCAATATATCGTTGTCGTTGTTGTTTGAAACAGCAGCGGAGGGATGTGCCAGTGGTTGTTGGTTGTTTGTTTGTTAGTTTGTTTTGTTTTTGGTTTGCTGTTGTTGTTGTTGTTGTTTCGTTTCGTTTTATTTTGTTACTCTCTGGGTGTACTATTGTCTGTGTGACAGCACTTCAGCCGCAGAATGCATTTAAGCACACACAAAACAGATACTCTAAATATGTAGAGAAAGATTGAAGAAATGCCTACAGGAAAGAGACATGCACATCAACTGTTGCTTAAAATCAAAAGATGGTACGTTTTCCATGGAAAAAGACAAACTATTAGATAGATGGGGACAGTAAATCAAAGACCTTTGTAACGATGACAGAAACGAAGAAGACATAAGAAAAAACGTTGAAGGACCACCAGTGATAAAAGATGAAGTTAGAGCAGCATTGAAACAGATGAAACCGGGAAGAGCCCCATGACTAGACATTATTACTACACAAATGACTGAGGCCCTAGAAGAACTTGATATTGAAAACATAACAGTCCTCCTAAGAGAAATTTATGACACCACAAAAAGTTCCCAAATATATGTATGTCAAAATCAATTTCCTTTGCACTTCCAAAGAAAACAGGGGGTACAGAATGCAAACTCCATCGTGCAATCAGCTTGGTGAGTCATGTAACAAAAATTCTATTAAGAATAATCATGAGGACAAAGAACAGAATCAAAAGAGAAATAGCGAAGAACAGAATGGATTTGTCAAAGGGAAAGGAACTCCTAATGCCATATACATCCTGAGAACTATCATATAGAGGTCAGTCGAGTTAAACAAGGATTTATTTTTATGCTTTGTTGATTTTACCAAGGCTTTTGGTCAGATAAGACATGAAGAAATGATTAACCAACTAGAAAGGCTCAATGCTGATGGAAAAGATCTACGAATAATCAGATATATGTATTGGGAATGAACAGCAGCAGTGAGAATAAAAAAAACGATATAAGCTCTTTCCAAAATATTAATAGAGGGGTCAGGCAGAGTTGTGTTCTGTCACCAGATTTGTTTTTACTACGGTGCGAAACCTCGAAGAATGCCCTGGGATAAAGGTTGGAGGAAAAATGATAAACATTATCAATCCTCGTTATACTGATGACACCGTTCTAAATGTAGACAATGAAAAAGACCTACACAATATTGTGAATATAATAGAAATAGAAAGCAGAAACATAGGACTGGAGCTAAGTAGCAAGAAGACTGAAGTCATGGTAATCAGTAAAAAACAAGAAATGCCCTCATGAAAAATAACAGCAAATGGCACAACAATGAGACAGGTTGAGAAATATCTGGGAACGCTCATCTGTCCAGATGGCAGATGCACGTTAGAAATAGCCAGCAGAATTGGCCAAGCCAAAACAGCATTCAAGAAGATGAAAAGCGTTCTTATGAACAAATGCCTATAAATTACCATCAGGAAAAGAGTTCTTGGGTGTTCTGTAGAACCGATACTGTTGTACAGTTGTGAGGCGTGGACAGTCAACACACAAAGTCAGCACAAAATTGAGGCAACTGAGATGTGGTTTTTAAGGAGAATATTGAGAGTTCCATGAACTGCAAAGAAAACAGTTTTGAAGAAGGCAGACACAAGAAGAACATTAGTAAAGAAGACTAGGAAAAGACAAGCAACATTTACAGGACATGTTATGAGGGGAAAAATGGAGCACCTGGTCACAATAGGAAAGCTGGAGGGAAAGAGAACGTAGGTAGACCCAAGGAGAAAATATTGGCCGGACTTGCAGGGTGGCTGTGACGTGTGTTAACAGTAAACAGCATGCGGATAACAGCACGGCATGATATTCGTTTAAATGATAACTGATTGCTGTTCACTGTGAAATGTATATATACTGTAGTCAGTTGAGAATCAGACAGTGACGAGTAAAGACGAAGAAGCATTGCCCTGTCTTCCGAGTTGGCTGTAGAAAGAACGGAACATGGTGTCAGAATCGTGATTACGAACTCCAACAAAAATCCAGAATATTGAAGACTAAAGTTCAACCATGGAAGATGAACAAGAAGAGAGAAAAGCCAGTCGACGACATGCCAAGATTCCCTTGCCTCCTAAACTTGATGTGAATGGAGGAAACCTGCAGAGCAGCTGGAGGAAATTCAAGAGGCTTTGGGACAGCTATGAAATTGTGACAACACAGACAGAAGAAGACTCAACATACAGAACAGCAGTTTTTCTTTCTTGCATCGGGCTGGATGCTATGGACATCTATGAAGGATTGGCATTTGCTAATGAAGCTGAAAGAAATGACATTGACACTGTTCTCCAGAAATTCGAAGAATACTGTGTGGGTTCAACCAATGACACTTACGAAGCATTCAGATTCAACTGCAGACATCAAGCAGCAGGAGAATCTATTGAACAGTTTGTAGCAGAACGGCGGATACTGATCAAGACCTGTAACTGTGGTACACTGGAAGACAGACTGTTGAGAGATCAAATCGTACTGGGTGTACATGACGAGACTCTGCGATCAAAATTACTGGAAGTGCAACAGCTGACATTGACTGCATGTATTGATATGTGCAGAGCGCATGAATCAAGTCAACATCAAACCGTCCAAATGATGAGAAAAACGCAGGACACGCAGGAAGTCCAATCTTTCAAAGACAATAAGACAGCAAAGCAGTACAGCAAAGGAAACAAACCAGAGTACAGAGAGAAATGCGGATATTGTGGTGGAAAGCACCCAAGAGCAAAAGAGACATGTCCAGCATTTGGAAGAAAATGCAAAGCTTGTGGAGGAAATAATCACTTTGCTTCATGCTGCAGAACACCCAAGAAAAATCAAAAGAAAACAAGAGTTCGGCACTTCGAAGAAGAAGAGACTGACACTGAAAGCGATAATGAAATCCACGGGATCGAAGACAAACCCAGAAAAAAGGAGAGAAACATACGAGCAAAAATGCTGATAAATGAGATGCCAGTAAGATTTCTTCTTGACACAGGTGCAACAACAAACGTGATGTCTGAGAGCCTGTACAGAGAAGTCACAGGAGATGAAAGAAAGTCTGACCTGCAAGAGACTAAGAAGAAGCTGGTGATCTTCAACGGAACAGAAATGAAGCCTGTGGGGGAGATAGTGCTGCGAGTGAAAAACCCCAAGAACAGAAGGAAATACAAAGTCAACTTCGCGATCACCAAAACGGACTGTAAGCCAGTACTGGGACTGAAAGCTGTACAGCACATGCAATTGTTGACGATCAATGAAGAGAACATTGCAACGATAGCGGCGAATCAGAAAAAGGAGAAAATGCAAAAGATATGCTCACAAAGTACAACGATGTCTTTGAAGGAGAAGGAAAACTAGAAGAGAAATTACACCTAGAAACAGACCCCAGTATTGCTCCAGTGAAGATGCCTTGCAGAAAGTGGCCGATAGCAGTGCAAGAGAAAGTGAAGGACGAGCTGAAGAGGTTGAAAAAACTGGATGTGGTCACTAAAGTAGACACGCCAACGGAGTGGATAAGCTGTTTGGTCGTAACAACAAAGAGCAATGGGAAAGTCAGACTGTGCATCGACCCTAAGCCACTGAACAAAGCCCTCAGGAGAAACGAGTACCCCATGCCAACCATTGATGACGTACTGCCTCTCCTCAAAGATGCAAAATACTTCACACACCTGGACGCGAAAAACGGGTTTTGGCACGTTGAACTAGACGAAGACAGCAGCTACCTGACAACATTTGAGACGCCTTTTGGCAAATACCGATGGAAACGAATGCCCTCTGGAATTTCACCAGCCCCAGAAGAATTCCAGAGGAGGATTGACATCGCTCTGGCAGGACTGCCAGGCGTGGTGGCGGTTCATGATGACATCTTTGTTTTTGGCAGAGGACCAACCGACGAAGCAGGACCACAAGTTCATGATACCAACCTGAACCGTTTGCTACAACGATGCCGAGAGACTGGAATACCAGAACGCCTGACAACAGACTGTGGAACTCAATTCACATCAAACCAGTTTGGAAAGTTCAGAAAAACATATGGGTTTGAAACACGTACAAGCTCACCACACTACCCTCAGTCCAATGGAAAAGCAGAGAGCGCGGTGAAGGCTGCAAAGACGTGCATGAAGAAAGCAGAACACAACATTCAAGATCCCTTCCTCGCTTTACTTGAGCTGAGAAACATCCCGACAGATACTGTAAACAGTTCGCCTGCTCAGAGACTGTTCGGCAGAAGAACACGAACACAAGTGCCGACGTCAAAGACATTACTCCTACCTACAGTTGAACCAATCAAGAAAGAACTTGAGAAAAGGAAACTGAAGCAAGCGCACTACTACAACAGAAGCGCAGTAGAGCTGACAGAACTGAGTCTGGGACAGATTGTGAAATTCCAACCTCCAGGATCCAAAAAGTGGATCAGCGCCAAAGTAGACCAACAGGTGAACATCCGGTCATACAACATTC
>JAPXFY010000014.1:9522283-9556164 GCA_030674185.1 Monoplex corrugatus | reverse complement strand
AGGACAGATGGAGGCATCTTCAATACTCAACGCCTGAAGGCAAGACGAAAGTCACTAAATCACTTGTTCGTGACTTCCTTTATGCTGATGACTATGCTATCGTTGCCCATTCGGAGGATGACCTTCGAAGAATTACAGGTTCTCTGTCAGCGGCCACTAAGTGCTTTGGACTCACAATAAGCATCAAGAAAACTGAAGTGATGTTTCAATCTACAGAGGGATCAACAGAAAACATGCCTGAAATAAAGATCGACGGCAAGGTCCTTAACAACGTTGACTCCTTTACCTATCTTGGTAGCAGTCGCTCCTCTTCCAACAGTATCGATAAGGAGGTATCCAGCCACATCGCTAAGGCAAGTTCTTCCTATGGCAGACTCCACATGTGAGTATGGAATGAAAGGGGCTTGAAACTAGAGATGAAGTGCGCAGTATACAGAGCAGTAGTCCTGACTCCATCGCTGTATGAATACGAGTCCTGAACTCTCTACCGTAGGCATGTCAAGCTACTAGATCAGTTTCACCAGCGCTGCCTCTGACGTATCTTACACATCAAACGGTACAACAGAGTCTCAAACGTGAATGTACTTTTGCCTGATGCCAAACATGCATGCACTGCTAACACAGTCTCAGCTAAGATGCTCTTCTATTGTTAACTGACAGAGGGTCATCGACCAAGAGGATGGCCAAAGCTTTGCTACAAAGACATCTTGAAAAAGTCCTTCCAGTGACATTGATGAAGAACAATGGAAAATCATAGCCACAAACAAGTCTGAATGGAGGCAGGGGAACAGAGGCTTATGAAAATGAAAGACGAAGCAGCCAAACGGAAAAAGCGTGCGGCAACTCTGCAGAGCGTTCCATTGAGTCTCCTGTATGTGGCCGCCTGTGTGCATCAAACTTTGGCCTGAGATCCCAAATGGTCATCATCATCAGGCGCCCTGCCGCATGGCGTTGGCGATCATGGACTTCCATCTGTCTCTATCTCTCATTGCCCCTAGCATCTCCCCCACCCTCTTCGTCCCCAGCCACTCTGCAAATCCGTCCAGCATTTTCTCCCTGGGTCTACCTGGTGCTCTCTTTCCCTCCAGCTTTCCCGTTGTGACCAGGTGCTCCAAATCCCCCTTCCTCATAAAATGGCCTATAAATGTTGCCTGTCTTTTCCTAATCTTCCTTATGAGTGATCTACTTGTGTCTGCCTCCATCAAGACTGTCTAGTTTGTTTTCTTTGCTGTCCATGGAACTCTCAACATTCTTCTTAAAAACCACATCTCAGCTGCCTCAATCTTGTTCTGGCTTTGCTTGCTGACTGTCCATGCCTCACATCCGTATAACAGTATTGGTTCTATATAACATTCAAGGACTCTCTTCCTGATGTTAATTAGTAGGCATTTGTTGGTAAGAATGCATGTCATCTTCTTGGATGTTGTTTTGGCTTGGCCGATTCTGTCAGCTAATTCCAATGTGCATCTGTTGTCTGATGAAATGACCGTTCCCAGGTATTTGAACTTATTAACCTGTGTCAAGGTTGTGCCATTTGCTGTTATTTTGCATGAGGGGATTTCATGTTTTTTACTGATCACCATGACTTCAGTCTTCCTGCTGTTTAGTTCCAACCCCTTACCTTTGCTTCCTATTTCTAGTATATTCACAAGGTTTTGTAGGTCCCTTTCATTTTCTGCAATTAGCACGGTGTCATCTGCTTATCGAATGTTGTTTATCATTTTCCGTCCAACCTTTCATTCAGGGTCTTCTTCTAGGTTTCTCATGATGTTTTCACTGTAAAGTGAAAACAGATCTGGTGACAAAACACAACCCTGTCTGACTCCTCTTTTGATGTTTTGGAAAGAGCTTACTGTATATTGCTTTCTATTCTCATTGCAGCTGTTTGTTCCCAGTACATATTCCTCATTATTCATAGATCTTTTCCATCAACATTGAGCCTCTACAGTTGGTTGATCAATTCTTCATATCTTACCCGATCGAAAGCCTTGGTATAGTCAACAAAGCATAAATACAAATCCTTATTCATCTCAATTGACCTCTCTATGATAGTTCTTAGGATGTATATGGCATTAATAGTTCCCTTCCCTTCGACAAATCCACACTGTTCTTCTGCTATTTCTCTTTTGATTCTATTCCTTGTCCTCATCATGATTATTCTTAACAGGATTTCTGTTACATGGCTCATCAAACTGATTGTGCGATGGAGTTCGCATTCTATAGCCCCTGTCTTTTTTGGAAGTGCAATGAAAATTGATTTTGACATATCTTTGGGGATTTTTTCAGAGTCGCAAATTTCATTTAGGAGGACTGTTATTTTTTCCATGCCAAATTCCTCCAGGGCTTCAATCATCTCTGTAGTAATGTTGTCTGGTCCTGGGGCTTTTCCTGGTTTCATCTTTTTCAGTGCTGCTCTAACTTCATCTTTCATTATGGATGGTGCTCCAAAGTTCTTTTTTATAATGTGTTCTTCGTTTCTGTCATCCTCAAAAAGGTCTTTAATGTACTCTCCCCATCTGTCCAGTATTTTGTCTTTTTCCGTGATAAGCATGCCATCTTTCGATTTTAAGCAACCAGTTGATGTGCATGTATTTTTCCTGTGGACAATTTCTTCAATTCGTCTGTACATACCCTGAGGATCCATTTTGTGTCGGTCTTCTATCTCTTTGCATTTTGTGTTCAACCAAGCTTCCTTAGCTTCATTGCACCTATACCTGATTTCTTTGTTTACCTTCCTGTATATCTCCTCGTTTCTCTTTGCCCTCCTCCTTTCCTCCATCAAGCCCAAAATTTCATTAGTCATCCAGTTCTTTTTTGCTTTTCTATCGGCCTTAGGGATTTCTTCACAAGCTTCATTTATCGAATTTCTCAACTGTGTCCATTGTTCCTCACTGTCACCAGCGTCTTCCAGAGCACTGAATTTGTTTTGAACATGTAGCCTACATTAATTTTTTTATGTATCATTTCATCTGTCTTTAAGAGTCCAAGGTTTAGTTTGATGTTGCTTTTGGTCTGTTTCCTTTTCCTCAATTTCAGCCTAAACCTTCCCACTACAGGATTGTGGTCACTGTTGCAGTCTGCGCCTGGTAGTGTTTTTGCTGACAGTAAAGAATTTCTAAATCTTTTGTTGATCAGGATGTAGTCAATCTGATTTTTGGTATCATCTCCTGGACTCATCCAAGTCTATTTTCTTCTGTTAGGCTGCTCAAACCAGGTGTTGCCTACTATGAACTCATTCATCTGTGTCCATTCTACAAGTTTCTCCCTCCTTTCATTTTGTGTACCAAGGTCATGAGGTCCAACAATATCCTCCACCCTATCCTGTCCCACTTTAGCATTAAAATCTCCCATTATGACAGTAACTTCTTGTGATTTACATTGGACCTTGGCCACCTCTAAAACTTCGTAGAAGTTGTCGATGTCTTCCTGAGTACTTGCGGATGTTGGTGCATACACCTGTATGATGTTGATATCAAACGGTTTGCCTCCCAATTTGACCAGCAAAAGTCTGTCGGACACAGCCCAGTGCCCCTTAACTGCTTTTGATTTGTCTTTGTCCATTATGATGCCTACTCCTCTTTCATGTGAATTACCACCAGAGTGTATCATTGTGTATTCTCCTGATGTTATCATGCCTGCCCCCTTCCATCTCACTTCCCCTACTCCTAAAATACTGATGTTAAGCCTTTCCATCTCCATTTTGATGTTGTCTAATTTGCCTTTCTGCAGCAGTGTTCTGATGTTCCATGTTGCTATTTTGGTGTTTCTTTTGTGACTTTGGGTTTAATTTTTGGGTTCAAAGGTGGATGTGATGCGTCTAGTGTGTCAGCTGGTGACTAGCGACAGCGTGCTTGTGACCTCTCACTTTCACAGCCTACACCGCTGGCTAGCACTGCTCCTTGCAGCTATGCAAAAAGAAGAGCAGAGGACGTAAGTCTCTTCCTATCAGTACATAGCCTCTCCATCAGCAAGCCCTACGTTGTGCCTCCTCGTGGCGACAGGCGGTAACTGAGCACCTCGCGGACTCAGGCTAAATCTCGTGGGATTCGGAGGAGGTCTGGCCCCCAGACGTGCGGCATGCAGGCCCACCGGCGTGTGGATATGCCCTGGTGCCCACGAACCAGATCCCCAAGCTATGGGTAGATAGCTCCACTACCTTGTGGACATCTTGGGAGAGAGTAAGGCTAAGGGAGTTAACCCTGAAAAAAACCAATGGAAGGCAAGGGGAAACCACCATCATAGTTTTCCTCAGAACAACCATGGACAAAAGAAAGATGAAGAATGAAGTTAACGACGTTAATAGGTGCTCCTGTGGAGCACCTTCGTCCAGTAGGGACTGTCATGCGGCGCAGGTGACACCAGACCGTCAGCCAGCTACTGCGACCAAATGAGAGTACACAAACAAATACAGTGCTAGGTTGGACTTAAACGACCACGATAGTCGACCATGTCTGTCTATCTATCTGTCTATCTATCTATCTATCTATCTATCTATCTATCTATCTATCTAGATTGCATTACTGCAACAATTTGTATAATGAAAAGAATATTCATACGATTGAGCGTTTGAGTTATATTCAGAGAAATGCCCAAGTCACAGCCTAATTTTGTCAGCAGTGATGTTTGTTACAGAATCATAGCCTTACCTAGAGATAATAATATTTGTCACACATTTCTGCCTTTTTCCTATTGTTTTCCCTTTTTTGTAACCTCCCATAAAAAAGGGGGAAATTGTTTATATTGACCAGAATGCGTGTGTGCGTGAGAGTGTGTATTAGTATGCGTGTGTGTGTGCGTGCGTGCGTGCGTGTGTGTGTGTGTGTGTGTGTGTGTGTGTGTGTGTGTGTGTGTGTGTGTGTGTGTGTGTGTGTAGACAGAATTGCCTGTGCTATATAAATGGAATCATTATCATTATCATCATTATTACTATCATTATCAGGATCATTATTATTAACGTTATGATTGTAATAATAATAATAGTAATATTGATTATGATAATGATGATATCATTGTTATAATTATCATTACAGTGACGTTATTATCATTACTACTACTACTACTACTTCTATTACTACTTCTACTACTACAACTATTATTATTATATTATTATTATTATTATTATCATTATTATTATTATTATTATTATTTATTGTTATTATTATTGTTATTATTATTGTTGTTGTTGTTGTTGTTATTGTTGTTGTTTTGAAATGTGTGAGCAAGATTTTCTCAGCTGTTTATGGATGAATCCTTACTAAATTTGGGTCAAATGTGTGAAATGTTGAGGAGCATGATTATGTACCTTTGGAAGTTATGACGCCAAAACTAAGTCCACATTTTTGTGACAACGATCTCCAATCCATTAAGCTGTTAGTAGCTACCCAGCCTTCCTCGTGGAAGGTAAAGCAGCTCTCAAACAGCGAACCTCAGAGTTGTGAATTCTGTATCACATCACTCCTTCTACAGCTCAGCATGATTATGGGACAATCTATTTAGTTTTTATTTATTTATGTGATAATTTATCTATTTATTTATTTATTTATCTATTTTTCAGTATATAGTGTTGTATTATATCTTGTTAGTTGATTTGAATGCTTTAATATAATCGTTCATTATCTTTGCTTTTCAATTCTCAATATTTGAATAATTTGAGTATAACTTCAATGTTTGAATACTTTGAGTATAATAACTTTTCATCTTTGCTAGATAACTTCCAGCCCAACGCTTAGTGAATACGCGGACAACTATAAGATAATGACTATCGCACAACTCAGCAATTCAATTCCCAAGGTATTTGGACTCTTTTTTTCTTCACTCTTGTTCTTCCCTATGTTTCATTCCTTTTTTCTCCTGTTTTCTTTTTTCTTCTGTCACTTTTATTTTTGTCTTATCTTTTTTAAAGGATCGTCGCACTTAGGGAGGTTCCTTTAGTGGTCTCCCTTTTTGTCCCATTTTCTATGCCACCAATTTTCACAACTGTTGGTGATGATGACGATGAGGATAATAAACACGATGCTATGGATTTCCATTTACGATTGAGACTGCGAGGTACGTTTACTATATAAGATATTCTGGTATCAACCACACTAAAGAGATATTCACACCTGCAGTGTTTGTCAGAAAATTTGAGCAACATCCTCAGTGATGCATCTGTCGAGTGGATGAGATGACCGTGTGGTCCCAGTCTTCCCAATGGGCCCACAGCACCCTCAATTCTGGATTGGAGCCGGTTGGGGCCAGAAAAAAAGTCCCACAATGATTTTTGAAGGGACTGATGGAGATTTGAACCCGCAACCTTTAAATCGGTAATCCTTTGCACTAACCACTAGGCCACGATGACTGATTTCTTCTCTTATTGTTTTGTTGTTTTGTTTTATTTCTTTTTTCTTTTGATATTGAAAAAATGTATTCAGGAAACAGTTTACTGTTGTATGTTTATGCTACAGGCGTCCTTTTGCAGTTTGATAGTACAGAACCTCATAAATCACGGAAGGCAGAAGTAACCCATTTACATTACAAATTTCCAAACATTGATCTGGTCATAACTCGTGTGTATGTGCGTGCGTGCGCGCTCGCGCGCGTGTGTGTGTGTGTTGGTCATTAGTTTAATGTCTATTCACTTGAGCGATTTTAGACAAAAAGAAAAAAACAAAAACAAAAGAAAAAAGGGGGGAGGTAGTGGGTGTGTAGGTGGAGAGAAAGGCAATAGGAGGAGGGGACAGAAAATTTCACAAATGATTTGAATTACCATAACCAACAATATAAACAAAAACTTGCTAAATGTAACAATGAACATCAATTGGAACAAATTAGAAATTGACAGGCTGACAAAACATTCGTAGAATTATAACGTCGATTCAAATATATCGGAAACAGTGTTCCTATAAAGTAAAAGAATGTGTTGTATTGTTCGTATGCAAAAATGAAAATGACTGCGAGTTATGTTCTGTCCAGAAAGACACTCAATATTCTTGATGTATTTTGTTTTGAATGCGTCTACTTTCCACCTATACATAAGGAATCATTTAGTCTAACTGACAGTAAACTGCTTTGTATTTTGCTGATGACTTTATTCATATAACCAGTAGTGTATGTTTTTCTGATTATTTCTGAATTGATTCCAAACATAAGCGTCTACTAAGGTGTAATATTCGTTCAAGGACAGAGCACGCCGCATATGATTTGATTCACGTGTGCTCTTAGCCACTGATTTGGCAGCCCTGTCAACCATATCATTATGATGAAACGAACAATGAGAAGATATCCAATAGAAGGCAGTACCAGTGCCTCGTAAGGATAAGATATGAACCAATTGACTAATTTCTATTATCATTTCTTGTTTGTGAATGTGATAGTTTAAGAGCTCGAAGTACTGATTTTGAATCAACGCAAAAATGTTTGGAATAATTATAGTCTTAGAAAAACTGATTAAGATATTTAAGGCCATTAATAACGCAATAAGTTCAGCTGTAAATGCTGATTTATTGTGCCCTATATGGAAAGATTTTTCTGTTTTTAATATCAGGTATTAAAAAGGCTGTACCTGCTTTTTTGTCAATTAATGATCAGCCAGTGTAAACTTTTAAATGATTGGGATAAATGTTTTCAACATGACATTTAACTCAACCGGCTATTGAGTTTGAATTGTCTTTCTTTTTTTCAAATCAGTGTGATGTATGTCAAATTGTGCTCTCAGGATTTCCCAGCTGGGTACTCGTGAGAACAAAGGTCTTATGGATACTGGATCTGCGTCTTGATCAATTCCCGATCCATTCATGACGTCATATGTGTATGTTGCAAGTGTGACCTGTAAGGAAACTGATCTGGATAGTTTTAGAAAGTCAACGTCTAATCTTAAATTAATTTCAGGATTCAAAATATTCTGCACAGTGGTGTTCCTTAACAAGATTTCAGTAAAGGCGACTTTCCTTTGTCCACAAGAGGCAACATATTAATCTCACTGCATGTGCGAACGCTGGAAGCATGCATCAGAAGACCTGGCACAATTTCATACCTTTACATTCTGTGCCTTGCGGTTTTTGAAATAAGTGTTTTGGGTCACTGAAGATTTCTTTGGCATAGGTTAATTCATATCTAACGAGCGATTTACATACATGTACGAATACTAAAGAATATCGTCCCCATGGCTGTTTGCAAACTACTTTCAAGAGATCTAAACTCTTATGAGCCTTTCGTATGCGAGAGTCAATGTGCTGATTCCAAGATAATTTTGCTGTAAGGAAGACTCCTACAAATTGGATGAATTGGTTGTACTGAAGAACAATTCCCAGCTTGAAAGTGGGCAGTTTGTCATGGTTAGATCCACTGTTAAATAAAACTAATCTTTTTTTCTCCGTTGATGGATGTAGCACATTTTCTGCCTGTGCAACTTTATCAAGTTCTAATTGATAAACTTTGCGTGTATAATTCACACAGCGCAGCGGAGTTTTCTTCTTCATATCTAACTGCATCCACATGTTAAGATCATGAGCGTATTGAAATGAAACTGTGTTTTTAGATATTTTTCTTGCCATGTCATTCGTCAATATCCTGAAGAGGAGGGGAGCTAGAACAGATCCCTGTGGGATACACATTTGAAGGATTTGCTTTGCTGAATACACATATTCAATCCTTTTTTGAAATATCCACTTACATAATCATAAACGTGACCGTTCAGTCCAATGCTTTTCAATTTGAATAATAATCGGCAGCACCAAACTTGTTTGTACGCTTTATTGATATCAAGCAATGTAGCCAATACACATTCATGTCTTGCAAATTGTTGCTTTATATTAGTGGTTAATTTTGTTCAGAGGTCCACTGCTGACCTACCCTTTCGAAATCCTGCCTGATTCACAGGTATTACGTTATTCTTTTCACAATAGTTCAGCAATCTGTTTAAAATGATTTTTTCCATTAGTTTACAGACGTAAGATATTTTTGCAATTGAGGTGCAGTTTTTCAGATCAGAGTTACTTTTATCCGATTTTAATTTAGGAACAACTATTGTTTGTTTCCAATGTTCAGGCATTCTGCTGCAACTCCAACATTTTTGAAAGATATCATGTAGAAAGATAACAAAAGTTTGTGTAGATTTTTCAGCATCTGATTGGAAATAACATCTAGTCCCGGTGAAGTGTGCGTAATGGCATCTTTTATTTTTTGAAGTGTGTTTGATGCATTTATGTTGTGAGTATCATCTGGGACAGGGTCCTTGTACATGTCCGTCTTTTCTTCTTGTTCCCTATAAGTCTTACAAGAAACTGAAAGCCCTTCGTTATGGTAGACTCCAGCAAACATGGCTGCGAAAGCTTCTGCATCTTCCAAGGAGTTAGGGTTGTTTTCTAGTTTTAATGAATACGATGACAACTTGATTCATTTTTTCATAACTTTAAGTTTCTCCCAAATCTTTTGCATGTCTTTGTGGTCTTCTATTTCAGATTTACATAATGTTGTCCAGTATTGTTCTTTGGCTTTTTCTATGATTTTGTTACAGATTACGTTGGCATATTTCATTGCTCTATGATTTCAGATGTCCTGTTGATTGTACATATTTTGGTGGGTTTTTTGTTGTTATTGTTTTTTCTTGCCGTTAACTGCCTTTTCACAATCCTTGTTCCACCAGACATTACTATGATATTTTCCAGTTTTGATTCTTTTTGTTTTGGGACTGAAATGTTGGCAGCACGTAAAAGTGAGTCACAAAATACTTCATACATGTCGTCTATATTATCTGTATCAGATCTATCTGTTTTGGACTTTGAAGGATTGCTTTAAATCAATCCTAATGATGAGAAGCACACACATCAAAACATGTGCTTAGGCGCATTTGAAAGCAAATGGTTGCTTTCATTAAATAACAGTTCAATAGTCTCATGGTTAAGTCTCATATCTAAGGGCGACCATGGGAACATTGGTCCTTAAGGAAATGTAATGTTTTAATTCAGCTACTTACAAAAACGTTCAGGTTTGTTTGCACGTTCTTCTTAATTCAGTCTTTTTTTTTTTTTTTTTTTTTTTCCTCGCTCACACTCTGTCAAGTCACATTTGACTGAAAAGTTTTAGTTCTTGTTCTCTGTTATTCGGCTGACCTCCTCGTTTTTTACTGTCTGTCCACCTGATGCCAAGGATGCACCTGAAGTTTTGCATACGAAAATTTATTCTTTCTTGTCTGGAGTAGAGAGTCGCGTTTCACGACCGTGTACAAAATGCCAAAGACTCATGCGATGTTCGTCACTATCGTTGTGCATACTAACTTGTTGTTCGATCAGACATTGAGTCAAAGCCAACACTACCAGTATGATAGAAATATTAAGATGGTCAGTGAACAGCCAGTTTTTAAAGTTGCTGGCTGGGATTGAAATGGATATATTGGATCTTGATTCCTAAAGTCTGTCAAAAGATCTTTAAACAGTTGGTCTTTCATCTAACTGCTCTGTAAGTAACAGATTTTTGAAAGTTCCACTGCAGTGTCAGAGTATAGGTGACAATAGTGTTCCACCCTGACATCAAGATACATAACCTTTTTCAAAATATGGTAGAATAAACTTGATCCTTTCAGTATGGCGTGAAGAGTGACTTTTTCTTGAGACATCTGCTCACTTTGGATGCGTGCATTCGATTCCAGGTGGAGGACAGATTTCTAAAAAAAAAAAATGGTGACAACAAAAGGGCAACCAGGAGTCATGACCTGGATGCAGTTGTCCCCCTTAGAGTGTCAGGAGTTAAGGGCTGAAACACTCGCTTGACGGGAGTTTCTCTTGTCAGGATCTTCTGCTGTCGAGCTCTTCTCAGAGGTTCTTACTACGTTCTGCTCAGGAAGATCCTGTGCGCATTATGCTGTGAATTCAGCTGTGTTTGCTGCGTGTTTTTCTATATAGATACTTGCATCTGTTTACACACAGAAAGTTTACATTGTCTTTCCTATTGAATTTTCCAAGGTAACGGAAGTCCCGTTCTTAAAGTGCAATACCGTAAGCTCCTTCTTGAATCCAACTAAAATATTTCATTGTTTGTGGAAAGCCATTGTGCAAGACTGCCTATCGCTGAAGCAGTGTCAACAAAATGTGTAGAGCTATCATAAATACCAGACCTAGAATTCAGAACATACACACACACACACATACACAACACACACACACACACACACACACACACACACACACACACACACACACACACACACACAAGCGCGTGCGCACACACACATACACACATTGTCTCTGTCTATCTCTCTCACACACACGCACACACCTTTGTGCAACACACACATTTTAGTGTTTTTAATATATCTGCGCTTAAGCTTTCTTTATAAAATTCAGTATCAATGTTAGCCTAAGCGCGCTGTTCTTCAACGTTAAACGTGGCCATGACATTTGGAACGACTGTACCCAACGTGATGTCATAACACGTCACAATGTTTGCACGTACTTTTGTAATTAGATCACAAAAAAAACTTTGCCAAGTGTGCATGTAAAGTTTCAAAGCATTGCGACGATAACTTGTTAAATTATTAGAAGATACATGCTGTGTAGCGGATAACGCTTGTAAACCAATGAACAAATGAAAAAGTGAGGACTATTTGAATGCATGGCGTTTTGAAGAGGTTAACAATATGTTGTCAAAATGAGACAATCTGACTTATCGAAGGAAATGAACCCTCTTTTGGCTTTTTATTCTTTTTGATGGTGTCAGCATCTTCACAGAATGTGAGTGTAAAACCAATTATCATAGCTAGATATTTATATTGCTCAACAGATTGCACAACTTCACCAGTGATAATTATTGGCTCAGGTCGGAAAATAATAAATTCTCTTAAAACTAAGAATGAAATTGACTTACCCAGTGACTGAGCCTTTATGTGTGTGTTGTGTGTGTGTGTGTGTGTGTGTGTGTGTGTGTGTGTGTGCACGCAGGCAACACACACACGTGCGCACGACGCACACACACACACACACACACACACACACACACACACACACAAATAAATGTCATCTGAATAATGCATCTGAGAAGTTGTATTCAATATAAAAAAAAATCTAGCTTAAGCAAAATCTTTCATCGTTTTCCCAGCTGAGTTACAATTTTTTTATTATTCTAAATAAGTGTGTTTGTGATTTTTGTCATTACAATTCTTAACTCAGCTTGGTAAAATTATCTTACATATTTTTGGTGTGACTTGTGATTGTCTTTCTTCTTCTAGTTGAACTTGAGAGAGCTCCTCTTCGAGTTTTTTGAACAATACCAGGCCTACTACAACGTAACGGATGACACAGAAGTTGGAATATTTAATGAAGACTACTTCAAGTCCTTGGCTACACTCCTTGAATCAACGGACAAGAAGTGAGTTTTTATTCTCATTCAGCCGCTGTGGTGTAGCGATTAACGTGACTGACCACTGACCAGAAGGTTGTGGTTTCGATTCCCCATCAGTCCCTTAAAATCATTGTGGGATTTTTCGGCTTCAAGTGGCTCCCATGTTATGGGCTCATTGGGAAGACTCAGCCCACACAGTTGAGTCTCATCTACTTAACGGATGTGTCATTGGGGTGCTGCTCAAATCCTCTGATGAACACTGCAGATGTCTGCATCTCTTGGGCCTGGTTGACACCAGGATATATTATCAAAGTAAGCCTAGAATACAGCTCTTTCATACAATCTAAATCCTAGATGGAACTCCATAGCATCATTTTTATCATTCTCATTGTCATCATCATCATCGCGTTGTAAAAACTGTCGCAACTTCTCTGGCCATTAAATGGCGTAGAAAATGGGAGTAGGGGTGGAGAATGTGAGCACAAAAGTAATCTCACTCAGTGCAATGGTCTTCAAAAAGTTTTTATTCCCATGTGAAATGATGGTATAATCTATTTCTTTATGAACAGAGATTGCTTTGTTCACTGTGATGGCTTTATTTTAATCTTCTCTTCCACTGCAGGCCACCTAGTCACTTACTCAACCACAATAAACACTTCACAAGTATAGTACTCACAGCTTTACAATGAACGAGCCAGTAGTTTGGAGTCTTCTGGATTCTTCATTGAGAAGCCAGGAACATTTCTGTTTTGTGATTTCTTTCTTTTCTGACTTTATGCAAGAAAGAGTAAACACACACACAACACACACACACACACACACACACACACACACATACACACACACACACACACACACACACACACACACACACACACACACACACACACACACACACACACACACACACACACACATACTCATTGCATAAAGAAACATGCATCAGTATTGTCAAAGTATAACCATGCAGATATATAAGGTTTACCACATGTACGTTACATGTATGTTTCAAACAGATGATTTGCGCGAAGATAATGGTACTGATGATGAAGTCAAACAGTTTAAATCAGTGCGTCATAGAAGAACTTGTCAGCTTGAAATCTATTGTATTTCATATGCATAATTAACACGTTTTTTTTTATATTATTTTACATAATTTGGAAATATCTCCAGACCGAACGAATTTGTGGAATACGGTCTTTGTATTTGCATTTATATATATAGGACTTAGTTTGCAATAAAATCAAATCAAATATGGGATCTGATTTAAATGTCTGTCATATCCATATAATTCAATCTTTTACTAAACATTACTGAGGTGGCATTGTCACAGAGATTATTGACAGCTGCTTAGAGCTGTTCCAGAATAATTGTATACTTCTGCAGTTCCAAAAAGATGACATAAACTGCCTTGTTCATTTTACAAAATGAGCAGACATCATCACTTTGTACACCCATGTTCATCAAGGTAACATTTGTTGGCAATATTCGTTGGATTAATCTTAATTTGTAACCATCTAAGTCTCTTATTTTTCATATCTTTTTTAATCTGACATGCCATTTTACTTTTTTACTCAACTTTGACTCCCATTTGTTACAACTTCTCGATTTGATTTCATCTTTGCTTAGCATCTTATAGTATGATTGTGCTCCCGTGTTTACCAACATAACACATTTCATAATTTTGTGTATTCATTTACTGATATGCTGTTTGAATACATATATCACTTTTTCTTAAGTATTATTTAACAGCCTGTAATACTATGGTGTAGATTACAAAGCTTGTGTTAATTGCATGCTTGTCTTTAAAACTTTCAAATGACATAAACGCACCATCTGGACTTAGCACAGTCTTGACAAAGCATACCCCCATATTAAACCAATTCTCGTAGAAAAGCACACTGTTTTCTATGTTTACATTTTTGCTGTAAAATATTGGTTCTGTAGGAAACTCTTCAGATATTTTTTGCTGCAGTGTTGTTTGCCAAACATTTTTATGCACGCAGGACATTTTTCCAAGTGAGTTTGTTTTAGCAAGGTGTTGTACTGGGAGATTAGAACCTAAGTTTTCTAACAGTTTCAGCTTCAGTTTCTCAAGATGACGTCTCTGCGTTCGGAACGAATTCCAAATGCACTAACGTCACAGGTGCCATGTGTATGATTACCGTGGCACAAGCCCATGAGCTGGCCAGGTCCTGAGCCCATACCTAGACTATGTTTTACTTAGTCTATATGTTATTTTATCAGCCTACCACTGGAATAATCTTGGTTACATGTAAATGACATGTGTATATGTGTATCTTTAAAAAAAAGGAACATATACATAAAGTAAATAAATACTTAAATATCTGAATCACATCACAACTAGCTATCCTGTAGAAACTCGTCTCACATGACAGACCCCCCCTCCCCCTCCCCAGTCAATGCCCAAATACTCTATCAACTAGGTGAAGGCAATATTTTCTTAATCATAAATAGGTAGGTAGGTAGGTAAGTAAGTAAGTAAGTAAGTAAGTGAATAAGTGAATAAGTGAATAAAGTAAGTAAGTGAATAAATAAATACAAAGTAAAGGAGTATGTAGATGAATAAACAGGTAAGAGCTGAAAATAACAAATAACAGTAATCATCATACCCCACCTGCAATCCCACACCTGCCCACACACACACACACACACCACACACACAACTATTACGTCATATCACTATAGTGAAAAGCTTAAATCAAGCACGACAACACTATATATATATATATATTCATACATACCCACCGATATCCACACAGCATGATGGCCAACAACAGCCACAACAACAAAAGTGACAACAACAACAGCAAAGAGGAAACACTCATATATACATATCATGAAAAACTTACAGACAAATCAGGATAACAATCAACAAACGGCCCACAAATACACACACACACACACACACACACACACACACACACACACACACACACACACACACACACACACACACACACACACACACACACACACACACACACACACACACAGACGGTTTGGCGAACTTGCTTGTTTCTCAGTTGTCTTTTTTTCTTCACTTTTCCTTTATCTCTGTTTCAGGAAAAGCCCAAACACTTTCCATTCCACATTGTAAGAGTCCGAGCAGTGTTACTTTTGAGATGATACCAATGTTGGTCTGATGGATGTTTTTCCTTTCTTAGTGGATTTCCGGCCACTTCCTCTATCTATTTCTTTTTGGGTAAGACGTTCATTGGTATGGTGAATCATATATTGTTCACAAAAGTATGGTTTAGACCGTCTAAGGACCTCAGACTATCCCCAGATAGAGAATTTTTGTTGGAATGGCATTACCTGCAAGTTTATTTGGCCCGTTCATTTTCCTTAACACCTACGTGTCCTGGGCAGTAGATCCACGTGAGACTTTTTAGATCGATACTGTTTATTGCTTTGTGCCATTCTGAGGTCCCTACTCCATTTTGCACTTCTTGAAGTAGATTCATCGAGTCAGGATGAAGGCTAGGCTTTCTTTCATGTCGTCATCCAGTGAGGTTAACCATTGTAGTACATATGTGACTGCCTCAATTTCCATTATTAGACTGGAGGTTGTGATATAGTATATAGTGTTTTCTTCATGTCTGGTGTTTACCATTCTGTTTGACGGTGAAACCCCATCCAGATTTGTCATTGGTGACTGAGCCATCCGTGTATATGATTATATGTATGGGATTGCAACTTAGTTGCTCCATGAGTAGCTGAATTTCTGCGTTCGTTTTCCCTTCTGGCCATTCACGACAGTGTCTTCTCAGATTTTTGGGTATGATAGTTCTGTACAGATTGTTGAAACGGTTTGGATGTTTTTCCCATTCGTTTGTGCCTTTGAGTTCTGTCAGTTGACACACATGCTGAATGGAGTCTTCTGCCTGTCCCATCCATGGTTTTCCACGGTGGAGCCTGTTGCTTTTCTAACAATGTAATTCTATTGATAAAGATGTGGGTATGCTTTTCCATCTATGATTAGTGTTTTGCAGTTTTCTTCTCTAAGTCAGCTTTCATGTGTTAATATATTTCCTTAGTTGGGCATTCCAATGCCACCATTCTCAACACATTTGACGCGTGTTTTTCAATTGATTTTTTTTTTATTCCACATGAATTCAAATATTGATTTTTGCAAAAAACAAATTACATTATCTGGTGAATTTGGAAGCAAAATCCACACAAGTCAATAATTTTTGAAAAGATAAGAAATTTTAGAACAACATCCCTGCCAAGAAAGGTGATTAGTCTTTTTTGCCATGTTCTATATATCACGCTTTGATTTCTTTAAACTTGTCATGAAACTTCAGTATTTCTCAGCTTTCAAATCATTTGTGAGCCACATCCCTATTTTATATCTAGATTGGTTCCATTCCATACATAAATGATCCATGTATTTTACGATGAATAACGTCTACTGCTAAGCCACACAACGTTAGTTTTTACTGTGTTTAAGAGAAGTTTGGAATTTCTGCCAAAACAATCAAATGTTCTTATGACTTCGTGAAATGATCTTTTGTCACCGTGGAGAATAACTTCAGTATCGTCAGCATATTGTGAAATTTTATGCTCAGTTTGTTGTATCAAGATGTCTTCAATATTGTTCTTTTGCCTAATCATTAATGCCAGAATTTCTACACTTAAAAAATAAAGAGATGTGGAGATTATGGGTCACCTTGTATACATCCTCTCTGGATAGGGAACCAATCAAAAAAATTTTAAACAACTGTACAACTGATTTTATATTTGATTTTATACTATCCGCTGCAAACATCTGGTCCAAAAACAAAGAGCATTCAACACTTTAGGCATGAACTTTCAATCTATTGAATCAAATGATTTTTCAAAGTCTAAACATAAAGTAATCCAGGTAAGTGTTTGTTGTTGAGTTAGCTGATCAAATCATGCATAAGACAAATATCATCAATAATTTACTTGCCTGAGATAAACCCACTTTGATCCTCATTTATCACAGAGTGAAGAAACCGTTTTAATCAGTTAGCTATATAGGCTGATTCTGCATTGTAGACAACGTGTAAGTTTGTTATTAGGTCTTTCTATTTGCTGTCTTTTGGTATTCATACTATCATACCTTCTTTTTGTGTTAACCACTGCCGTGGTCACATCCTAGACTGGATTGTTACAAACAGTAGACCCTTGTTTATGAACATCAATGTTGATGACATGTTAGTCTCTGACCATTTTGTTGTGTCCTTTGAGCTATGCCTTAGGAAACCATGTAGAGCAACAAAGAGTGTATCATCACGTAAACTCAAAGCCATTAACTCTGTTGATTTTAGATCAGATGTGTTGTCAGGGTTTGCATATGATTCATGTACTAATGATCCTGTCAATGTTTACAACACATGTTTGCGTGACTTATTGGACAAGCACGCCCCCTTAGTTACACGTAACTTGACCGATCGCACATCCGCCCCTTGGATGAACCTGGAGATAAAGCAAGCAAAGCTCCAGCGCCGCGAGGCGGAACGGTTATGGCGCAAATCTGGCCTGACTGTGCACAAGCAAATTTATGCTCACCAGCGTAATCTGGTAACTAGCATGATTCGTAATGCTAAAAAACAGTACATGTGTAATAAGATAGTCAATGCGTGTAGCTCCGGGGAGCTTTTCAGAGTCAGCGGGGAGCTCATGGGAAAAGAACAGGGCCTTGTGTTGCCAACATCTGTCCCAGTTGAACAACTACCGGACAAATTCAATGAATACTTTTCTGGCAAAATTGAGCAAATTCGAGACAGTTTTCCAACTGGCAGTTCGACGAGCCGCTGACGCTGATCGGTTCTCTGGATCTGCACTCTCTGTTTTTCAGAGCGTGTCTCAAGAAAATGTGAGAGAAATACTGATGAAAATGCCCAAGAAATCATGCGAGCTAGATCCCATTCCTGCATCACTGTTTTTTGGATGTATTGATGAACTTGTTCCCCTGATAACTGATATCATGAACAGGTCATTGTGTACAGGCACTGTCCCAGATAGTTTTAAACATGCCCTAGTGAAACCACTTCTTAAAAAGTCAACACTTGATCCTGAGTGCTTGAAAAACTTTCGCCCAGTTTCTATTTTGCCATTTTTATCAAAGGTTTTAGAACGTATTGTCTTGGAACAGTTGTTACATCACCTTCAGTCCCACGACCTACTTGAGCCATTTCAATCTGCATATCGTAAATGTCATAGTACAGAAACGGCACTTGTTCGTGTCGTTAACGATCTTCTTCATGCTTCTGATCGTGGACATGTGTCTCTCCTGTCTTTGCTGGATTTGTCTGCTGCCTTTGATACAATAGACCATAACATACTTATCAACAGACTGCATACCACATATGGTTGCTCTGCAATCGTTTTGGACTGGTTTCGGTCCTACCTTAAGGACCGTACTCAATCTGTTGTTTTAGGAAAGTATCATTCCTTTCCATCAGTGCTCAGGTTTGGAGTCCCACAAGGCTCAGTGTTAGGGCCTGTCTTGTTCGTAATGTACACCAAGCCTCTGAGTCAGGTGATAAGTCGATCAGGTCTTCGCTATCACTTCTTCGCCGACGATTCACAATTGTATGATTCCAACATCCCAGCCGAGTTTCCAGCATTGCTTGGCAATTTACAATCTGGTATTGAGGCTGTCGGTGACTGGATGATGACAAACAAGCTTAAAATGAATGAAGATAAAACTGAACTGATAAAAATCGGTACTAAACATAAAACTACAACAAACACCAACATGCACAAGGACAATCTGTGGCTGCAGTCTTTCTTTTGCACCATCTGTTAGAAATCTTGGAGTGTTTCTTGACGAATCATTAACAATGGACGCGTATATCAACAATCTTTGCCGTAGCCTAAACTTTCAGCTCCGTAGGATTGCAAAGATTCGTCCTTACCTCACCACCGATGCCGTGAAGAAGCTTGCAGTTTGTTTTATTTTGTCAAGATTAGATTACTGTAATTCTCTCTTAGCTGGCTTACCTGATGACAAACTTAGAAAGCTTCAGGTCATTCAAAATAATGCAGCCCGCCTTATCCTGCACAAGAAACAATCTGACAGTGCAAATCCACTGCTGAAATCCCTTCACTGGCTCCCCATCAAAGCCAGAATAGACTTCAAGATTGCTTGCCTCTGTTTCCGCTGTCTAAGTGATACAGTCACTGCACCACCATATCTTTCTGAACTGATCCAACATTATGTACCGACTCGAACCCTTCGTTCCGGAGATTCTTTTCAACTAGTCGAACCACGTTTTTCTCTCTCCACAGTTGGCAAACGCGCTTTCTCTGTTTTTGGTCCTTCAGTATGGAACAATCTGCCACTCAACCTGAGAAAACAACATAGTTACTTAACCTTCAGAAAGGAACTTAAAACCCATCTTTTTCAAAAGTATCTGGTTGCAGAGTAACTTCCACGGCATTGGTGCTGAAGTACAAAATGACTGTTTTTAACCTTTTCTAGTCCTTGGCATGACTGTGTCTATTATTGGTGTTTTTTAAGTTTATTCTTCTGATTATATATTTTAATTTTAATTTTTGTGTGTGTGTATGGGTGTGAGTGTGTTGTGTGTGTGTGTGTGTGTGTGTGTGTGTGTGTGTGTGTGTGTGTGTGCGTGTGCGTGTGTGTGTGTGTGTGTGTGTGTGTTGTGAACGTGAACATGATATGTTGGAATATCTTTGTATGCTCTCTGATTTGTTTTAATTAGTTAAATGTCTTATTCAGCTTCTATTTGTAATGCATGTTTTAATTAAGATTTTATGTAAAACGCGTTGAGCATTTTATGGAAAGGCGTTTATTCATGTAATAATAATAATAATAATTAGAGCTCACCTTTCTGAAATCCACAATTCAGTGATCTGACAACCAGCGCACCCAACTATGACTAACAGAATTTAAAGAATTCAGTTGTGAACCTATTTTGCTGCTTTTCAGATTACAAAGAGCATAAGTAGCCTCATCCAAAGTAATATTTTTTTCAAGTGAGTTTTCCTCTTCTTGTGTTCTCTTTCTGTACAATTTCTCATAGAAATATCAACAGCTTTGACAATTTCGTCTGTGTGATGAGTTTCAGTACCACTGCCCAGAGTGAGTTCAGCGGTCTGCTGACGTAATTACGTTTTTCAAGACCACAAAACTACTTAGTATTTCATTTCTCCATCATCCACTCATTTTGCCTTTGATCATATTAAGACGCCATCCATTCATTTCTCTCTCTCTCTCTCTCTCTCTCTCCTCTCTCTCTCTCTCTCTCTCTCTCTCTCTCTCTCTCTCTCTCTCTCTCTCTCTGTCAGTGAGATCTGTACCTTTTTGCATTTTCTTGCATTCTTTTTTTCTTTATCATTCAATGAGTTTTTTCTTCTAAATTCTGAATACTGGTATCTAAGGTCTTCTCTTTTTCTCCGTTTTTACGTTTTATCATTGTTGCATACGAGATTGTTTTTGATGTTTATTTTCGTTAAAAGAACATTGAGAAAGAGCTGATCTGAAATAGTGAACTAGATGTTTTACTTCGGCATATTACGCAAATTTCCCTCATGTATAGAGAGGTTACGTACACTTTTTTTGATCATATTGTTTATCTCATTTACAAAAACACTCTCAACAGAAAAATGTTGTTTCTTTTCCAAATTTAAGTATTAATGTAATAATGGAGTGATCAGTTCTAATCCACCTTTAACATCTACTTCACCTACGTATGACGAAAATATTTCTGATATCAAAAAGAAATCTAGTATACTTTGCTGTACGTTGTACCATCGTTTGTTCTTCTGTCTGTCCATTTGATTCTGAGAAGTCGTCTATAGAGTCACTTTTCTGCTGTATTGATTCCATTTTCTTCTTCTTTTCTAAGTGTCGAGGCTTCGCAACCATACATTGAAACAAGCTTTTATTAGTTATCACGAAAAATCCAAGGGTGATGTGGGACCCAGAGCAACAGAGCCTCACCATCGGGCACATAATTACTTTCCGATTCCCAGCACCACACGTCAAAGAGTGGTCATTTCGCCTTCCAAAGGGGCACTGTCGATACGTTGGATGACCCATTGGGACTCACAGTATTGATGATAAAGCTTTTCTTCTGGTCACGACACAATGTACATGGATTTGTTGTACAGCTAGTTATACACTGCTACTTAGTTTGGCTTGAACGGTCATTTTGATGATGACTTGAAATTGTTATTTCTGTATGAATAAAAACACTTTTGTTGGTTATTATCATTACAGATTTTATCATATTCATCATCATTGTATTGTCATTAATCTTATCATAATCTTATAGTACTAGTAGTAGTAGTAGTAGTAGCAGTAGTAGTTGTTGTTGTAATAGTACCCTTAGATTATTATTACTATTATTATTGTTATTATCATATTATTATTGTTATTATCATTGTTGTTGTTATTAGCATTAATAAGAATGATATTGATGATAATAATAACAATAATCTTATTGATTACTATTTTCATTATTGTTGATAGCATGTTTTCCAACCAATTGCCAGAACCACAACAAGGGTATAACTATCTCAAATAAAACACACCTTTGTAAACATATCGATGACCCTGAAAAAAAAAGGAAAACTCGGAAAAGAAAATTAGGTACACAGATCACTGCATTTACCATAGGGATATACCCCCTGGTGCTGGCGATTCTGCTCTGTTTATCACCAGTGGAATTAAAGGGGGAAAAAACTGAATAAAACGCATAAACATAATTATGTACACAGAAACATACACGAAAACTCGCCTAAAATTGTGAGTGAGCGTTCACATTTCTTCGGAGCAAAACAATTGAATTAATATGTGTACCTGATTATCACCAATACTGTTGTACGGATGCGAAGCTTGGACAGTCAGCAAGCAAAGCCAGAGCAGGATCGAGGCAGCCGAGATATGGTTTCTCAGAAGAATGTTGAGAGTTCCATGGACAGCAAAGAAAACAAACGAGACAGTCTTGATGGAGGCAGACACAAGTAGACCACTCATAAGGAAGATTAGGAAAAGACAAGCAACATTTATAGGCCATTTTATAAGGAAGGGGGATTTGGAGCACCTGGTCACAACGGGAAAGTTGGAGGGAAAGAGAGCACCAGGTAGACCCAAGGAGAGAATGCTGGACGGACTTGCAGAGTGGCTGGGGATGAAGAGGGTGGGGGAGATGCTGGGGGCAACGAGAGATAGAGATGGTTGGAAGTCCATGGTCGCCAACGCCATGCGGCAGGGCACCTGATGATGATGATGATGACCTGATTATCGGTCCTAATAGAAAGTAAATAAGGTCTTATAGAAATTACAAAGGGGAATGGATGAACGGGACAGAAAATCAGAAAGGAACAGATGCCAGGAAGCAAAGAAGCAAGGTAAGCACAAAGACAGTCACAAAAATTAGAAAATTTTTAGAACAAAATTTCAGAAAGTGGGATTGCTATATCAAGTGTCACCAACACTCCCACAAAGTCTACTTTCATAGACAAACAAGAGTACAGACATACAGGGGGAAATATCAACACGGGTGGCATCCTACAATGGTGATGCTTAAGAGGCAATTCATGTAGAACTCTACTTACAAGCATCTTTCTCTGTTCCTGACAGGATTATCCTCAACTACATGCTGATGTATTTTGCGTATGGTCAACTGGGCTTCCTGTCCAAAGAATATCGTGACATGGACATGATGGTTGGTATTCATGTAGAAAATTTAGCCTGTCTTTGCTGCTAGTGAGTGGTTCTCGCAGAAGAACACATTTTTATTGTTGTTGTTTTTGTTGCTGATAGTGAAGATGACGAGCATAAATGATGATAATGATTGAAGTAATTCAGTTTCTTGTTGATGTAAGTGACTGTTTAATCAACGAGAAACAAAGTTTTATTGTTGTGGTCATGATTTTAGTTGTTTCTGCTGTTCATTATTGTCGATGGAGGTGATAAAGCAGTGCCGGAACGATTGTGATGATAATTCTATAATTTGAATTCTTTTTGGTTTTTCCTTTTCATCTTCAGAGTTGAGATTGGGAACACAGTAAAAGTTCAAGCTGTTGCCTAACTCAGGAGAGACTGTCCCATTACAAATATTATTACATAACACACACACACACATGTTATTACATCAGACACACAAATACATCATATATACATGCGTGTGTATAAGTGTGTGTGTGTGTGTGTGTGTGTGTGTGTGTGTGTGTGTGTGTGTGTGTGTGTGTGTGTGTGTTATGTAATAACACTCATGGGACATACCACTACAGAGTAAAAAGACACCAAAGGGGGAAATGGGAATTAACAGTACCAATTAAAGTTTTCTTTCTGTTTTTTTTAAAATAATTATTAGACTTACTTTCATCCATCCTTTAACAGAAAACAGAACAGAGACATACACTATAAACAAAGCAAAATCAGTCACATAAAAGACTTCAAACTCAACATATTTGTAAGGTAACATATTTGTATGGTATCAACATATCATTCAAAAGATCTTCATGTGTGCGTGAAATATCATCATACCAAGGCATGAAGTAAAATGAGAAACATTTACGAATAAAGGATAAACAAAATGCATATCATATATATAAATAAATAAGTGATTAAATTGAACATCATCTGTAAAAAGGGGTAGATATGGCACCCAGTTTTCTCAGAAAGTGTGCACATTCCACATCACTTTTGAATTGTATTCTTTTATGTGATATTTTGTAGTAAGGTATCTTGTGAAAGATGCTATATTCAGGAAAGTAGTATAGAGTTTGCGCTTATAAATGTATATTTTTTCCTGGAAGGATTGTTACCTCAAATATTGAACCTGTGCGTGTTTTCATCAACACCAAATATAACTACGTTTTCAGCGAACATTATCTTTGCACAGTTGACACACTTTGACTTCAATAAGACATCAATCATTTCTCAAAATCTTTTCACTTGCCGACATTTCCAAAATGTATGATCAATATTGTCCATCCTTTCCAGAAAAGAAGTCACACAGAAAAATCATTTACAAGTCCCATTTCATTTAACATGACAATAGTTTCTAGAATTCTGTGTACACTACGTATTTAAAACCATCCCAATTAATATTTTTTGTGCATTTTATGAATTTTCAAAAATAACCTTTTATGAATTTTGATCCCAATTTAACACCAACTTGTGAGAGTTTCTTTGTACAGACTGATAGAGCCGTCATATCGTTACATTGGCGAGGTTCTGTCATGGTTTTTCCCTGGTAAATTTTTAACCTTTTTTTTTACCCATTTGGCAATAGCAAAATGTGTATTTCTCTCGATAGAAAAAAATCAGTATAGCCACCACTGAGATAACTGGGCATTGTAAATGTGCAGTATTGGAATCATCCATGCGTGTGTTATCTTACCACGAATAAGAATATAAAATTCAACGTATTACACAGGAAGTTTGTCAGTCAATACAGTTTAATTAGATTATAATCTGTCCTGTCATCGTGAATTTGCAACCAGATATCTAATGGACAGTTTATCACTTTATAGTTCGTCTGCATCCTTTTCTTACTGTGTGTGTGTGCCATTCTATTTTGCTTCCTAGTATATTATATTATATTATATTATATTATATTATATTTATTATATTATATTATATTATATTATATTATATTATATTATATTATATTATATTATATTATTATATTATATTATATTATATTATATTAATTATATTATATTATATATATTTATTATTATATATATATTATTATATTATATTATCATTAGAAATGATGACAAAAATGTTTGTTTGCCAACTGAATGCACGCTTCTCAAACATCAGTAGTTGAGACAGTTGTTTCAGTCAGTTTGTGAAGGCAATGATTTTCTCAACTCTGTTCCTTCATTCACTCACACTTCAATAACGATATATATTAAAAAATGTGACACGTTTTGAACAGTTTTTCGACTATTTTCTACATTTTTTTCTGAATCACAATTATGCCGTATATTCAGCACACTAACCATTTAAGTATGTAAACTAGTAAATATGTATGTCAGTATTATGCACATCATTATCATTATCAAATACAAAGTATCATTATCACATACAAAGTATTATTATCAAATACAAAGTCTGGTGCCTGCAGTTCATGGTGTTTCCCAAACTTCTCTGACCTCTGTTGATATACGATATCTGTACTAGCACTGTGGAATCAGTGGAGGCAAAAATCAACAAATAGACAAGGAAATGGCTTGGTGTCCCACTGGATCTTAGTGATTATGTATTGTAATCTTGCCAACCAAAGCTGAAGCTACCCTTAAAATTCATTGTTGTGAAGAATAACGTTGAAAAGATAAGGCTTCTAAGTCTGCTCGAGGACTCGAGAGATAAGGTCAAGAGATCAAGCCAGCCCAAGCTGAGGACTGGAAGAATATGGAATGTCCAGGAGGCAGTCAATACGGCGAAGGAATTTATCATGGTCAGAGAATAATATGGCTTACACAGACCAGTAGGCAGGGACTGTGATCAGCAAAAATGGAATGGTGGACAAAGGCTGACAGAAAGGATGGAATGGTGGACAAAGGCTGACAGAAAGGTAAAAAGAGATATGATAATACAAGTGATGAAGAAAGAAGAGGACACCAAAAGAATCCAGGAGGTAGTTTGGCAAGGCCAATGGACGACATGCGAAAATGCATTACACAGAAGGAATGACAAGTGGCACATGGCCCCTCTCAGAGTCAATTTTATCCTCAGATCCGTATATAACCTCTCGCCCTCAAATGCTGACCTGGTGAAATCGGGGAAATCAGATTATCCTGCGTGCCCACTTTGCCAGGGCAAACAAACAGTGGAACATATCTTGAGCTCATACAAAGTGGCACTAATTCAAGGAAGATACCCATGGAGGCACTGCAAAGTGCTTCAAGAGATCACACAAGCGATCAGCACTGCTAGGGAGAAAAAACAACAACAACGAGCTACCAGAAGTTTCGACAACCTTCTACATCACATGAGGCAGCAAACCGTGGCCTGAAAAAGTTGTGATATCTACAGCATAACCAGGGTCTGCTGATTGAGTGGATGACTGGGAATGCACAGCAGATCTTCCAAAATGGGAAAAAATGCCCAGAACTCATCAGCAAGAGTGGCATGAAACTTGATGTAATTTTTCACTCCCATTCACCAAAACAAATCATTCTGATCGAACTCACTGCTCCGTAGGGAAGTAGAATGGAGAAAGTCCATATATACCGTACTGAAAAGTATGCCAGTCTAGCCAGCAACCCAAGGAAAACTGGCTTTCAGGCCAAAGTCCTTGCCATTGAGTTTGAAGCAATAGGCACATCAGCCTATGACTTTATGGAACAGCTCTCAATTTCTGGGAAAGAAAGACTCAGAGCCCTAACGACTATGGCAGAAGCAGCTGAAAAGAATTCCAGCTGGATCTGGTCAAATAGACTTCATAAGACTTAATTTCCCTGTGTGTTGCTGGAGTCTGACAGCTAAGTAGTTAAGACATCTGTTGCAAGGGTGACTTGGTCTTGAGACGCCTGACCACACTTGTTGTTCAGGTTCGATGCCAAGTGGATGACAAGTTTCTATGTAAAACAATGGGGATGGCAGAAGAGCATCCAAGAGGCATCACCTGATGTGGCTCAGAACCGTTAGAGTGTCAGGAGATAAGGGTCGAAACATTTGCTTGACTGGGCTTTCTCCGCTGAGAACATTCTGCTGTCTGGCTGTTCCCAGAGTTTCTTGTTATCACAATTTTGATCACGAAAGAAAATTGCCTTTCTTTTGGTAGATATCTCATAACACATTTCTTGCAACGAATGGTTGCAGATTCTTTAAAAAATGTATATTTTTGATGTAGCTTGACTGTCCTAAAAACCACGGTTTATATGGTTTGATTGAGAGATTGGTACATGTTCTTTCAAGTATTTAAATGTGTGTTCCCTTGGTTTGTAAGATCCCGATCTAAAATTATCTTACAAGTATTCTTTTTTTTATCTCTGATGAAAACCAATGTGTCCATGGCTGTATTACGGAAAGAGTGTGCCAACGCCTCGCTGGGGGACATGCTTGAAAGTGGTGAAAAAGTTTATGGGCGACATCCTGGAACTCCACTACGTCAGCAAAGATTTCACTGAGACTGACAAAACCAAGGTTGTCCATTTTCTTCACTGTCTGTTTTTTTCCTGTTTTCTGTGTTATTTTCGTATTTACTTCATCCAGCAAAAGTTTTTGTTTATTGTTTTGTTTGTTTGTTGATCCGTTTTAGAGGCTTTGCCTTCATCCTGTTCTTCTGATCTATTGACTTAACAGGTTCCTTCCTTTGCAATTCCAATGTCGGCCTATCAGCATGAGTATTGGTGCCAACTCACCTGGATGTCATTCATCAGAAAAAAAAAACCCCAGTACTACTGCCAAATCAGTGCTGTTCAGAGACACTCGTTTTCAAGGAACATGTGCAGAATATTTATTGCTGTACATGTATTTCCTAATGACTACAAAAGATGCTTTGTCCATATATATATATATATGTATATATATATATATATATATGCGTGCGTGCGTGCGTGCGTGCGTGCGTGCGTGCGTGCGTGTGTGTGTGTGTGTGTGTGTGTGTGTGTGTGTGTGTGTGTGTGTGTGTGTGTGTTTATTCTGAACTTGAAGACTATACATTATATTTTGCTACGTGGTGTTGTGGATCTTGTGTAGGTGTCTTTGGTGGAACCGTTCCCACTGTTGAATGTGCCGTTGATAGTTGACCATATCTGGCAGCAATTACAGCTGTGCGCTCAAGATGACTGTTTTGTACACAGCGATTTCTGTGGCAAAACTGATGCCATCATCTTGCCACTATATCCCTCAGCATCAAAAGGTTCATTATGCTTGATGTGTCGCCTAAAGTACTTCAGACATTGCCTACAATCATGATCTCCTGGCTGTTGATAACAATCGGTGATGGTGAAGTGCCAGGAGATAAGACGATGTTGGCTGAAACATGGGCTCTGTCTCGCAGAGGGCGTTTGAAAGGTTGTAATGTTTGCAGACCTCAGCAAGTTGGTCAGTGGGATGAGCTGGATGTCCACTTGTGAGTGTACAGCTGGTGCATAGTCATCAACAACCAGTGCACATCATTTGCAAAGATAAAATCCCGTAATCCGGCTTTGTGCACTTTGTTTCGGCCAGGAGTCTCCACAGGTTGAAGCGTTTTCCATCTGAGCGAAACTTGACGTACACATCTCAGCCAAAGTCTCTGAATACATCAGTCAGCATTGTCGCAAAGAGGACTGAAAGAAACGTAGGCGCTAAAAGGGATCCCTTTTCAATCCATTCTGCACTGTGAAGGGTTTGGATGACTCCCCATTCCCTAGCCAGCTTCTGAAAGCAGCCAAACCTTTGCATACGTTCTTCAGTTAACGCTGTCAAATATTTTGGTCAAACCATGTAGAGCTCCTGGGTTTGTTCGCGGCATTTGTCTTGGTGGGCTTGGTTACATAAGTGACAACTCTTTTCAGGATGATTCTGGTATGGACGTACCCTGTAGTTCACATGAAGGGTATCCCACGATGATTAACGTGTAAGGTCTTGTCTTTTTTCATGTGAATGTGGATGATTATATCTTAAAGATCTTCAGGAATCTTTTTCTTCTGCCATAAAAACTGGTACAGGATTGTTAGCTTCTGCAGGAGCATCTCATCCCCATTCCTGTAAATATCTGCAGGAATACATCATCGGCTCCTGATGCCTTCCTGGGGATGGTTTGTTTCAGACATTTGGTAATCTCGGCACTGGAGGGTGGGTCTGCCATAGATTCCTTTACTGGCCATTGGGAGAGTGCCTCAGTGGGGTCTTTAAGTATTGTTGACTCCCTGTTCAGCAGTATAATAACGTACTCAGTCCAGCATGATACATTGTCAGCTTTCTGTACAGTGGACATTGATCAGACAAGCAGTCATCTGTTCTTGTGCAACGTGAGATATATATGTCTCTTCTCTGTTTCTGTGCCACTGCTTGGACCATGGACGCACCAATGTGTCCCTCTGCAGATGTAAAGTGTTGGTGGTGTTGAACTCACGCTGTGTACACAGTGACAGCAGCATCAATCTATTGTAGTTGCACTTTCCAGTACTGTGGTGCCCAAAGACTTTTGGCCAAGTAGAGTAGTCCATTCCCACATGAGCATTGAAGTCTCCAAGAATACTGAGCCTGTCTTTGTAGTTGACTGTGGCAATGAGACGGTAGAGATTTTCTTAGAAAGCATTTGGATTTGTCACCGTAGGGCGTAAGCTCTGATGACTTTAGCGAAGCTGGTTCATGAGCTGAAGATGAAGGCCATCAGACGATTATTGATAAAGAAGGTCAACTTTCCATTGTACATACGACCATGGTAGTTTGGCGAATTTGACACTAGAGGTTCTTTGATCATGTTTGGGATTTCCAAGGCAGTGAAAGGTATAGCCTACTCCAACTCCCTTACGCTGACTGTTGTCTGCAAATCTTGTCTCACTCAGGCCAGCTGTGCCAGTCTTACGGCGATTCATTATGCAGACAATCAAGGCAGTACACTGTTGTGATCTGTCATCTTTATCACGTTGGGTTTGGACATTCCATGAACTAAATGTTTCAGGTATTTCGTCTTTTTGTTGTTTGTATTGCTTCGAATGCGAAGTTGGATGACTATGCAGATGCAGGTATCTGCCAGGTACACGCGAGAGAGCTTTGTTTAGGGGTTCCTTTTATACCTCCCACACCCTCTACACCCCATTTGGGGAGAGCAATGCTGTCCATTGAAGGGCTGCTCTGTCGCCCATGGCAGGATTCAACGCATCTGTCTCAAGTCTGTGGTAGACAACCATCAACCCACAACCGCCTACATGAAGTCAGAGCTAGAGACTTCTGGCAGCATCCTCTGCCTGTATCCGTCACCACTTCTCTATAGCCACAGGGCTGTCATAGCTGGTGACTGAATGCCTCATTGTAGCTTGCCTGTATGCCTGACCAGCACAGTGATTTTGTTCAAGGGTGAAGAGATCGTGCAGTACACTCCACACTCTCTCGCCCCTTGACGATCGTAATCCCACAGTGCGGTGACTGCCATTTGTAGCATGGCTTCAGTAAGCACAGCATTGTTGTTGGAACATCAGTCTTCTAGCCTCTGGTTCAAGAACATTCCTCAGAGCTAGAGGGATAAAAAAAAACTCATGGCTTGGACACTTTGTGGGTTTGAATTCAATGTTGTCCCTAATCTAGATGGACTGCCTTGCCATATGTACTCGGCTTTAGTCTAATATTTCTGCAGGCTTAGTGCAAACGTGGAAGACCCATCTTCCTATATGTATGTATGTATGCATGTATGTATGTATGCATGCATGTATGTATGTATGTATGAATGTATGTATGTATGTATGTATGTATGTATGTATGAATGTATGTATGTATGTATGATGTATGTATGTATGTACATGTGTGTATGTATGTATGTATGAATGTATGTATGTATGCATGCATGTATGTATGTATGTATGTATGTATGTATGTATGTGTATGTATGTATGTATGTATGTGTGTATGTATGTATGTATGTATCTGTGGATGTATGTATGTATGTATGTATGTATGTATGTATGTATGTATGTATGTATGTATGTATGTATGTATGAATGCATGCATATATATATATGTGTGTACGTATGTACTTACGTACATACGTACGTACGTACGCACGCACGCACGTACGTACGTACGTATGTATGTATGTATGTACGCGTTATGTATTATGTATGTATGCATGCGTGTACATATGTATATATGTTCGTATGTACGTACGTACATACATATGTCCACCACACACATGTACACATATATCTATATTTATATATGTGTAGTGCATATGTTTATATATATATATGTACATGTATATCTATCTATCTATTTATCTATCTATCCATCTATATATCTATCTATCTGTCTGTCTGTCTGTCTGTCTATCTATCTATCTCCTTTTCTGTGTCTGTCTGTGTGTCTGTGTGTCTGTGTTCTGTCGGTATATGTATATGTATATATGTATGTATGTATGTATATATATCGTCGGGATTAAACCACTCATATGAATATTATTAATAAAGTGATAGGACAGTGGTTTGTTGTTGTTGTGTGTTGTTGTTGTCGAGGGCAGACGATCCAAACATTTATTAGAATATAGGCTGGACTCCATATCTTTATTCACATAGCTCATCTTTTAATATATTTACGTTCTTAACTTGAAGGTTGACGAATTGGTGCGTTACACCAGGCAATCACTGAAAGAGATGGTCAGTAAAGAGCAGTGGTTGGACACAGCTACCAAGAGTAAAGTTCTAGAAAAGGTTAGTAATTCTAATTGAAAAAAAATTGTCTGCATGTCTTCCCATATACATCCATATTTACGCGTGCGCATGCACGCACTGAAAACATATGTGACCTGCCACCACGAAATCAGTCTTAACTAGCATTTTGGGCATTTTGAGATATACATATCACTGGAATGTGACATTCTGCTGATTATTTTGGTACTTGAATAAAGCTTGTACTCAAAAAAATGTAGAAGTTATGTATGTTTAAAGTCATTAAGTTGTATGACGGCCATTTTGAGAAAACGGCCTCTGAAGTTTTTGTGTGCTCTCTTACACATTTTCCTTAAATTTATTTAGTTGGTGGCTTTGACCCAGTTTGTTTATAATTTTTCTTTCATTATCTGAAAGGTGCACAAACGAGCTTGCCATCAGTATATTACATGTGCGGGTACTGTACAGGTTACGGTTCATAATAAGAGACAAAAATAGGTACTTTTGGTAGGAAATTGCGTTCTTTCTGCTGCGATCAGTGCATTAAAATACCATTTTAAATTGATTAATAATATTTTTCAAGAAATTTTTTTTGCGAGGGATAGATTATAGTCTACAGAAATCAATTTTGAGAAAAAGTCAAAAACACCCAGATAGACCCTCAGTCATCTTTTCAGCTCCTAGTGCTGTTCGACTGACTGCGAGTTAAGACTGATTTCGTGATGGGAGGTCACATATGCTTACGCATGGGCGCACACTCACGTTAACAGGCACAAAAACACCTGTGTATACAAACACATATACACAGGGTCTGTTTGGTTGATTGTATTATAGGCCTATATTGTACTGTGTAACATGAGAAAGACAAAAATAATAATAATAAAGCGTGGGTTCCGTTCTTCTTTTTTCATATAATCATATCTTGGACCTTTTTTTCACTGTAGAATGTTTCCACTTAAAAAGCGGGTTGCTCTGCCTGGGAAAAACACATCGCTATAGTAAGGCGCAACCCTTTTAATTGATGTATGTATGGGATATATTCTTATTTGCCAAGGAAAGGAGATTTTCATACAGAACATTGACAGGGACAAGATTTCATTGCTTGGAATCGAATGCTTACACCAGTGCTGGACCTCAGTTTATCGTCTCAACTCAAAGACTACCACTCAGGGATCGAAAATCGAGGATCTCTTGCTTCCCAGCAAATACACGTAATAAAGTGGCTTACTGCTTCATTCAATGTAGACATGTTTCATGTACCCAGTAACTGTAGTCTCAAAAAAAAATTTTCAACTTGTTTTTGTTCTTCTTAAGAGAAGAAAATAAACATATCATATTTTCTTCACAGCTGCAAAGTATAGTTAAGTTGCATCACAGGATTTAAAGTTCAAAACTGATCACAGCTCATAAACAACAGCGCTAATTTTTTCTTGAATTGACATTTTCACTTTATTGTAGCTAAAAGCTATTAAACTTCTAACAAGAAAATCCACAACGATAGCTATAAAGGATTTCAGAGGAACATCAAAAGCAGTTCTGGACACTGACCATCAGCCAGTCGTAATGTGGGCATTAAGCAGGGGAAAAGTAACACTCAGAACGAAGTCCAGACAACCTGAGCAAACAGCATGAGGACATTTTAAAATGCAGATGTCTGGGGTCGATTCAAATAATGGACAGTCACATGAAAGCTTGAACGCGTTGTCGAGCAACAAAGCGACTGTAGAAGAAGCACGGCAGATGTTCAGCAGCAGCCGTAACAACGCACGTAGGAAAACATGTGGGATCAAGAAGTCTGGAGAGAAAACCAACACGTTAGGGGATATGAACGTGCCTGTGTTGTGTTCATTTTCCTGTACGTCCGAGAAACATGGACCTGCATAGCAGGCCAGCACAAAGGAATCCATGTCACGTTCTGAGCATATCATCTGTGTCATGGATATGACGTTCTGTTCATCAATCTTAGGTGTCTCATGTTCTGAGCATATCACAAATGAATACGCCCTCGTGAACTCATACGGACCTTTGGAATCTTGATGATCTCCTCACCGTTTAACAACATGGCAACAGATATGGCAAGGCCGTCCCACAAGATCTTCCAGTCTTGCAAAAGCTAATCTGCAAGGCACAGTGTCCAGAGACAGGAAGCAAGGCAAACTTTCCTTCCTCAGAAAGAAGAAAGTAAACTGAATTAGCAAACGGGAAGTCGTTGTCTAAGAGTTGACTAATTTAAATGTCAGTGATTACCAAATGGCTGCAAAGAA
>JAPXFY010000014.1:9473050-9522183 GCA_030674185.1 Monoplex corrugatus | reverse complement strand
GCTCTTTCAAGACTGTCTCGCTTGTTTTCTTTATTGTCCACGGAACTCTAAACAATTCTTAGAAACAACATTTGGACTAGCTCAATCTTATTCTCATTTTGCGTGTAGACTGTAAGCGCTTTACATTCGTACAGCTTTTTATTCTTCGCTAGTGTCCAGTTCTACCACTTGTAAACAACTCTTTCACAATATGTCCTCGCTTCTTGGAAAAATCAAACCTGTGTCTCTTCCCACTGTGTCCGATGTCAAACTGCTCCCACACATTTTTGCCGATTTTTTCCATAAGAAAATTCTCAAGATCCGTGACAGTTTTCCACCATTTCAAAGTACTGGTTCAAACACTGTGTCGTTTTCTGGCTCACCACTTGTAAATTTCATTCCAGTTTCTGAAGACCTTGTCCGGAAGACCATTCTTAAGACTCCCCCTAAATCATGTGAACTTGATCCCATTCCAACCAAACTTCTCTTTCAACATGTGGATCTTCTCTTGCCGACCATTACAAACATCATGAATCAGTCTATTACCACTGGAATTGTTCCCCGTGAATTTAAGACTGCCATTGTTAAGCCCTTGCTGAAAAAATCTAACCTCAACAAAAATGACCTGAAAAATTACAGACCGATTTCCAATCTTCCATTTCTTTCTAAACTGCTTGAACGTCTGATTCTAGACCAGCTTTTCTCCCATCTCTCATCCCATAACCTCCTTAGTCCTCACCAATCCGCTTACAGGCCAGGGCACAGCACAGAAACTGTTCTGCTTCGTATTCTCAATGATCTTTTGACCTCCCTGGATCAAAACAAAATTTCTATTCTTCTCCTTTTGGATCTTTCAGCTGCTTTCGATACTATTGACCATGAAATTTTGCTTTCCCGTTTGGAAAACAACTTTGGAATTCAAAAATCTGCTTTACACTGGTTTCGATCTTATCTTTCAGAAAGAAAGCAAACCGTACTTGTCGACGGAAACAAATCTTCTGAGCTGCCTTTGGATTTTGGCGTGCCTCAAGGCTCTGTTCTGGGTCCTGTGCTTTTCATATTGTATACTTCTCCTCTGACCCACCTTATTGACTCACATTCCATCCGTCATGAAATGTATGCGGACGATACCCAGCTCAATCATACTGATTCTCCTTCTAACTACGATCATCTAGTTCAGTCTCTTCAGAACTGCGTTTCTGAAGTAAAATCCTGGATGCATGAAAATCGACTTAAGTTGAATGATGACAAGACTGAAGCCCTTCGTGTTTCTCCATTGCCTGCAGATCTTTCTTCTCTGCCTTCCACTATTACTGTCGGTAATACCGCTATTGCTTTTTCTGATTGCGTTCGTGACCTCGGTTTTGTCTTTGACCATAATCTCTCCATGCACCAGCACATCATCAAAACATGTCAGGCTGCATACATCGAACTTAGACGCATTAATTCTATTAGACACTACCTTACATTAGACGCAACCAAGACGTTAGTTACTGCATGCATTCTGTCTAGGTTAGATTATTGCAATTCACTCCTTGCGGGTTGCCCTCAGAAACATCTAAAAAATTTGCAACAAGTTCAGAACTCTGCAGCTAAACTCATCTTCAAGGCACGTAGGTCACAGCACTGCACACCCCTGTTTCAGACACTGCACTGGCTCCCGGTTGAACAAAGAATAAAATACAAGATTTGCTGCCTTTGTTATCACATCATTTCTGGAACTGCTCCTGACTATCTCTCTGAACTCTTGACTGTCTACGTACCTTCTCGATCACTCCGCTCTTCTGTGGATGACAAGAAGTTTCGTGTGCCAAAATATAACAGAGAAACTCACGGTGGTAGAGCTTTGCTGTTCAGACATGGAACTTGTTGCCTCAGTCCGTCCGCCACTCTAAGACTCTACCATCTTTCAAAACAAGTTTAAAAACTTACTTCTTTAAACAGTGTTTTTCCTGATTTTGGCTAGTGGGTTGATCCTGCTTGACATTCTGGATGAAATTGTGCAAAATGGGGTGTATGCCAGTGTGTGTGTGTGTGTGTGTGTGTGTGTGTGTGTGTGTGTGTGTGTGTGTGTGTGTGTGTGTGTGTGTGTGTGATGTGTGGCTGTGTGTGTGTGGGTGTTGTGTGTGTGTGTTTGAAAATGGGGGGAGAGGGGTGGGCGGGGAGGGGGTGAGAGGGAGAGAGATTATTTGGTGTGTCTGTGTGGTTGTTGATTTCCTGTGGATAGTTTTTGATGAGTTTGTTTGTATTGTAGCCTGTTATTTGGTTTATATATGTATGGTTTACTGATGTAAAGCGCTTTGAGGTTTCGGAAAGCGCTCTATAAATGCACTATTATTATTATTATTATATTATCTGTTCCGTAAAACACTTAAGAACTCTCCTCTTGATGTCACTTCATTGACATTTGTTGATAAGACTGCTTTTCATTTTCTTGAATGCTGCCTTAGCTTGGCTGATTCTGGTGGCTATTTCTAATGTGCATCTGCCATCTGATGAAATGATTGTTCCCATATATTTAAACTTATCAACTTGTCTCAATGTTGTGCCATTTGCCGTTATTTTGCATGACAGGATTTTTTTTGCTTTATTTTTTATTTCTGTTTTTATTTTTCACTGATTATCATGACTTTATTGTTCTTGCTGTTTAGCTCCAGCCCTTTATTTCTGCTGTCTGTTTCTATTATATTCACAAGACTTTGGGGAGGTCTTTTTCATTTTCTGCAATTAGAACGATGTCATCTGCTTAACTCAACTGATCTTTCCATGAGACTTCTTAGAATGTATATGACATTAATTGTGCCTTTTCCTTCAACAAATCCACATTGTTCTTCTGCTATTTCTCAGCCTAAACTCCAGACGTGCGGCATGCAGGCCCTCTAGCACGTGGACGTGCCCTTGTGCCTACGAACCAGACCCCTAGCTATGAATAAATAGCACCACTGCCTTGTGCGTGTCTCGGGAGAGAGACCAAGTCTAAGCGAGTAAACCCTGACAGACAACACCCCCACTGCCTTGTGGGTGGTCGTGGGAATGACAAAGACTAGAGGAGAATCCGTACACAAACTGATGGAAGGCAACGGGAAACCACCATTATATCCTTTCTCGTATCATGGCTAGCCAAAAGAAAAGAAAACTAAATGACGTAAACAGGGACTCTTATTGAGCACCTTTGTTCAGTAGGGAATGTCATGCTGCGCAGATGACACCCAATTGTTATCAAGCAATTGGGATCAGATTCGAATGTATGAAAAATGCTACTTGGAATGTAAAATCATAACTGCAAAAAGAAAAGTATAAAATGTTAACATAGATATGAGAAGGCTTAACATCAAAATTTCAGGACCATGGAAGGGGTGGGTGGGGTGAGATAAAAGGGAGTGGTCATGATAACATCAGGCAAGCATGAAATTGTATATTCTGGTGGAGACACGCATGAAAGAGGGATAGGCATCTTAATAGACAGTGACAAGTCAAAGTCTACCAAAGGATACTGGGCTAATCAGACTGACTTTTCTTAGTTAGATTGGCAGGCAAGCCATTTGATATCAAAATCATACAAGTATATGCACCAACATCTGCAAAAACCTAGGACGAAATCGACTACTTCTTTGAAAAATTAAAGACAACCAAAGATCAAAATAAATCACAGGACATTACAATGATAATGGGAGATTTTTATGCTAAAGTGGGACAGGAAAAAGTACATGACACAGTTGGACTTACACGAAATGAAAATGAGAGAAACGTTTTGAGTGGGAAGGAAAAATAAATTCATGAAAAGGAACACTTTGTCTGAGCAACTTACCGGAAGAAAATAAACATTAATGACCCCAGGAGACAGCACAAGAAATCAAACTGATTACATCCTGATATTACCAGGCGCAGGCTACAACAGTGACCACAATTCTGTAATGGAAAGATTTAAGCTGAAACTAAAAAGAAGAAAACAAACCAAAAGTAACATCAAACTAAATCGTGGACTCATAAAGACAGATGAAGCTACCCAGTACTGTATAAAAACGTTAAAACAGATTTATTGTTTTCGATACTTGGTGAAAGTAATGAGAATGGAAGAACAGAGATTGCCCTATAAACATAATGATAAAACCACCAGACGAAGAATGAATTGGGTACTTCATGGTTTTTGTTTATACGTCTGAGAAAATCAGGGTGTGTGTTGTTGCATAAAGTCTTTTTAAAAGTGTACACACAAAGAAGAATTCATTACAGATGGCAAAACTGGCATTTACATATACATGTAAACAGTAGTGATGTTTCTACACAGTACAGAAAGGCATAGAACACATGTTTCTGTTATGTTTTGTTAGTACCCTCAGCTCTGTCACTAAATCCACTTTATTAATGAGTAAACATTGTTTTCATGAATAACTAAACCATTTACCGAAGAAAAGGCTGGCGAGGGGGCTGTATTTCATAGACGACTAACAAAACGTCAGAGTTCAGTCCTACAGAAACGGCACACTAAGAATCGTTATCGACAATGGTGACTGTTGTAATGGTGAAATATGATTTTTGTTGTTGTTGTTGTCTAGATTGATGCCATCATTCAGTTGATTGGTTACCCTGAGGAGAATCCTGGTTATCCTGAGAAAAATACTGATCTGATTGAGCAGTTTGATGCCATTTACTCCACTTACGTGAGTTTTGACATGGTAGAATTCAAACGTTTGTCTGTGTGTTTCTATGTCTCTGTTCAACTGCCTCCTACCTTGCCTGGAATCAGATGAAAAAAGATCTAAACATGCTTATCTATTACCCTTGAAAAAAATCTCTATGTCTTTCTGTCTGTCTGTCTATCTGTCTGTCTTTTTCTCTATTGACTATACTGTTGTACCAATCTCTATATACCGTACCACTGTACTAACCTCTATTGACTATACCACTGTACTAACCTCTATTGACTATACCATTGTACTAACCTCTCTATTGATTATACCACTGTATTAACCTATATTGACTATACCATTGTACTAACCTCTATTGATATACAGATACCTTGAACTATACCTATTGACTTACCATTGTAAACCTCTATTGACTATACCATTGTACTAACCTATATTGACTATACCACTGTACTAACCTATATTGACTATGCCATTGTACTAACCTCTCTATTGACTATACCACTGTACTAACCTCTCTATTGACTATACCATTGTACTAACCTGTTGACTATACCATTGTACTAACCTCTATTGACTATACCCTTGTACTACCTCTATTGACTATACCCTTGTACTAGCCTCTATTGACAAACCTCTTGTATTAGCCTCTTTTGACCAATACCATTTATACTATTCATTGATTTTCCGTTGTACTAACCTCTCTTGACTTACATAGTTATACTAACCCCTTATTGACTATACCCTTGTACTAGCCTCTGTTGACTATACCATTGTACTAACCTATGTTGACTATACCATTGTACTAACCTATGTTGACTATACCATTGTACTAACCTATGTTGACTATACCATTGTACTAACCTATGTTGACTATACCATTGTACTAACCTATGTTGACTATACCATTGTACTAGCCTATGTTGACTATACCATTGTACTAACCTATGTTGACTATACCATGTATACTAACCTATGTTGACTATACCATTGTACTAACCTATGTTGACTATACCGTTGTACTAACCTCTATTGACTATACCCTTGTACTAGCCTATGTTGACTATACCATTGTACTAACCTATGTTGACTATATCATTGTACTAACCTATGTTGACTATACCATTGTACTAACCTATGTTGATTACCATATAACCTATGTTGATATATTGTACTAACCTATGTTGACTATACCATTGTACTACCTATGTTGACTATACTTGTACTAACCTATTGATATACCCTGTACTAACCTCTGTTGACATATACCATTGTACTAACCTCTATTGACTATACCCTTGTACTATCCTCTATTGACAAACCTCTTGTATTAGCCTCTTTTGACCATACCTTATACTATTCCATTGATTATGCTGTTGTACTAACCTCTCTTGACTACATAGTTGAACTAACCTCAATTGATTATACCACTGCACTAACCTCTGCTGACTATATAGTTGTACTAACCACTATTGATTATACATAGCACTAACCTCTCTTTACTCTACAATACACTAGCCTTTGTTGACTATACCACTGCACTAACCTCTATTGATTATACCACTGTACTAACCTCTATTGATATACCACTGTACTAACCTCTATTGACTATACCACTGTACTAACTATATTGACTATACCACTGTACTAACCTCTACCAACTATACAATTACTAGCTTCTTTTGATTATACCACTATACTAACCTCTATTGACTATACCACTGTACTAACCTATATTGACTATACCATTGTACTAACCTCTATTGATTATACCACTGTACTAACCTATATTGACTATAGCACTGTACTAACCTTATTGACTATACCACTGTACTAATCTATTATTGACTATACCACTGTACTAACCTATATTGACTATAACCATTGTACAACTATATTGACTATACCACTGTACTAACCTATATTGACTATACACTGTACTAATCCTATATTGACTATACCACTGTACTATATTCTACCATATATTATACTAACTTACTATCTAATCATTTGTTATACCACTTACTAACCTCTATTGACTACCACTGAACTAACCTATATTGACTATACCAATGTACTAACCTCTATTGATTATACCACTGTACTAACCTCTATTGATTATACCACTGTATAACCTATATTGACTATACACTGTACTAACCTATATTGACTATACCATTGTACTAACCTCTATTGATTATAGCACTGTACTAACCTATATTGACTATACCACTGTACTAACCTCTATTGACTATACCACTGTACTAACCTCTATTGATTATACCACTGTATTAACCTATATTGACTATAACATTGTACTAACTCTATTGACTATACCACTGCACTAACCTCTATTGACTATACCACTGTATAACCTATATTGACTATACCACTGTACTGACCTCTATTGATTATACCACTGTATTAACCTATATTGACTATACCACTGTACTAACCTTTATTGACTATACCACTGTACTAACCTCTATTGATTATACCACTGTATTAACCTATATTGACTATACCATTGTACTAACCTCTATTGATTATACCACTGTACTAACCTCTATTGACTATACCACTGCACTAACCTATATTGACTATACCACTGTACTAACCTATATTGACTATACCACTGTACTAACTCTATTATTGATATAGCATTGTAGTAACCTCTATTGATTATACCACTGTACTAACCTTATTCGATTATACCACTGTACTAACCTATATTGACTATACCATTGTACTAACCTCTATTGACTATACCACTGTACTAACCTCTATTGACTATACCACTGTACTAACCTATATTGACTATACCATTGTACTAACCTATATTGACTTATACCACTGTACTAACCTCTATTGACTATACCATTGACTAACCTCTATTGACTATACCACTGTACTAACCTATATTGACTATACCACTGTACTAACCTCTATTGACTATACCATTGTACTAACCTATATTGACTATACCATGTACTAACCTTATTGACTATACCACTGTACTAACCTTATTGACTATACCACTGTACTAACCTATATTGACTATACCATTGTACTAACCTCTATTGACTATACCACTGCACTAACCTCTATTGACTATACCACTTTACTTAACTATCTATTGACTATACCATTGTACTAACCTCTATTGACTATACCACTGTACTAACCTATATTGACTATACCACTGTACTAACCTTATTGACTATACCATTGTACTAACCTCATATTGACTATACCACTGTGACTAACCTCTATTGACTATACCACTGTACTAACCTATATTGACTATACCATTGTACTAACCTCTATTGACTATACCACTGCACTAACCTCTATTGACTATACCACTGTACTAACCTTATTGACTATACCATTGTACTAACCTCTATTGACTATACCACTGTACTAACCTCTATTATATACCATTGTACTAACCTCTATTGACTATACCACTGTACTAACCTTATTGACTATACCACTGTACTAACCTCTGTGACTATACCACTGTACTAACCTCTATTGACTATACCACTGTACTAACCTCTATTGACTATACCACTGTACTAACCTCTATTGACTATACCACTGTACTAACCTTATTTATTATACCATTGCATAACCTCTATTGAACATACCACTGTACTAACCTCTATTGACTATACCACTGTACTAACCTCTATTTACTATACCACTGTACTAACCTATATTGACTATACCACTGTACTAACCTCTATTGATTATACCATTGCACTAACCTCTATTGAACATACCACTGTACTAACCTCTATTGACTATACCACTGTACTAACCTCTATTTACTATACCACTGTACTAACATATATTGATTATACCATTGCACTAACCTCTATTGATTATGCCACTGTACTAACCTCTATTGACTATACCATTGCACTAACCTCTATTGACTATACCTCTGTACTAACCTTTATTGACTATATCACTGTACTAACCTATATTGACCCTACCACAGTACTAACCTCTGCTGACTATACCACTGTACTAACCTCTATTGACTATACCACTGTACGAACCTCTATTGACTATACCATTGCACTAACCTCTATTGACTATACCACTGTACTAACATCTATTGACTATACCATTGCACTAACCTCTATTGACTATACCATTGTACTAACCTCTATTCACTATACCACTGTACTAACCTCTATTGACTATACCACTGTACTAACCTCTATTCACTACACCATTGTACTAACCCCTCTTCAATACACCATTGTACTAACCCCTATTCAATACACCATTGTACTAACCTCTATTCAATATATACATATACCACTGTACTAACCTCTATTCACTACACCATTGTACTAACCCATGTTCACTACACCATTATACTGATCCCTATTCAATACAACATTGTACTGACCCCTATTCAATATATATATATATAATAATATATATATATATACCATTGTACTAACCCCTATTTACTATACCATTGTACTAACCCCTATTCTCTACACCATTGTACTAACCCTATTCAATACACCAGTGTACTAACCCCTTTTCAATATATATATATATATTGAAAAGGGGTTAGTACACTGGTATATATATATATATATACACCATTGTACTAACCCCTATTTAATATAACATTGTACTAACCCCTATTCACTACATCATTGTACTGACCCCTATTCAAAACACCATTGGACTAACCCTATTCAATATATATATATATATATATATACACCATTGTATTAACATCTATTTACTATACCATTGTACTAACCCCTATTGAATATATATATATATATACCATTGCACTAACCCCTATTCAATAAACCATTGCACTAACCCCTATTCACTATACCATTGTACTGACCCCTATTCACTACACCATTGTACTAACCCCTATTGAATATATATATATATATATATGTATATATATATATATATATATATATATATATATATATATATATATATATACCATTGCACTAACCCCTATTCAATAAACCATTGTACTAACCCCTATTCACTATACCATTGTACTGACCCCTATTCACTACACCATTGTACTAACCCCTTTTCAATATATATATATATATATATATATACACCATTGTACTAACCCCTATTTAATATAACATTGTACTAACCCCTATTCACTACATCATTGTACGACCCCTATTCAAAACACCATTGGACTAACCCCTATTCAATATATATATATATATATATATATATACACCATTGTATTAACATCTATTTACTATACCATTGTACTAACCCCTATTGAATATATATATATATATACCATTGCACTAACCCCTATTCAATAAACCATTGCACTAACCCATATTCACTATACCATTGTACTGACCCCTATTCACTACACCATTGTACTAACCCCTATTGAATATATATATATAATATATATATATTATATTATATATATATATATATATATATATATTATATACCATTGCACTAACCCCTATTCAATAAACCATTGTACTAACCCTATTCACTATACCATTGTACTGACCCCTATTCACTACACCATTGTACTAACCCTATTCACTATACCATTGAACTAACCTCTATTGATTATTCCATTGAACTAACCTCTATTGACTATACCATTGTAGTAACCTCTTCTGGCTATACCGTATAATATAATCTTCTGACTATAATGCTGAACTTGAAGGTAAATGAATCATGAATGGAATTGATGTATATACCTGTAGATGTATAATGTATTTATATATATGTATGTGTGTGTGTGTGTGTGTGTGTGTGTGTGTGTGTGTGTGTGTGTGTGTGTGTGTGTGTGTGTGTGTGTGTGTTCAATTGAGATGAATAAGGATTTGTATTTATGCTTTGTTGACTATACCAAGGCTTTCGATCGGGCAAGACATGAAGAATTGATCAACCAACTGCAGAGACTCAATGTTGATGGAAAAGATCTACGAATAATCAGAAATATGTACTGGGAACAAACAGGTGCAATGAGAATAGAAAACAATACAACCTCTTTCCAAAGCATCAAAAGAGGAGTCAGACAGGGTTGTGTTTTGTCACCAGATCTGTTTTCACTTTACAGCGAAAACATCATGAGAAACCTAGGGGAAGACCCTGGTTTGAAGGTTGGAGGCAAAATGATGAACAACATTCGATACGCAGATGGCACCGTGCTGACTGCGGAAAATGAAAGGGACCACAAAACCTTGTGAATATACTAGAAATGGAAAGCAAAGGTAACGGGTTGGAACTAAACAGCAGGAATACTGAAGTCATGGTGATCAGTGAAAGACATGAAATCCCCTCATGCAAAATGACAGCAAATGGCACAACCTTGACACAGGTTGATAGGTTTAAATACCTGGGAACGTCATTTCATCAGACAGCAGATGCACATCAGAGATAGCCGGCGGGGTCGGCCGGGTAGGAACAGCATTCAAGAAGATGACAAGCATTCTTGCCAGCAGGTGCCTATCAGTTAACATCAAGAAGAGGGTTCTTGAATGTTGTATAGAATCAATACTGTTGTACGGATGTGAGGCATGGAAGTCAACAGGCAGGGCCAGAGCAAGATTGAGGCAGCCGAGATGCGGTTTCTGAGAAGAGTGTTGGGAGTTCCATGGACAGCAGGGAGGGCAGGCGAGACAGTCTTGATGGAGGCAGAAACAGGTAGATCATTCATAGGGAAGATTAGGAAAAGACATGCAACATATATAGGCCATTTTATGAGGAAAGGGGATTTGGAGCACCTGGTCACAACGGGAAAGCTGGAGGGAAAGAGAGACCAGGTAGACCCGGGAGAGAATGCTGGACGGGCTTGCAGAGTGGCTGAAGACGAGGAGGGTGGAGGAGATGCTTAGGGCAATAAAAGATAGAGACAGATGGAAGTCCATGATCGCCAACGCCATGCGGCAGGGCACCTGATGATGATGATGATGATGATAATATATATATATATATATATATATATATATATAGATGTGGGGCTTGTGTGAATGTGTGTGCTGTGGAGTGTGTGTTGTGTTTGTGTGTGTGTGTGTGGTGTGGTGTGTGTGTTGTGTGTGTGTGTGTGCATTTGAGATTAAATCTGTTGCTTTATCATAAACAACCGTATCTGTTCAGTAATCTGATTGTCATGATGGCATATGAATGTGCTGGTTGTGTGTTTGTACCCCTTTCACGATGTCACATTGCTGTGCAAATTGACTATTGGCGCCCTTTTATGATATGGCCATATGATATCGATTGTGCTGGTTTTGTATTTCCACCCCTTTCATGATAATCATCATATGATTGTGCTGGTTTTGTATTTCCACCCCTTTCATGATAATCATCATATGATTGTGCTGGTTTTGTATTTCACACCCCTTTCATGATAATCATCATATGATTGTGCTGGGTTTGTATTTCCACCCCTTTCATGATAATCATCATATGATTGTGCTGGTTTGTATTTCCACCCCTTTCATGTTTAATCATCATATGATTGTGCTGGTTTTATTTCCACCCCTTTCATGATAATCATCATATGATTGTGCTGGTTTGTATTTCCACCCCTTTCATGATAATCATCATATGATTGTGTGGTTGAGTATTTGCGCCCCTTCATAAGAGACAATGGTCTATCACTGGAATAAACTATATGAGGTCTGAACACACACACACACACACACACACACACACACACACACACACACACACACACACACACACACACACACACAACACAACACAAACACACACACACGCACACACACACAAACACACACCTCTCTCTCTCTCTCTCTCTCTCTCTCTCTCTTCCTCTCTGTCTCTGACATCGCCTTTCATAAGAAAAGACCAGTGTTCATGAGTATGATGCCATGCTGTCTTTGTGTCTAGGTGAACTACCAACCTGACAGCTTCTTTGAGAACATTGTGGAAGCAGGGCAACTTTCTGCTAATTTGAGCGTGCAGGCATTACAATCACCCTACAGCAGAGACGGGTACGCAATCTTATGTGTGTGGTGGTAATGCTGGTTATGGATTTCATGTCTATTTTTTTTATGTGATTCTAGACAACGTGTGTGTGTGTGTGTGTGTGTGTGTGTGTGTGTGTGTGTGTGTGTGTGTGTGTGTGTGTGTGTGTGTGTGTGTGTGTGTGTGTGTGTGTGTGTGTGTGTGTGTGTGTCGTGTACATGCAGGCACGACCTTACCGTCTAAAAAAATTCTCTCTCTCTTTCTCCCTCTCTCTCTCTCTCTTCTCTGTCTGTCTATCTCTGTCTGTCTCTCTCCGTTTGTCTGTCTCTCTCTCTCTCCGTCTGTCTGTCTCTGTCTGTCTGTCCTCTCTCTGTCTCTGTCTCTCTCTAATTCATTTGATTTACTTGTCAAAATATTTAATTTCACAAATACAGCCAATTTTGCTTTATGGAGCAGAGATCTGGAGATTAGATAAAGCAGTTATATATTGTGAAGCTTAAAATTATTATTTGGAAAGATTTTTTTAGAATTGGATAAGCGCATATCTAATAATTTAGTATATCCCTTTGATTCCCACACCCTATCCACGAACTGCAAAAACTGAACTCTTTGACTCCCTCATTCGATATGTAGGATACTGGTGCACAGGATGCAGAAGTCAAAGGGATGTGGAGGAACGAACAGATACCCATTGTTTGATCATTCAGTTGTACGAAGAAAACTGAGATCTTAGGCCAAGGCTTTGAAGAACCACCATCTCTACACATTGGAGACTACGACCTCAATACTGTCCACCAAGTTCAGTACTTGGGGTCCACCATAAGTGACAACCCTCTCTACTGGGACGGGCCCCATCTGTTATGGCTAAACTGAACAAGCGGGTCTGGTCCAACAGCAGTCTCACTGCGAACACCAAAATGCAGGTGTACAGAGCATGTGTGTTGAGCACACTTCTCTACTCAAGTGAAGCCTGGACCACATACGCCAGCCAAGAAAAGAGGCTCAATATTTTCCATCTCCGCTGCTTGCGACGCATCCTCGGCATCCAATGGCAAGACAAGGTGACCAACACAGAGATCCTCCATCGTGCGGGCCTACAGACCATCTTTGCCCTTCTAAGCCAACGCCGACTATGCTGGCTTGGCCATGTGCGTCGAATGGAGGATGGACGCATACCAAAAGACGTTCTCTACGGCGAACTGGCAAACCGGAAGCGAACTCCAGGACGCCCACAGCTACGCTTTGTAGACGCATGCAAAAGGGACCTTAGAAGCTCAGGGATTGACCCAGGCTCTTGGGAGACTCTGGCGGAAGACAGGGCAGCGTGGCGGACAGCCGTTCAGCAAGGCGTTGTGAATGCGGAGAGAGAGAGCAGAAAGCGCAGATGAGAAAAGGGCTCTTCGCAAGCAACGTTCCAGAAACCAGACAATAGCGACTCAATTCGTATGTGGCAGATGTGACAGAGATTGCCACTCAAGAATCGGCCTGCACAGCCACAGCAGAAAGTGCACGTCATGACCACAACGCCTCCTGGTGCAGACTATCATCTCCCGAGATGTAAAGGGCCGACGATATCAACTAAGTAACATCACTCTTGAGAGTCACGGAGTTATCTCCCATGTAGAATTTCTCAAACCCAACACAGTTTGCGCTACCCATTCAGCTAGCCTAGACGCAGCCACAAACATAAAGTGGTAAGCTCAGAACATTCCTTTGGTATTACGATGTACATGTATATAGTTTTGGTTAAAACTATTGTACATGGAAGACACTGGACTGTCGAAAATAATCATGTGAGATGCAATTTGATCTAGACTTTAAAGGAAAGAAGAATGGGTAACTAATATAACGTATGTATCTAAATAAATATGGGTTTGGAGATGTTTGGTTTTTTCCAAGACGTTGGCAATGAGAAACAGTTTGTTTGTGATTTTCGGTGAAGACTGATTGATTGCAGATACCAAAGTGGAATAACTAAATGCGGACAAGTGGAGATACGATTTTTACACAACTCTCGTAGATTCTCATAGTGTTAAACCATGCATAAGCGTTGATTTGGAAATTAATTTAAAAAAAGCCAAAGCCAAATGGAAACTTGGGTTTATTGCCTTTGAAAGCCCACCAGTCGAGATACAAGCAACATATAGAGTCTTATTTGCTCTATCCCATGTCTATGCAAGCTGAGGAAGACGAAATATATTTTATCTTGTGTTGTCCAGGTTTAGATGAAATTCGTTCAAGGTGTATCCCTCAAAATATTATAGATGCCTAAATATATTCAAAATGTGTTTGTTAATGTGTGCAGCCCGTTTTGATTATACTAAGAATTTTGGTTTGCTCCTGCTTAAAGCAACTAACTTCAGGAAGATTGCTTTATCGTAATATACAATCTATTTTGTTGTTGATTGTTAATCTTATACAATACGCTATCTGATCATTTCATCTTACTTATAAGCACCCTTCACTATGGGCTGTGGCCTTTCTTGAATAAGATTATGCAGTCTGAAGTATCTCTCTCTCTCTCTCTCTCTCTCTCTCTCTCTCTCTCTCTCTCTCTCTCTCTCTCTCTCTCTCTCTCTCTCTCTCTCTCTCTGCAACAATGTCGTCTTGAATTTTAAGTTCTGATATTTTTCGTAAATGATTATAGACGTTTTTGCACACATATTACATTCACACGATTACGCATGTTTGCACACATATCCGCATACATACACTCACGCACACATTCGAATACATGTACACACTTTTTATGTTTTCATGATGAATGTGTTATTTTACTTTTTGTTTCTTTTTGTTGTCGTGAGTTTAAACTTTGGACTTATTTTGTTTCTTGTGTGTGTGTGTGTGTGTGTGTTATTCTTCAGATATTTATTCTTTTGTAGTGTCTTACTTTTTTGTTGTAATAAATATAGATGAACAACAGCAGATATGTAAGTTGACCTGTACAGTCACATATGTAGATACCGTTGGAAAATGTGATTTATTTCAATTCTCAGTTTTCTAGCTCTTTAAGTGATTTTCCACGTCCGGAAGCGCGCATTAAGTGGTCCATGTCTACGACTGCTGCTTTAAAAAACAGGGAGTTCCCATTCCCAGTGCTATATAGAAGATCACCTCAGTGCTTGCACACTTCTATCACACTCTATATGCTCGCGTTATTGCTGACAAACAGACTATGCTTGAATATGGGGCCGTAATCGAAGACCCATATCACTGGCTGAAATATAGACAAACAATTGTAGGATTGCATCGCTGTCAAAGTGTTTTATGAAAAGTGTGTAATCATAACCCTGGCACAGGAATGTTGCTTATGTTGTCGTGTCTGTTGGCAGACACTGTGCGTGTGGCAATTTCACATATAAACACACACACACACACACACACACACACACACACACACTACACACACACACACACACACACACACACACACACACACACACACACACACACACACGCACACAAAACACACACACACGAACACACACACACACCAAGTGAAAGGGTTAAGGACATAAACAATGCTCAGATTTTACAGAGAACGAAAGATTAAAGCATCAATTTTGATCTCTAATAGTTTACAAATAGGATACAAATTATTCCCACGTAGATTGCGACATTGTTTACCCAGCATCATCATCATCATCATCATGTGCCCTGCCGTATGGCGTTGGCGATCATGACCCTCCATATGCATCTATCCCTTGTCGCCGCAAGCACAGCTTCCACCCTTTCTGTCCTCAGCCACCCTGCAAGTCCGTCCATTATTTTATTCCTAGGTCTACTTGGTGCTCTCTTTCCCTCTGGCTTTCCTGTTGTGACCAGGTGCTCTAATTCCCCTTTCCTCATAAAACGGCCTATAAGTGTTGCCTGTCTTTTCCTAATCTTCCTTATCAATGATCTTCTTGTGTCTGCCTCAATCAAAACTGTCTCGTTTGTTTTCTTTGCTGTCCATGGAACTCTCAACATTCTTCTTAGAAACCACATGTCAGCTGCCTCAATCTTGTTCTGGCTTTGCGTGTTGACTGTCCGCGCCTCACAACCGTATGACATTATCGGTTTTATATGACATTCAAGGACTCTCTTCCTGATGTTAATTGATAGGCATTTGTTGGTAAGAATGCTTTTCATCTTCTTGAATGCTGTTTAGGCTTGGCCGATTCTGTTTGCTATTTCTGATGTACATCTGCCGTCTGGTGAGACGATCGTTCCCAGATAATCAAACTTATCAACCTGTCTCAAGGTTGTTCCATTTGCTGTTATTTTGTATGGTGGGATTTCATTGTTTTTTTACTGATTACCACGACTTCGGTCTTCTTGCTTTTTAACTCCAACCCTTTACCTTTGCTTTCTATTTCTATGATATTCGCAAGGTTTGGTAGGTCCCTTTCATTTTCTGTAATTAGCACGGTGTCATCTGCGTAACGAATGTCGTTTATCGTTTTTCCTCCAACCTTTAATCCAGGGTCTTCCTCTAGGTTTCTCATGATGTTGTCGCTGTAAAGTGAAAACATCTGGTGAGAGAATACAACCTTGCCTGACTCCTCTTTTGATATTTTGGAAAGAGCTTATGTCGTTTTCTATTCTCATTGCAGCTGTTTGTTCTCAATACATTTTCTGATTATTCGCATATCTTTTCCATCAATATTGAGTCTTTCTAGTTGGTTGATCAGTTCTTCATGTCTTGCCTGATCGAAAACATTGGTAAAATCAACAAAGCATAAATATAAATCCTTATTCAACTCGATTGACCTCTCTATGACATTTCTTAGGATGTATATGGCATCAATAGTTCCTTTCCCTTCATGACAAATCCACACTATTCTGCTATTTCTCTTTTGATACTATTCTTTGTCCTCATCATGATTATTTTAATAGGATTTTTGTTACATGACACATCAAGCTGATTGGGGGATGGAGTTTGCATTCTATAGCCCCTGTCTTCTTTGGAACAGCAATGAAAAGTGATTTTGACATATCTTTGGGGGATTTTTCCAGTGTCATAAATTTTATTTAGGGGGATTGTTCTTTGTTTTATATTTTTTGTGTGTTTCACGATGTATTGACTGTGTGAAATCCAGTCTTCTTTGGTTGGTTGGTTGGTTTGTTGTTGTTTTTGTTGTTGTTGTTGTTGTTGTTGTTGTGTGTGTTTTAAACTACAAAAGCAAACTTTTCAACAGACTTTCGCCACGAACAATCCATTTAGTGCTATGGGTTCTTTTACATGCGCTTAGTGTGTTTGCAAATGTGACCTTGGTTTATCATCCTATCCAAAATACTACTACTACTAATAATTAATAATAATTACAATATTTATACAGCGCAAAATCTTGATAAAATCAAATCTAAGCGCTGAAGCAGACACACACGCAAGCACGCACGCACGCACGCACGCACACACACGCACGCACACACATACACACACACACACACACACACACACACACTCACACACACGCATGGCTATAAATGGGGAGAAAGAATAAAAGCAATAAAAGCAAGAATAAAAGCAATGGAAAATTATAGAGAGCATAGCATATACAATTATATATTATAACCATGTGATTCCCCTCCGAGCGGAGACAGGCTACAGAGGGGGGAGGGGGGGGGTTGAGTGAGGTTAGGATTTTATGCGGAGGAGAAAAGGTGAGTTTTGAGAGCGGACTTGAAGGAGACAAAAGTAGGTTGCTGACGGACTGAGAGAGGAAGTTTGTTCCAGGAGAGTGGACCAGAAACAAAGAAGGCTCGTGGACCATAGGTATTGAGCTTAGTGCGTGGAAAGCGAAAAGTCAGAGGATCGGAGGCAGAGCGGAGGGTACGTGAGGGAACATAGATCTCAAGTAGGCTTGACAGGTAATCGGGGGCTGCGTAATTGAGGCTTTTGTAGCACATGGTGTCTAGTTTGTACTGTATGCGCTTTGATACAGGGAGCCAGTGAAGTTGTGCCAGGAGAGGAGATATGTGGTCAGCTTTTTTCTTTTTGAGTACAAGGCGTACAGCATTGTTTTGAATGCGCTGTAGGATGTGAATGGTGGAGGCAGGAAGACCAGACAGGAGTGAATTGCAATAGTCAATGCGAGACATTATGAAGGAGAGAACGAGTTTTGCAGTTGTTTCGACAGAGAGATACTTCCTGATCAGCCTTATACTAGCATCCAGACCACTACTGTGGACTCAGGCAGGCACGTTAATCACTGGGCCAGTACTTCACCATGTTTGTGGTCAATGATGTAAACATTCCAAATGCCCACTACCAATTCTGAAAAGAAAATATGATGTTATTAGTAATCGCTCTAGTAACGTTTACTAAAAGGACATTCCAAACCAGTCGCTGTGGTGTTCTGGTTAACGCAACAGACTACTGACTGGAAGGTTGTGGGTTCGAATCCCCATCAGTACCTTCAAAAATCATTGTGGGATTTTTCGGCTCTAACCGGCTCCTACCAAGAGTTGGGCGTGCTATGGGCTCATCGGGAAGACTGGGACCACACAGTCCAGTCTCATCCACTTCACAGATGCGTCATTGAGGGTGTTGCTCAATTCTTCTGACCAACACCACAGGTGTCTGTATCTCTCGGGCCTGGTTGACACCAGGACATATTATGATAGTAAGCGTAGAGTACAACCCTGTCATGCAGTCTCAATCCTAGATGGAACTCCAGAGCATCATGATTATCATCCTCATCGACATCACCATCATCGCATAATAAAAACTGTTTCAGCTTCTGTGGCCATTAAGATGGCGCAGAAAATGGGACGAGAAAAAAAAAAAGGTGATCACAAAGATAACCTCCCTGAGTGCAATGATCCTAAAAAAAAATTAAAAAATTAAAAAAAAGGACATTCCATACATTTGTTTTCAGATTTACTCTCCGTGCGTACACTGTGAATGCAAAATACAGCCCTTGGGACAACTCTATCAGTAAGTCTCTTCTTAGTTCTGTCTCTCTTCACTCTCTCTATGAAAACAATCTTCATCTGTGGTGTAGACCCGTTTTGAGCAAGAACTGCATGTAGAAAAGGGAATGCATTGTTTGTTCATAGCCTCATAAATAAGATCTGTTGGTGTTGTATGTGGGTGTGCATGTGTGTGTGTGTGTGTGTGTGTGTGTGTGTGTGTGTGTGTGTGTGTGTGTGTGTGTGTGTGTGTGTGTGTGTGTGTGTTGTGTGTGTGTGTAGCAAATTGTATAGTATAGACTGCTCAGTTGTCAGTGGGAAGTTTTATTTATCAATTACCGGCCATATGTCAAGTCTGTTAAAGAACTGTAAATGTTTCACTTTAAATGAGTATGACCCTATTTCGGGAGTTCCTTAACCCAAAACCTGAAAATGCGTTCCCTTGATGGTTGTTTTGTGAATAGATGACAACTACATTTGTGTAGCTTATTCAGGCCACTTTTTTTGGGCATCCTGTAAAGATAAACAGAGGTGCCCATTTTCGCCCTGTTATAGCAAGTGTGTGTGTGTGTGTGTGTGTGTGTGTGTGTGTGTGTGTGTGTGTGTGTGTGTGTGTGTGTGTCAGAGGGAGAGAAACAGACAGAAAGAAAGAAAGAAAGAGATAGAGAGAGAGAGAGAGAGCGTAATATCTGGCACCAGGATCCCGAGGCCAGAATATCCATGGTCAAAATGTCCACACACCATTGCTTTGGCCATGGACACTCCAGAAATAGTTAACATTTCTCAGTACCAATTTCTCAACGTTTTATGGAGAGAACTGTTCCAAGCTTAGAGTTTGGAGTTCGTTCAAGAGGGATTCATTACACTCCGACATTTCTGTAAAATCTCCACCCAAATCTGCCAGCAATTATCTGGCAGACTCGCGGGGCTTGCACTAAGTCCAATGCGTTGGCAAAGTCTCGGAATGGGGAGGAGGGAAGGGACCTATGAAACACTAAGCTAACACCACCACAATGGTGCAAACGTTAGGATGGGCAGCAGACTGGTCAAGTTTTAATGTTATAACCAGTCGCCGTGGTGTAGTGGTTAACGCAACGGACTACTGACTGAAAGGTTGTGGGTTCGAATTCCCCATCAGACCCTTCGAAACTATATCATTGTGGGATTTTTCGGCTCTATCCGGCTCCTACCCAGAGTTGGGCCTTGCTATGGGCTCATTGGGAAGACTGGAACCACACAGTCGAGTCTCATCCACTTCGCGGATGCGTCATTGAGGGTGTTGCAAAAAAAAATCTTCTGACCAGCACCACAGGTGTCTGTATCTCTCGGGCCTGGTTGATACCAGGATATATTATGATAGTAAGCGTAGAGTACAGCCCTGTCACGCAGTCTCAATCCTAGATGGAAGTCCATAGCATAATGATTATCATCCTCATCGACATCATCATCATTGCATTCTAAAAACTGTTCCAGCTTCTGTGGCCATTAAGGTGGCGTAGAAAATAATGGGACGGAAAAAAAAGGTGAGCACAAAGGTAACCTCCCTGAGTGCAATGATCCTAAAAAAAAGTTTTAATGTTTAAGGCTGGATTAAACTCGAAATACCAAATACAGAATTCATGGCTCCATCAAAGGAACAAACCAGTCCACGTGGAATTGTTTCAGATTTCCTGTGTAAGCACACAACCAAGCATTAGCCATGATGGGTAGGAGTTTTTGATGGTGTAGGGAACAGTCAGCCTCCACAGTGTGTGTAACTGTGTTTGACTTTGAATAAGCAAAGCTTTAGCTTATGAATGACTATATCCTGTGTGTATTGTGTGACTGATTAAAAATAAAGAGCATTTCTGTTTCCAGCAATCGTACCAGGATTTTTGCATCCACCAGCGTACCAAGGAAACTACCTAATGTAGGTGCATTATTTTGTTAATGAATGAGTGTATGAACGTGTAGTCAAATGAGTGGTCGTTTTAGGTGTTAATGCAGGCTGCATCAAGCATTAGTAGACTTTGTACATGTTTTGTACAGTTTTCATCAGATTTTAATTACTCCAAATTGTTTGCCGTCACATTAAACATCTGTGTCGTAATATCTTTAAGTTGACAATAAACCATATTCAGACTGATATTTGAAAGTGTATAGGGTATTGTAGAGTCAAACAGGTTCACATAGGGAAATTGAACCGAGTCACAAATCTCTCTCTCTCTCTCTCTCTCTCTCTCTCTCTCTCTCTCTCTCTCTCTCTCTCTCTCTCTCTCTCTCTCTCTCTCTCTCTCTCTCTACTTGATGAAGGTTATGGGGTACTAGGCATGATATCTGAAGATCGTGATCCTTTTTAAAACCTTACGTCAAATGTGTGCATGTAGTCTGTAGTCTTTTCATCTTGTCGCTTAGTGAGTAGAAAAGAACTATATGGCGAATGGAGTTCTATGTTTTTTGCCTGCACCATCTCCACAATTACAGCCTAAACTTTCCCACTACAGGATTGTGGTCACTGTTGCAGTCTGCGCCTGGTAGTGTTTTTGCTGACAGTAAAGAATTTCTAAATCTTTTGTTGATCAGGATGTAGTCAATCTGATTTTTGGCATTATCTCCTTGACACGTCCAAGTCCATTTTCTTCTATTAGGCTGCTCAAAGCAGGTGTTTCCTACCATGAACTCATTCATCTGTGCCCATTCTACAAGTTTCCCTCCCCTTTCATTTTGTGTACCAAGGCCATGAGGTCCAACTATATCCTCCACCCTATCCTGTCCCACTTTAGCATTAAAATCTCCCATTATGACTGTAACTTCTTGTGATTTACATTGGACCTTGGCCACCTCTAAAACTTCGTAGAAGTTGTCGATGTCTTCCTGAGTACTTGCGGATGTTGGTGCATACACCTTACGATGTTGATATCAAACGGTTTGCCTCCCAATTTGACCAGCGAAACTCTGTCGGACACAGCCCAGTATCCCTTAACTGCTTTTGATTTGTCTTTGTCCATTATATAATTCCTACTCCTCTTTCATGTGAATTACCACCAGAGTATATCACTGTGTATTCTCCTGATGTTATCATGCCTGCCCCCTTCCATCTCACTTCCCCTACTCCTAAAATACTGATGTTAAGCCTTTCCATCTCCATTTTGATGTTGTCTAATTTACCTTTCTGCAACAGTGTTCTGATGTTCCATGTTCTATTTTGGTGTTTCTAAGTTTGACTTTGGGTTTAATTTTGGTCGCAGCAGTAGCTGGCTGATGGTCTGGTGTCACCTGCGCCGCATGACAGTCCCTACTGGACGAAGGTGCTCCACAGGAGCACCTATTGACGTCATTAATTTCCTTCTTCATCTTTCTTTTGTCCATGGTTTTCCTGCGGAAAACTACGATGGTGGTTTCCCCTTGCCTTCCATCGGTTTTTTTTTCAGGGTTAACTACCTTAGCCTTACTCTCTCCCGAGATGTCCACAAGGCAGTGGAGCTATTTACCCATAGCTTGGGGATCTGGTTCGTGGGCACCAGGGCATATCCACACGCCGGTGGGCCTGCATGCCGCACGTCTGGGGGCCAGACCTCCTCCAAGTCCTACGAGATTTAGGCCAAAACCAACATCAAACTAAACTTTGGATTCTTAAAGACAGATGAAATGATACGTAAAAAATTTAATGTACATGTTCAAAACAAATTCAGTGCTCTGGAAGACTTTGGTGACAGTGAGGAACAATGGACAAAGTTGAGAAATTCGATAAACGAAGGTTGTGAAGAAATTCCTAAGGCCGATAGAAAGGCAAAAAAGAGCTGGATGACTAATGAAATTTTGGGCTTGATGGAGGAAAGGAGGAGGGCAAAGAGAAACGAGGAGATATGCAGGAAGATAAACAAAGAAATCAGGTATAGGTGCAATGAAGCTAAGGAAGCTTGGCTGAACACAAAATGCAAAGAGATGGAAGACCGACACAAAATGGATCCTCAGGGTATGTACAGACGAATTGAAGAAATTGTCCACAGGAAAAATATATGCACATCAACTGGTTGCTTGAAATCGAAAGATGGCACGCTTATCATGGAAGAAGACAAAATACTGGACAGATGGGGAGAGTACATTAAAGACCTTTTTGAGGATGACAGAAACGAAGAACACATTATAAAAAAGAACTTTGAAGGACCACCCATTATGAAAGATGACATTAGAGCAGCACCGAAAAAAATTAAACCATGAAAAGCCCCAGGACCAGACAACATTACTACAAAGATGATTGAAGCCCTGGAGGAATTTGGCATAGAAAAAATATCAGTCCTGCTAAATGAAATTTATGACACTGGAAAAATTCCCAAAGATATGTCAAAATCAATTTTCATTGCACTTCTAAAGAAGACAGGGGCTATAGAATGCGAACTCCATCGCATAGTTTGATGTCATGTAACAAAAATCCTGTTAAGAATAATCATGAGGACAAGGAATAGAATCAAAAGAGAAATAGCAGAAGAACAGTGTGGATTTGTGGAAGGGAAAGGAACTAAACATCATATACATCCTAAGAACTATCATAGAGAGGTCAATTGAGATGAATTGATCAACCAACTGGAGAGACTCAATGTTGATGGTAAAGATCTACGAATAATCAGAAATATGTACTGGGAACAAACAGCTGCAATGAGAATAGAAAACAATATAAGCTCTTTCCAAAACATCAAAAGAGGAGTCAGACAGGGTTGTGTTTTGTCACCAGATCTGTTTTCACTTTACAGCGAAAACATCATGAGAAATAGAAAGCAAAGGTAAGGGGTTGGAACTAAACAGCAGGAAGACTGAAGTCATGGTGATCAATAAAAAAGATGAAATCCCCTCATGCAAAATAACAGCAAATGGCACAACCTTGACATAGGTTAAAAATATCAAATACCTGGGAACTGTCATTTCATCAGACGGCAGATGCACATCGGAAATAGCTGGCAGAATCGGCCAAGCCAAAACAGCATTCAAGAAGATGACAAGCATTCTTACCAACAAATGCCTATCAATTAACATCAGAAAGAGAGTCCTTGAATGTTATATAGAACTAATACTGTTGTACGGATGCGAAGCGTGGACAGTCAGCAAGCAAAGCCAGAGTAAGATTGAGGCAGCTGAGATGTGGTTTTCAAGAAGAATGTTGAGAGTTCCATGGACAGCAAAGAAAACAAACGAGACAGTCTTGATGGAGGCAGACACAAGAAGATCATTGATAAGGAAGATTAGCAAAAGACAGGCACACTCTCAATTCTCCAATGCCCATCAACTTTGAAGTAAGGAATCCGGAAAAATGAATTTGATGATGTTTCGCCATTGATATTACATGACTACGCATGTTATTATAAAACAGAGAGGGTAGCATCACTCATGACGTCATATCAATGGGACACTCCGCCACACCCCACCTGTTCTCCAGATATGAGTGCCCCAAACTTTGATGTATTCTCCAAGTTGAAAGAACCTCTCCATAGTGTACTTCTAGGACTTAGATCATTTAAGTTAGAAGTGGAGGGAGCCACTGAGTTATAACTCTAGTTGCTTAGCAACGGTATTTCGGACCTTCCCCAGTGGCTAGAAATCAGTCAGTCAGGAGAAAGATGTTTCTCTCTCTCTCTCTGTCTCTCTCTTTCTCTCTCTCTCTCTCATCTCTCTCTCTCTCTTTCTTTCTCTCTCTCTCTCTCTTTGTTACGGACATAACATTTTTTTATATTTTCACTATCTATTGGATGACCTTCGCATTATTCTGTACTTTTACTGTGAACAGTGTACAGTGTTTCGACGAGGGAATAGGTGGCTTGGGGTGGAGAAGAATAAAACAGAGCCATCACAACAAACAATTCTATTTTAAAGAAATCGCTTATCCCATACCCACTCTCTTACAAACATGTAACACATACTCTATAGAAGTCAATAACATTAAACCACTGCCAGGCCACCCACCAGAAGAGACACTGCACTGCTATCAAGTTACTTTGATGAGTTCAGTGATGTCTGTTGTGATTCATCGTTCTTGTTTGTTTGTTCGTTCGTATCTTTGCTTGAAACAGATTCTTTTGTTTCAACAAATAATACATCGCAAAGCATTGTTCAGGTCCACGAAGTTTGGTGCTCTGGGAATGGTGATTGGTCATGAGCTTATGCATGGATTGGATAATTCAGGTCAGTACGTTAAACACACAGAAAAACACACGCACGTGCACGTATGCACGCTTACACATTCATAAAATGATAATTCGTAAGAGGTGCAAATGTGACCCTCCACCACGTAATGAGTCGCAATGCACCTGGGGTGATTTTTTTTGTTTTTAAATGAAATGAATAAGCAAAAACACGCTGTTTTCACAGATCCAAATTTTATTAAAATCGGGCATTCCTTTTCAAAGTTATGACCTTTTAAAGTTGGATATGTGGAAAAATGCATATTTGAGAAATCGCAGTTTGAAAATGTCACACTTATGCCCATAGCAACCAGGTACTTCTAACAGAGCTACACTTTTCACCCGTTTATAAGATCAAATAAGCACAAGTATTTTAGCAAGACAAAATAATGACCACAGAATCATTTTCAGTGAAAATCTCAAAACTGGTACCCAGACCCCCTACATGAACTATCGCTGCTAGCGAAAAAGTGTGTCAGGTGCAATCCGACTCATTCTGTGGTGGAGGGTCACAAATTAATTTCACGGAAAGCCACCAGTGAAAATGGAGACATTAGCCTGTTGTTAGCAAAGCCCAGTGCCACCCAGAACATTGTATGGCGATCTACATATATTGAAGACAACGCGAGAAAGTGGGAACTTCAGCAATTTCATTTGGAGAAAGATTTACAGAATTGAAGGACTGGAGACTTGTATTCAGAAAAAGAAATACAGACACACTTCGTAACTTCATACTGCTTATAGTCCAGCCGACTACTAGAGCCACATCAGGGCTAACACCACGTCAAAAACGACAACCAGGTTAAGATGAAAGACAAATTTATTGTTGTCAAAGAATGCACATACTGGATAAGTTCGATTTAAAGTGATACAATTCTTGCTTTTACTGAAAATTGACCAGCATGGGTTTCTTGTAATTATCTAAAGGACAAACACCAATTTCTTTTTACATAAAGTCAATTGGAAGACCATCCTGGTAACTCCGATGTGATCTTCAAAGTTATAGAATCAAAACTTGTCAGCTTGAATTAATCCTTTTTAGATGCTGTACAAGGTATTTTGATGCAGGATACAATTGAATGAACCAATCCAAGGGCACCATGAACAAGAGTACAAATATAGTCAATAAATGTAATACTTGATAGACTAGGCAGTGATGACAGCTTGTCTTTTCAACACGATAATAATAATGTGTTCCAAAACTATGTATTATAAACATAATACTCTCTATGACATTTACATGTTTACTTTGGCATATGCGTCTTTAATATTAATTGTAAAGTGTCCCTGCCTTCAAATTCGATAATTTTTTGGGTATGTTACAAACAGTTTCTTGCCAATTGAATAAATCTCTTTGCTCTCATATAATGAACAATGCTTTTACTACTTCTCGAAACTGGGCAACAATTTTTTTCTTTTAACTTCATGTTTGATGGAATTACTAGTAACATTTACCCAAATTACAAGTAACATTCTTCGAAATTGCAAGTAACATTTTCCGAAATAGCAAGTAACATTCTTTGAATGACTGTGTCATCAACTTAAAACCATTGTAACGTCTTTCTTATCATTTTGTTAATATCATACAGCATCATTTAGAAAAGAGCTGGATAAATAACATTGCCACAGGGACCCCCCATGTCGAGAAATCTTGGGTTTGAATAGATCCCATTTGGTCTTATCCAGAATGTTTTCGAGGATTAACATGATTGTAGAGTTAAACAAGCAACCATGCACACCGAATGTTTTTTTGCTTTAAAAAGCAGCCAGGGGCGACATACAGAAAATCATATGGTCTCAGGGTCCAGACCCAACGCTTGGTCTTTAACTGATCAGTTGTCAAGTGAGAGTTACGTTACACGCTTGAGATAACTGGCCCATAAGCTGATTACGGAGTTGCAACAGCAACATCATCTGCAAACAGGAAGTCCTTGAGGTGACTTTACACACGTTGGATTTTGCCTGATTTTCCCACTTCGTTTTCTGTGAAAATAAACATATTTTGTTGCGCATCCATATGCTTGTTCTGAAAAACAACAAACAAATTTCATAAGGTATAGGACCCAAGAAGAAAGACCTACCTTAATGCAGACAAAGTTAAAGTTTAACCATCACAAGGAACTGAATCCTGTACTTTGCCACTGTTTCAAAACGATTCAGAAAAATGCGTCTCTTCAACAATTCATTGCTCTAATTACAGTTTGCTAAATCCAAATGTTATGCTTACTAAAGATATATGCAGACTTTGTTCGCAAAGCTTAATTGTGATTGCCTGCATAAACAAATGGAAAGATCGAGAGGTCCTTAGTAACTGTTGCATTTATGTTTCCATTGATATTGACAATAATTTGAGAAATCATTACCTGTTGACCATTCTCCATTTATTACAACCTGTCTGTGACTTGTAGCCTATTTGTAGAGACAAATGAATGAGTCCTTGAGTTGACACACGTTGATGATGCATGTATGAAATAATTCTGAACTGGTCACAGGTCGCAAGTTTGACAAGGATGGCAACCTAAGACACTGGTGGTCCAACTCGTCTACGGAGAACTTCGATCGCCTGGCATCGTGTTTCAAGGAACAGTATAGTCAGCAGGTCGTTGCCGGCGAACATGTCAGTATTGTCTTTAGGCTACTTTCTATCCCTCTCTATGAAAACGGGTGTGTAGTAGTTTTTCATCCAAATGTCTATGAGATTAACTTTCTCAAATTCAGACCACAGATCCAGTGATCAATGCTAACGTTTGAAACGACATGACTGTGAAATATGTTTGCTTATCATAGTGTACGTAATAATAGTGATATAATAAAGACGATTTCTGTAGCATCCATCCTAATTACCCACGTTACAGATAAGCACATTTAGGTCAAGAGAACACACACACACACACACAGACACAGACACAGACACACACAAAACACACACACACACACACAGAGACAACACACAGACTCACACACACACACACACACAACACACACACACACATACACTCAAACACACACAGAAACACATACATACACACACACATACACCCTGTACCCACACGCTTACGCACACACGCATGTACGTGCACACGCAAGGACATACACACACACATCTTCCCCCCGGTAGTCACATGTACATAAATTCAAAAATTACGTTACAAGAACTTAAAGATGCCCTTCTCTCCTTGAACAATAAAAAATCGGCTATAGGACTGGATGGTATTTCGTATACCCTTTTAGGTCATTTACCAGAGAAATGGATTAAATACTTACACCATATCATACTAAAATGCTGGAAAGTGGTCGCATACCTGACATTTGGAAGACTTCAATTGTGATACCTATACCAAAACCTAATAAACCACGCTCTGATCCAGGTAGTTACAGGCCTATCTCGCTTACATCCCATGTTTCGAAACTAATGGAAAAAAAACTGAATGGACTGACTTATTTTTGTGAGAAAAATAATATAATACCTATTAACCAATCTGGATTTTGAAAAGGTAGATCGACGACACACCGTTTTAGTCAAATTAACAACTCAAATAAAAACTCTGTTTGCCAAATGATTGCTTTGTATGTTGAGATCTGGGAAGATAGGCCTATCCTATATGTATAAATTCACAAGCAAAATACACTGAATATTGGATGAGAATACGTAATGTATTGCGTCCATCAGAATGCTATTACCCCATTACACCCCTGCAAAAACTATTACGCTGATCAATTTTTTTTAATTCAAGCATCTTATCCGCGTGCTTGCAACTGAGTTAATGTGATAGATGAGCGTGTTTAATTTCGATTCTTGGATGAGAATAACTAGAATGAACAGCAGTAGGTTTACCTTTTTGAGCTTATGTAATAATGTATGATCTTGATTCTTGAGAAAAGTTTACTGGACCTCAAATATATATAAGTTTTTATAAATGCATGGATTTGATCACAAATGCGAAAACCAGGGTGTAAAGTATATAGAACATGTAGGCCTAGTTTGTACTGAGAGCATGACTACTTAGTACAAAGGTCACATGCCTAACAGAGCCGAGTCTACCGGAACTCTAGCTCAACATCTTGCGCGTGCGTGGTGGTGGTCTTTGATTTAATGTCTATTCACTAAAGTGATTTTAGACCAAAAAAAATAAAATAAAAATAAAAAAAAATAATAAAAAATAAAAATATAAGGGGGGGGGGTGATAGAGGAGTGAAGAGGATATTTGAAAAATTGTCAATTTTTAATTTGAGAAAAGATGATCCAGAAAAACAACTGTTTTGAAGAGGGGAAGGTAAAACTAACGAATAATGTTATCATAATTAACGATTTAAACCAATAAACTAACAAACAAAATTAATAAATATCTGGAAGAAATGTATAAAAAAAAAAAACTAATAATTGACTAACCATAACAGTGAACAAGTGAAATAACATTTTAAACGTAATTCGCTATAGGACTTTTTGACAGGCTAACAAAAAATTCATACAGTAATGATGATGAGGCAAATATGTCAGAAACTGTACTCATAGATAGTGTTGGAATATGTCGTTTTACCTTAACGCAATAAAGAATATGGCTATGTGTTATCTTCTTTCCCCACTGACACACCATGTTCTTGGTGTATTTTGTTTTGAATGCATCAAGTTTCCATCTGTACATAAGGGATTGTATAATTCTGCTGGCACTAAGCTGCTTAAGTATTTTGCTAACTTCAAAGTTCATGTGACATTTATCATACTTTTTCTGTTTTGATTGGAACTGCGTGCGTGTGTTTGTGCGTGTGTGTACATGCGGCGTTCATGTGTGTGCTGTTCGTCAACGATTACGAGGGACACGTCTATTATTTGCACGAGGTCGGCTACAGCTGGTCCCCAGTTCTTAACAGTTCACCATTCTAGCCGTGAAGATTCATGGTGAAATATGCATCATCATCATCATCATCAGGTGCCCTGCCGCATGGCGTTGGCGACCATGGACTTCCAACCATCTCTATCTCTCGTTGCCCCCAGCATCACCCCCACCCTCCTCATCCCCAGCCACTCTGCAAGTCCGTCCAGCATTCTCTCCCTGGGTCTACCTGGTGCTCTCTTTCCCTCCAGCTTTCCGTTGTGACCAGGTGTTCCAAATCCCCCTTCCTCATAAAATGGCCTATAACTGCTGCTTCTATTTTCCTAATCTTCCTTATGAGTGATCTACTTGTGTCTGCCTCCATCAAGATTGTCTCGTTTGTTTTCTTTGCTGTCCATGGAACTCTCAACATTCTTCTGAGAAACCACATCTCGGCTGCCTCGATCCTACTCTGGCTTTGCTTGCTGACTGTCCACGCCTCGCATCCGTACAACAGAAACATGCATACATATACATAAATGATAGACACTCACGCACACAAGTTCTATGATTATATCAGATAAAATATACAGACGACGTAACATTTCTTGATTTGTTTATGCTTTATAAAGGCTTTTCCTCCATCTACTTTAGTAAATGTATCAAACGCCAGGTAATATAAACAGACGAAGTAATAAATGATTAAAAGAAATGTGACATTTGCACTAATTATAGGTGTGATGTTCTTGAGATCCTCTTACATTGAGATACGTCCATTGTAAATTGATGATCGCCTGTAAGAACTAGCATCACAACGTGATACACAATCACACACAATGTAATACAAACAAACAAACAAACAAACAACAACAAGCAAAGCAAACAAACAAAACAAACGCAACGTGTACACACACACACACACAACACACACACACACACACACACACACACACACACACACACACACACACACAAACACACAACACACAAACACACACAAACACAACACACAACACAAAACACAACACACACACACAACACACACACACACACACACACACACACACACACACACAACAAACACAACACACACACACAGAGTCATGGATCCATGTGGCGAGATGTGTCATTGGATGCAGAGAACAATTTTATATAGACTGCTTCTAACAGACAGACTCTTTCTTTCTAGGTTAATGGAAGTTTTACCCTAAACGAAAATATTGCTGACAATGGTGGAATCAAGGCTGGTTATAAGGTAATATGCATATGTGTGTGTGTGTGTGTATGTGTGTGTATGTGTGTGTATGTGTGATGTGTGTTATGTGTGTGTGTGTAGTGTGTGTGTGTGTGTGCGCGCGCGCGCGTACGTACTTGTATGCGCATGTGACCGAGAGAAAGAGAGAGAGAGAGAGAGGGGACCCTTTGCTTCAAGCTGTTGATAGTTCGCTTGTGGATAGTCATCCTGTTTACTGAAATCAATTATTATTTGTGCTGACAGGTCAGATATTATCATGACGTGTGGTGCATGTTAGATTCTACAATTGATGATCAATCTTATGCCAGGTGGACACGAATAATTTTGTTTGGCAGTTTGTGTCAATTCTAAAGGACACTGCATGATTTTTATTGTGCTTGGAACTGCGTATTACTTTGCTGTTTCATGAGTTACATGAATCTTCCTGCAGTTCCGTTTGTCAGAAACTAATGACCTAAACAAGCTGGCTCCTTTCCAACTAACACTATCCCATTACCGATTTCATCATCATCATCATCAGTTCCGTAGTCTGGTTGACCGTTGGGGCACCACTGAAGATTTTGCAACCAACTTCCTCCACTCCTCAAGGTCCTCAGCTTTCCGCAGAATGATGTTCCATTCAAGGCCAGTCCACTCTCTGATATTGTCTTCCCATCTTTTTCTCTGTCTGAATCTTCGTCTCCCTCCCTGTACTGTTCCCTGCAAGACGGTCTTGGCCAGTCCAGATGATCATGTGACTGCCCGTACCACCTCAGTTTGTGTCTTTTCACTGAAGTCAGGAGGTCTTCATACGGCCCGATGGCGTTTTCGATTCGGGTTTTCACTTCCTTATTGGTTATATGATCTTTGTACGAGATACCATGGAGTTTGCTGAAGCATTTCATCTCCATTGCCTGTGTCCTTCTTTCAATGTCTGCTGTTATGGTCCATGTTCCGCATGCATACAAAAATATTGACATGACAAGGGAACGCATCAGTCTGATCTTGGAGCCGATAGCGATATTCTTGTCGTTCCAGATGACTTTAAGCTTGGTCATTGCAGCTGTGGTCTGGGCAATCCTGGAAAGTACTTCGGGCTTTGATCCTTCATCTGATACTATTACCGATTTACTATGTCAGTAATACGTTCTAGTGATTGCTGGCACCACGTCGCATGTAGCAAATCAACACCTGTTATAACACCAATCCACACCTGTTATAACACCAATCAACACCTGTTATAACACCAATCCACACCTGTTATAACACCAATCAACACCTGTTATAACACCAATCAACACCTGTTATAACACCAATCAACACCTGTTATAACACCAATCAACACCTGTTATAACACCAATCAACACCTGTTATAACACCAATCCACACCTGTTATAACACCAATCCACACCTGTTATAACACCAATCAACACCCGTTATAACACCAATCAACACCTGTTATAACACCAATCAACAATCTTGACGCAGACAGATTTGAAAAATTCAGTAGAATTAAAAACAACAAATTCAATAGAATTAAAAACAAGAAATTCAGTAGAATTAAAAACAACAAATTCAATAGAATTAAAAACAAGAAATTCAGTAGCATTAAAAACAACAAATTCATTAGAATTAAAAGCAAGAAATTCAGTAGAATTAAAAACAACAAATTCAATACAATCAAAAACAAGAAATTCAGTAGAATTAAAAACAACAAATTCAATAGAATTAAAAACAACAAATTCAATAGAATTAAAAACAACAAATTCAATAGAATTAAAAACAACAACCAACTAAAACCCCAAAACAAAAATTATATTTTCTCAACGTTTATCCACCTTTCAGTCAGTAAAAAAAAGACAAGCTCTAGTGCTGCACCATATACTTCTTTAAAAATGTATGCTGAACATTGCGAATTGTTTGACTGTTGAAAGCAAGTAGCCTACCATCGATTGTTGGCATTACATTTTTCAATTTGTACATTGTGTTTTTAGGCCTATTGATTACGTTAAGATTAGCACAGTAGACTACACACGAGTATTTCAGGCAGATTAACAATTTAGCGGACCGTGATTCTTGATACAGCATGGACACAGAGTGAAGACTGAGTGAATACCTATCATACAAAATATACTACGTTGACATTTGGGAGTTGGATCAAAGATCGTCTTTTTTGTCTCCAGACTGCATGCTCAGTTTGACAGGAACCAGAAAAAAAACACGGAAAAAAAATCAGAATGCGTATTTAATACAACCAGACAAGACAGGCGCAAACGTTCGGCCAACTGGCCTTTGTCAGGCGTAGACCAAAAAACGAACAAAAAATGGGTGAAAAAGACTGAAACTTCCCTGTTGTTTCGTCCAGTTTGAGAAAAGGACTAAAATGGACAAAGCAGCTGGGAAATTTCAGTCTTCTTCTCCTAATTTTGGTATTTGGTGCTTGTTCTTTTTTTTATCTTAAGTCTAAGCTTGACAAAGGCCACTTGGCGAAAATTTGCGCCTGTCTTGTCTGGTTGTATTAAATACGCGTTCTGATTCTTTTTTCGTGTTCTTGTTTCTGGTTCCTGTTTGCTTGAACATGGGCAATCACACTTGTTTTGGACTGCTCAGTTTGACAGTTTCTTTCAAAAGAAGTTCGACAACACTGGCCCTAGACAGCCCTCTTTTATCTGAAAGCCCTCTTTTATCTGAAAGTAGTAGTAGCTGTATGCTTTCTGGGTTATCAGGACGATGCTTCAGAAAATGAAACAGGACCAATCCAAAAGAAAAATAGGTCACTGCCTGTCCAATTCAGACTTTGTAACCTATGATGCTTCAGAAAATGAAACAGGACCAATCCAAAAGAAAAATAGGTCACTGCCTGTCCAATTCAGACTTTGTAACCTATGCTTTGTGTGGCTTACCCTCTATTTGTCCAAGAGTGAAGATGAAACGAAGACCAAGACGTCTATACACCCAGTAGACTGCAATAACTTGTAGTTAAGGGTTAGATGGTCATCTTCATTTTGTAATAGAAGTCTGGTTTCCTATCTTTACGGTACTGGTAAGATTCCTTTTCTTTTTAAAAAAGAGTCTTGTATAAATCATATCAACCACGTGTATGTTCCTTGAGATACCCTTATCAATATAACTATCTGAACACAATAAATCATTAACTGAAGTTGTTAATTATCACTCGTGTATTAACTGTTTATCCCCTGGTTAAATGAAATTAACTGTTGCTAGTAATGTAGATGTTACTGTCAATCTGCTAATTGTTGAATTGTTGTTTGTGGTGTGAAGGCATTTCAGGACTGGCAGGCAGAGAAAGGTCGACAGCGTCTATTGCCTGGCTTGGATCTCTCTCAAGAACAACTCTTCTTCCTCAGTTTTGCACAAGTAAGATACATATTTCTAAACATTTCTTGTTCATTGTTTAGGGCCCACTTTGTCCATACGATCATTTGAAGGCTTCTCATGCACATCAACACTTAACCAGTAGCTTAGTTTTGTACCAAAGACAGTAATCTGAGCAGTAGCGATGCGTTAGAGACCTCACTTTCAACGGGACTAGCATTATGATGACAATGTATGTCTCCTCTTCCCTGCTGTTTTACCTTCCCTGTCCTTAAAGATGGAATGATACCCGTTTAGAACAGGGACTGGTGAGTTGGCAGGACACAGATGAGGTCACATGATGTATACAAGTTTGTTTGTTTGTTTGTTTGTTTTGACAATTTGGTCACAACATACTTTGGCAACTGAGATGAACATGTGACTCATTTCAAGAAGAAAAGAAATGAAATTTAAAACACCAGAAATATCCCTACAAATATGTCAATTTTCATTGTACTTCCAAAGAAAGCAGGGGCTATAGAATACGAATTCCATCGTACAATCAGTCTGATGAGTCGTGTTACAAAGAGTATATTAAGAATAATCATAATAAAGACAAGTAATAGATTCAAACCAGAAACAACGGAGGAACAAGGCCGATTTATTGAAGGGAAAAGAACTGTTAGTGTCATGTATCTCCTAAGGACTCTCCTGGAAAGATCATCTAAGTTTAGTAATGATTTTCGGTCATGTTTTGTTGATTACACCAAGGCTTTTGATCGAGTAAGATACGAAGAATTAATCAACCAACTGGAAAAACTCAATAGTGGTGGGAAAGTTCTAAACATGATAAGGAATATATACTGAAAACAAACAGCAACACTGAGAGAAGAAAATGATATTGTTTTTTTTAAAATACCGAAAGAGGGATTAGACAAGGATGTGTTTTGTCACTTGATTTGTTTTCACTTTACAGCGAAACATTCATGAGAAATCTAGATGAAGCGTTGGGATAAAAGCTGGAGAAAAAAATAATAATCAATCTTCATTTTGAAGATGACACTGCTCTTATTGCAGAAAATGAAAAAGACCTACAAAATCGTGTGAATTTAACAGAAATAGAAAGCAGAAATACAAGGCTAAAGCTAAACAGTAAGAAGAATGAAATCATGGTGATCAATCAAAATTAATCCCCTTATCTGAAATAACAGCAACTGACATCTTACGTGAAACAACAGCAATTGGCCAACACTGAGACAAGCTGATAAGTTCAAATATCTGGGAAACAGTCATCTCATCAGACAGCAGATGTACAATAGAATTATCTAGCAGAACTGTCGAAGCTAAAACGGCATTCAGGAAAATTAAATGCATTCTTACCAACAAATGTCTATCAAATGACATCAGACGAAAGTTTTTCAGTGTTGTATAGAATCAATACTGTTATACAGATGCCAAATCCAGACAATCAACGAGCAAAGTGAGAATAAGATCGAGGCAGTTGAAATGTGGTTTCTAAGAAAAATGTTAAGAGTTCCATGGACAGCAAAGAAAACAAACGAGTCAGTCTTGAAAGAAGCAAACACAAAAATAACATTAATGAAGAAAATTAGAAAAGGCAACAAACATCTATATGACATTTTATGAGGCAAGAGAAATTTGAGCGCATAATCACAAAAGGAAAGCTAGAGGGAAAAAGAGCAGCAAGTGAACCTAGAGAAAAAATACCAGACATTCTTGTAGACAATAAGGGTAGGAGATATGCTTGCAGCAACAAAAGACAGATTCATATAGAGGGCCATGATCACCAACACCATGTAGCACATGATGATGACGATAATACTGTTGGTCATTTCAACAATTCTAATATATTTAGAACTACAAAAACTCCCAAAATCACATATAACAAATAATACATATATACATATACACGTGTATGCATATATATATATATATATATATATATATATATATATATCTACATATATATATCTCTGTGATGTGTGTGTGTGTGTGTGTGTGTGTGTGTGTGTGGTGTGTGTGTGTGTGTGTGTGTGTGTGTGTGTGTGTGTGTGTGAAGTTTTCATCCACTGTGTTGAACAAAACCCCAACCGGTATGCTACTTGTGGTCCAGTCAGTAACAAAGGCTACCTTGACAGTGCTAGACAGGTCTGAAAAGACATCACAGCATGAAGAAGCAGCAACATTTTCATCCATCAAAATGTAGGCAGTACTTCTTACAACGATCCGACTGGCTTTGTGTCCTAGACATACTGAGGGCCTACATGATTCCATATAGCAACACAAGCTGAATGGTTAGTCATCAGGGTGTAAGTAATAATAATGACATTTATAAGGCGTCAAATCTTGATATAAGGATCAAACCAAAGCATGAACTCTCCTCATTCATCAAAGCAATCATCCAACGACGACCAAAACTCCAGTGTATAAAACACACGCAAACTGGGAGGGGAAGCAGGAGGTGAGTGGGGCAAAAGGATGGGCGAAATCCTTGCTGGACAAAAAGGCAAGTCTTCAAGCTAGACTTGAAGGAAAACAGAGCATGTGATTGTTGAATAGACGGGGAACGATCGTTCCAGTTGTATAGACCAGACATAGAAAAAGAGTAGCGACTGAATGTGGAACATCCATATGTGACCTCCCACCACGAAATCAGTCTTAACAAGCATTTTGGGCATTTTGAGATATACATATCGCTGGAAAGTGTACATTCTGCTGATTATTTTGGTACTTGAATGAAGCTTGTACTAAAATAAAATGTAGAAGTTATGTATGTTTAAAGTCATTAAGTTGTATGACGGCCATTTTGAGAAAATGGCCTGTAAAGTTTTTTTTGTGCTCTCCTACACATTTTCCTTAAATTTCTTTATTTGGTGGCTTTGACCCAGTTTGTTTCTAATTTTCGCTGTCATTATCTGAAAGGTGCACCAAAGAGCTTTCCATCAGTATATTACATGTGCGGGTACTGTACAGATTACGGTTCATAATAAGAGACAAAAATAGGTACCTTTGGTAGGAGGAAGGCAAAGGGAAAAGAGGAAGAATACAAGGATAAACAGGGAAATAAGGAATAGGTGCAATGAAGCTAAGGAAGCTTGGCTGGAAATAAAGTGCAAAAAAATAAAAGACCAACACAAGTTTATGTACAGAAAAACTGAAGAAATCGCCCACAGGAAAAAGATATGCACATCAACTGGATGTTTAAAATCGAAAGATAGTACACTTATCATGGAAAAGCACAAAATATTAGAGAGATGGGGAGAGTACATTAAAGACCTTTTTTGCGACAATAGAAACGAAGAACACATTATAAGAGAGAATGTTGAAAGTCGACCCATAATAAAAGACAAAGTTAGAGCAGCACTGAAAAAGATGAAACCGAGAAAAGCCGCAGGACTAGACAATATTACAACGGAAATGACAGAGGCCCTGGAAGATTTTGGTATTGTGAAAAATAACAGTTCTCCTAAATCAAATTTATGACACTGGAAAAGTCTCCAAAGACGTGTCAAAATCATTTTTATTTTTCATTGCACTTCCAAAGAAAACGGGGGCTACAGAATGCAAACTCCATCGTACAATCAGCTTGATGAGTCATGTAACAAAACTCCTATTAAGAATAATCATGATGAGGACAAGGAATAGAATCAAAAGAGAAAAAAATAGAAGAACAGTGTGGATTTGTCGACGGAAAAGAAACTATTAATGCCACACACATCCTTAGAACTATTATAGAGAGATCAGAAGAGTTGAGTAAGGATTTATTTTTATGCTTCGTTGATTATACTAATGCTTGTGATTGGGTAAGACATGAAGAATTAGTCAACGAACTAGAAAGAATCAATACTGATGGAAAATATCTAAGAATAATCAGGGATATACACTGGGAACAAAGAGCAGCAATGAGAATAGAAAACGATATAAGCTCTTTCAAAATATCAAAAGAGGGGTCGGGGAGAGTTGTTTTCTGTCGCCAGATTTGTTTTTAATTTACAGCGAAACGGTCCTGAGAAATCTAGAAGAAAGCCCCTGGGATAAAGATCAGAGGAACAATGATAAACAACATTTGTTATGCAGATTACACAGCACTAATTGCAGAAAATGAAAAAGACCTACAAAACCTTGTGAATATAATAGAAATAGAAAGCAAAAATATGGGGCTAGAGCTAAATAGCAAGAAGAGTGTAATCATAGTAATCAGTAAAAACAAGAAATCCCCTAATGCAAAATAACACCAAGAGCTTGTCAGTCATTTCTTTGATTTTTTTGGCCGAGGGTATTTTCTGTTTCATCAATATAGCTTACCGGGTAAACTCCCGGTTCCAGCGAGCGGAGTGAAGTGTTTCAGCAGTCAGGTGGGACGGTGATATGAAGTTAAATGTGTATGTACTATAGTAAATGGTTGTTGATAGGTAGTCACCGTTACCATCCAGTGGAACACAAGTAGGAAAAGCACGATCATCGTGGACATTTTCAAGTCCGTCTGAGTTTCCAGGTTGAGGTGGGAAAGACTAATTCGTAGCTGAAAATTTCAAAAGAAACAAAATACACCAAAGCTGAATGAGAAAACACAGCAAATGATCCATAGTAAAGGAAGCAACATTGCGAAATAAACTGAAGGATCTCAGCTTCTGATCTAGCATACTGAGGGTGGTGCTCATTCCATCTCCCACATTGCTTTATCTTCCCCGACCCTAACAAGGAGCAGTTGGACATTTACAGCTGTGTTGATTTGAAAGGTGGGTTCAACCGAGCACAAGCCTAGGACACTTGTTTATTTGGCAACATCGCTTGATCGTGCTTAACCTTATTATTTGAGAACGAGTTCACTGGACACATTATCTCAATGGACACATTATCCAGTTTCCCACAAATATATGCGATGAAAGTTAGATAAACATCTCATTTTATGTTTTTAAACATCTCATTTTATTTTAAGACAGATTGTCTAACAATGAGATCTGATGCCATCTGGCCAGCATGAAAATACAACAGTATACCTAGTAATAAAAAGAAACGTATGTCAAAGGAATCTAGTCCCTAGCAGATAAATACAACATACTGTTTCCCCATTTTGTAAATAATCTTTTGTATTTCAAAATGAGGGATATCGCTTTTGAGTAGCTACTCTGTGTACCACACCATTTCAGAGGCATGGTAGGATTTAGATTTAAACTTGAAGAAAAGGAAAGCTCTAAATCACCAGCTATTGAACTAATGAAGTGAATGCCAACGTCGCGGTTTCATTTGTTCCAGTAATGTAGGCTACGATTATCAAATGAAAATGTGTCATCAATATGAACATGGCATTTCAGGAATAAGAAAGAACAGGCCAAGTAGTCTGGAGTAAACAATAAGACTGTCCAATTTGAAAATGCCATTCTCTCTATATCTGTGTACATCTGATGAACACTTTCGGGCATGCAACCAGTGTGTGCTTGTGAGTGGTCTGTGTGTGTTTGTGTATTAATTATATACATGATACTAATTCTATGCATTGATAATTTTGAGCTTGCTGTGAGATTAGTTAATGTGTGTGTGCATGTGTATGTGTGGATGGATGTGTGTGTTTGTCACAGTGTGTGTGTGTATGTATGTATGTTTGTTGTAGTTTTCTGCTCAGGCTTTGAATTACAAATGTTGTTCAGACTTTTAATCATTTTCCAGTTTCTCATTAATGACTTCATTTTAACAATTGTAAACATGTTTCTTGAGTTTCATTCATTGTGTTTTTGGTTTGGTTATTTCCACGTTAAGTAATACATATTTTATGTCTCAGTACAACTTTTTGTTAACCTGACAATAAATGGTTTATGTGATGAGGATGATGGTGGTGTGTACAGATGTGGTGCAGCAAAAACACAAATTTCACAGAGAGACTTCAGCTGATTTTGGACCTGCACAGCCCAAGCGCAGTCAGGTAGGATATATCAGTGAACAGTGAAACATGAATACTACCTATGTAGACAATTTTCCAGATAACATATGAATGTGACCCAATCTAACCAAAAAGTCAAAACATTATCAGGTGCACATTAATGTTTTCTGTATTGGATTAAAACATTGTTTGAGGCCTATGGTATTGATTTTGAGTTTTCAGCTTCTAAACATATCTTTTTTCCTGGTTGTGATAAACCAAGGCCTAAAAACAAAGTATGAACGTCTGGAAACACTTTTTTTGTGCTAGGGTACTGAACTTATTACTGAAAATATTAGTAACAGATTTTTATCAAGTTGCAACAGACAAAACTTCTGTAATCTGTATCAAAATGAGAATATGAATATTAAAGGCATGATGTTTAACGCTTTAGCCCTCAAAATAGATGTAAGACTGTCATCAAGATTTTCTTTTTAATTTCTGACCTTCCAATTTTGAAAGTCAGTTTATTAAAAAAAATGCCCCACCCCCACCCCACCCTCAAACTGCTAAATGAAATTGACTGTAAATCATTGCGTCCAAGTCTCAGAATAGCAAAATATGACTTTCTGAGTCATTTGTCAGAGCGTGTCACAAATACGCTAAGACAACATAAGAAACCACGGAAACCCGATCTTAACGAAGTTTCAAAACAAGACAAGAAACCTGTGGAAACCCAATCTTAACAAAGCTTTAAAACAAGATAAAACATCTATGAAAACCTGACTTTAAGAAGTTCCAAGATAAAAATCCTATGGAAACCTGATCTTAACGAAGTTCTAAGATAAGAAGCCTATGGAAACCTGATCTTATAAAGGTCCAAGATAAGAAGCCTATGGAAACCTGATCTTAGTAAAGGTCCAAGATAAGAAGCCTATGGAAACCTGATCTTAACAACGTTCCAAGATAGGAAACCTATGGAAACCTGATCTTAGTAAAGTTCCAAGATAAGAAGCCTATGGAAACCTGATCTTAGTAAAGTTCCAAGATAAGAAGCCTATGGAAACCTGATCTTAGTAAAGTTCCAAGATAAGAAGCCTATGGAAACCTGACCTTAACAAAGTTCCAAGATAGTAAACCTATGGAAACCTGATCTTAACGTTCTTCTAAGGTGTGATCATGACGAACGTACAATACACAAAATATCGTCAGTTTATGACAGAACTGTTTTCAGAGAAGTTTGAAGGTTACTGGACATGGCGTTTCAGTCTCTTTATTGGACCGTTTTCGAAAGGAAACCAAATCGATGCCTATCTAGCTGTAATCTGAAAATTATGGTCAGACAATTTATCCCATGGAAAGCATGATGGAATTGAGTATCGGTCTATTTTCTCAAATTATCAACGTAGTTCATGCTTTCCTGGCTTAACCTCTGCACTGTCTCCTTGTTCTGTGATTGATAAGTGATCTTGTCACTTTATGATGTTTGAATTGCACCTGACGTCATCATTTTGTGATGTTTCAATTACATGATTTTCTGATTTTATGGTGTTTGAATTACATCTGATCATTTAATTTCATAATTTTCATGACGTCTGCTTTATACCTGATGATGATGACATGATGTAATATTATATTGTTTGGTGTTTTCTTGATGACACAATGATGTCATCTTATGATGTAGGAATAATACCATGAAGCTGAGATGATGATGTTATGCTGAAATCATCCTTGATGATGATCTGATGTGACCTTGCCACACACATTACCGCTAACTTAATACCATTTTTCATTTACATTGACAAAGACGAGAAGCGCTTCTGCAGTTCACCTTACAAAGAAGACTTTAAGAGTTGTATTGTTTTGTTTCAGAGTTCAAGTACCCCTTATCCAACTCACAAGACTTCTCTGACGCCTACAAGTGTCGACAGGGATCTGCAATGAACCCTGTGAAGAAGTGTGGTATATGGTGATTGCATTCCCATATTTTTGCTGTCGTGTGCAAACGCAGGCTCCTCTACAACCAAAGCTTAAACTGTATATTCATTCCATAAGAATACTATATGAAAGTTTGTTTTTTTCATAAACTCATTCCCTCACTACTTTTACATACGTTATGCTTTGTTTTCATTTTTAACAATATTCCGGCTACAGTTTATATGTTTACATTTGTAAGTAGTTGTCGAAGGTAGCTACACTGGGTACTATACTAGGAACGACCTGAGGACCTGGCCAGCTCATGGGTTTATGTGCAGGCTTAAAACATGTGCCATGATCATTTTGGATCTTTACATGGCACCTGTGACATCAGTGCATATGGAATTCATTCTGAGCATGGAGACATCACTTTGAGAGCTGAAACTGTTGTAGAGTGCTGCATTTGTAGATCATATAAATATGGTACACACTGTTGTCTGTATAGCCATCTTTTTTTTCTAGTTTCAGAAAAATGTTCTTTATTGTGTTTGTTTCTTGTTTGTCTTCACTGAATGACATCTGCACAATGCTTTCTGTAGAGCCACTTTCTATAGTTTCAGGTAAGTTTAGTTATTGTGTTTATTTGTTTCTTGTTTTTCTTTATAGATGACCCTAGTGTACATGAATTGATTCTAAAACAATTGTCAATTTGCAGATAAATACAACCTTCTACCACAAAACCAGTCGCTTGTCACCTGACAGTGTTTGCCCCTTATGCAAAATAACAGCAAATGGCACAACCTTGACACAGGTTAATAAGTTCAAATACCTGGGAACGGTCATTTCATCAGACGGCAGATGCACATCGGAAATAGCTGGCATAATCGGCCAAGCCAAAACAGCATTCAAGAAGATGACAAGCATTCTTACCAACAAGTGCCTATCAATTAACATCAGAAAGAGAGTCCTTCAATGTTATATAGAACCAATACTGTTGTATGGATGCGAGGCGTGGACAGTCAGCAAGCAAAGCCAGAGCAAGATTGAGACAGCCGAGATGTGGTTTCTCAGAAGAATATTGAGAGTTCCATGGACAGCAAAGAAAACAAACGAGACAGTCTTGATGGAGGCAGACACAAGTAGATCACTGATAAGGAAGATTAGAAAAGACAGGCAACATTTATAGGCCATTTTATGAGGAAGGGGGATTCGGAGCACTTGGTCACAACGGGAAAGCTGGAGGGAAAGAGAGCACCAGGTAGACCCAGGGAGACAATGCTGGACGGACTTGCAGAGTGGCTGGGGATGAGGAGGGTGGGGGAGATGCTAGGAGCAACGTGAGACAGAGATGGTTGGAAGTCCATGATCGCCAACGCCATGCGGCAGGGCACCTGATGATGATGATGATGGTGTCAGGGGTCGAGTTTGGGATTTTATCATTATCATACATTTTTTAAAGCCCAGCCAAAGGCGCAGAGACATATCGGAGCAATACTTATCTCAATATCTCTTTGAACAAAGAAGAAAAAAGAAGAAACACTGGACAGCACATAATCCAGTATGTGCCTGCCGTTGACCGTTCTGTATAATTTGTCACCAGGGGTTAAAAAATAAACCTGAACACAAATATACACAGATAACAAAATATCCTAAAACACACACAAAACTGGCCTAATTAACTAAAACTGCTTCGACATCTCACATTTTATTAGCGCAAAAAATGCAGCTAATAAATGTGCCCAATCATCAGTCCTAAGAGACAGTATGAAGGCTTTATGGAAAACGTACAGGTGAATGGACCAGCAAGGCAGAAAATGACAGGAAGAGACGACAGGAAACAAAGGAGTAAGGGAGAAACAAAGATAATGACAGAAAAGAAGAACTTTCTAGCACAGAAATTCCAGAAGGTGCAGATACTATTTATACTGAAAGAGCCCCCGGCATCCCTACAGATGAATTTTTAGATTTTGATTTAAACTGATAGGCCTACTGTAACACTCCCTGAACATGCTACTATTAGTAACCTACCTATATTGCTAATATTGTGATTCTTTCTTCATCAAAATGTTATTTGAATCAGTTTTCCTCGATTTCTTTTTTAAATGGAAAATCGGATGGGTACCATTTTCTAAGTCACATACCTCAAAAACTAAACGTCTCTTTCTAAAACGGTGTTCATTATTAAGAACTAAATAAAAATTACGCTCATATTCTGAATCACTCTACAATTACTCTATCTATTCTGTCGTAGAGGTTGACAAACAAATGTAAGAAGACATATCCCATCACCCTTATCTGCGTATATGTAAATTATTATAGAGATGTTCACTGAATTTTGCAGCTGAGAGTAAGCAGAGATATTGCTTTGGAACGTTAACTTTGCAGCCATATGTAAGCAGATACATTGTTGTAGACTGTTTGAGAGATTGCAACTAAATTTAAACAGATATAAAGCTCAAGTATATTGATTTACGTGTTGTAGTGCAGAGGAGTTTGTATCAATTGAGACATGTATCCTGTGAGTGGCACATATTTTTACTGTACAAAACTAATCACTATGGCAACCAACAACCATCATAAATCTATACATGATCTACATGGAAATTGTGTTATGATTTTTACATCTTATTCTAACTAGGTGTGATGTTAATGTCCCAAATTGTACCAGAAATTTAAATGTTATCTAGGCTCTTGTTTTACCTGTGATTGGGTTACATTCTATAAGCCAGTTGGAAAATGTGTATCATGTTTCCTTCACCAAAGTGTTTTCTTGAATGTTTTGTTTGGATTTTATCAGGTTATTTTCGAATATTGGTATGTACATTGTTTTATCTTCACTGTACAATCCGTATGTTCCTAAACAGTCTCTGTATATCATATGTGATGGCGAGTGTGTGTGCGTGTATACACACACACACACACACACACACACGCCACGCCACGCACACGACACCACCACACACAGCACACACACACACACAGAGACTGTTCTTCTTTGAGGGGTATGGCGAGGGGGTTAATGTTTGCTTGTAAACCATCACATCTGTTGTTTATGAGTACATTACACTGTTTTCAAATGTTTCTGCTCAAAGAGACGGTTTTGTGTGATTATAGTACAGTGTCTCCAAACCTTGGTCATTCATAATTCACATCATGTGTTTTGTACATCTCATTCTGTTGTTTATAGACATTACACCGTTTATATGCAAATCTTTTCATGAGAGACATTGTTTTGCTGATTATTTTTACAGTGCTTTCAATTCTTGGTTATTAAATTAACAATGCTTGAATTTTTGTACACAGAATACATTTGTCAACTGCGTCTGTTCAGTCTTTTTGTTATTTCAAAATGTGTGCATGCATGTGACTCTCTCTCTCTCTCTCTCTCTCTCTTCTTTTCTCTCTCTCTCTCTCTCTCTCTCTCTCTCTCTCTCTCTCTCTTCCTCTCCCTGTGTGGTGTGTGTGTGTGTGTGTGTGTGTGTGTGTGTGTGTGTGTGTGTGTGTGTGTGTGTGTGTGTGTGTGTGTGTGTGTGTGTGGTGCGTGCTCGCATGTACTTGTGTATGTGTTTGTTAAGGGTAAGGGTAAGGGCAGTGGTGTGGAGCTAGGTATGTGGGATCTTGGTGTTTGTAGGTGTGGGTGTGCATGAGAAGAAAATGACACAGCATATAAAATACACTTATCATCGAACTGCCCATAACGCCTGGTATACCTCCTTCCATGTTAATCATCGATGACAAAGGATATGTCGTAGGCTGGCTGGCATTTTCTAGGTAAAAATAATTTCAGTTGTAGATTGTCAGTAGAAAGTCCCAGATGAATGAAAAAATCAAAATTGATTATATCATTTGTGCGGCCATGCAGACAAATACATGAATAATCCTGCTCTCTACTTCTCACAAATGTGTCATGAACACACATACCTATACATGTGTGTACAAATCCAGTACATTTGTTTACATACAAACAGCTATTCAAAAAGTCTCTTTCAAATGACTAGTTACAATGAACAGCGTAATCTGAAACACCCTCTCAGAGCCCTAGCGTTGTATATCATCTTTAACACAAATAATCGCAATTTTATTCCATATTAATTGTTCATCATTTCAAGTTATAATGACGTATCTCGTATCGCAGCCTATCATCGCATATTTGAAGATACTGTTCAAGAGAGGCGGCACCCCTCTCTGTGAGCATTCATCTGTTACCTAAAGAATTAACAGGCAAAGATCAAACAACAAATCACGGAACTGACAACAGACAAACCCCACCACATTGATGTCCCAGGTGAAGAGTCCCGGAAATACGTTTGGCTGACTAATGTGCCAGTACAAAAACAACAGGTAGAGAAATGTTAAAGATTACTGGATAGTGCTGATCCACTGCATCTGCCATTTTACATAAAGGGACTTAACGTCACACTAGATTCACTGGATTTCAGTTTGGGCATGAAGCTGTGTACTTTCCAGTGCTTTCATAGAGAGTTGTGTACAGAGATTGACAGATTCATTCGTTCTGCACGTTGAAATGGGAAAAAAACTTTCTTCTCACAAGATTCTGGTTTGTATTGAAGGCAAAACAAATCCTTTGCTATTTTCCCACTTCATGTGTATTTTACCTGACAAGGATACAACAGGTCTGGGATAGCCCAGACTAGTGGTAATTTGTTTTAATTTTGATATTTACTAGCCAATAATTAATCCAATGTTTTCCATTTCGTATTGAAAAAGAAAACTAAATATTCATGTTGATAAACTTTTGTTTCAAGTTGTATCCATCATGACCCGATCCTGGACGTTTTTCACCTGACTGGGGTAGTGCAGCTCTGGTAAAGCCAAGAGCATTCTTTTTTCAACAATTGTTGAAGAAAAATCTATTTTTGTTGATATTTATGTTTCAAGTAATAAAAAAAAAACGAGATGGGCAAGCCATAGTAAAACTCTGCCTTTTCTACGCATTGTTTTCCTTTGTGCTATGGTCTATGTGCCAAAGTTAGTTGTGTCCAGATGGTTGCAACAAGGCTTACAGTGTGCCTTATATGATCAAAAAGTTAAATGAATGGGTTGGTGACAATCTAATAATCTCAGAAGTAAACGGGAAATTGGATTTGCTGACTCTGAAAAAAAAAATCACAGATCTTACGTGAGTTCTACAACCAGCAAAGAAATATAGATTGTGTTTAATGAATCCCTTGGTCTTACCAAAACTGCTACTGCATTGTTTTGGAGTGATATTGTCTATAGACTGTGACAAAAGTGTGTATCCTGACTCTGGATATATCTCTTTGGACTCCGGACTTAGCTTTTTGCCTTTTAGTCTTCAGACACTGCTCATGGAAGTTTGGTAATATTGTCAGCATCGAAATAGTACTCTGGCTGTTTCAGCCAGACGCTTGTGTCACGCCTCCTGATTGGCTGCTATGGGGAGGAAACTTGTGGGCGGAAGAACCAAAGGGAGGGAACTTGGTTAGGAGAACCAAGGGAAGGGAACTTGGGTAGGGAGGGAACTCGAGGGGGAGCACTAATGGGAGTGTACTTGGGGAGGGAACCAAAGGGAGGGTACTTGAGGGGAGAACCAACAGGAGGGAATTTGGGGGATGAGCGGGAGAACCAAAGGGAGGGTACTCGGGAGGGAGGGGGGAGGCGGGGGCGGAAAACCAACGGGAGGGTATTTGGGGGGGGGGGGCGGGCGTACGAACGGGAGGGAACATGGTGGGGAGGAAAAAATCAATGGGAGGGAACTTGGGAGCGGGAGAACCAATGGGAGGCTGTTTGGGGGAGGGGAGAACCAAAGGGAGGGAACTTGGGAGGCGGGAGAATCAATATGGGTACATGCGGAGGGAGAACCAACGGGAGGGTAAATGGGGGCGAGAACCAAAGGGAGAGAACATGGAGGGGAGAACCAAAGGGAGGGTACTTGGGGCTGGAGAAACGGTGGGATGGTAACTGGGGGGGAGAACCAAAGGGAGGAAATTTGGGAGCGGGAGTACCAAGGGGAGAGTACTTGTGGGCAGGAGAACCAAGGGGGTACGACGTGGCGAAGGAGAACCAACGGGAGGGAACTTTGGGGGGGGGGAACGAAAGGGAGGGTACTTGGGGAGGGAGAACCAATGGGAGAGAACTTAGGGCAGGAGAGCCAATGGGAGTTTACTTGGAGGGGAGAACCAATGGGAGGGTAATTTGGGGGGAGGGGGCGAACCAAGGGAAGCAACTTGGTGGGGGGAAACAAGAGGAGGGAACTTGTGAGTGGGAGAACCAAGAGGAGACTACTTAGGGGCGGGTGTACCAAGGGGAGGCAACTTGGTGGGAGGG
>JAPXFY010000014.1:9439809-9454809 GCA_030674185.1 Monoplex corrugatus | reverse complement strand
GAGCGTCTGGGTTCGATTCTGTCTTGGTACCTCCTAGTGGGTAAAGGGTAGAATTTTTTTTTTTTCTGATCTCCCAAGTAAACGTGTGTGCAGACGAGCTAGTGCTTAAACACTCCTTCGAGTGTATATGTGCTCAGAATATCAAACCATGCACGTTAAAGATCCTTTAACTTACTCATGCTGGTGTTCGGTGGCTTATAGAGACGTGAAAACATCCAGTATGAATGCCCACGAAAATAACTAAACTGGAGGTTCCAGGGTTCAATTCCCGTTCAGACGTCGATTTTTCTCCTCAGTTTGACCAGAAAATAGAAATGAACATCTAGCCCTTCGGAAGGGGACGAAAAACGAGTCAGACCCGTGTGCCTTCTGGCCCGGGCACGTTAAAGAACCCACGACAGTAGAAAATCGTGATGAGCTGGGCATTCGCCCGGCTAATCTGGTATAAAACATCGAAGAGGTAGGATTATTTCCCAGGTCCCATCCCTTGAAGGCCAATTAGCCTTCTTGCCTTTCTGAAGTCTATGTAAAAAAAAAAAAAAAAAAAAAAAAGAAATTACATGGTGCTGCGCTGCGGAGACGCGCTCTCAAGTTTCACGTGGTAAAATCTATTGACAGAAAGAAATAACAGTTTGACCAGGGAGGCAACTTTGAGTGGATTATAGCTGTCACTCAAAAACTGCAATTGCTTCCCTTTAGCTGTGATTCATTTCTGAGACGTAATTTCAATAGGACAAGACCAAGCTCAGGACATCAGACTTGATACTTTCTTTTTTTTTTTTTTTTCTTTTCAAACCAGCAAGGAAGCTTGATCTGCAAGCATATCAGTATCATGTCATGTTACACATGAGCGTACACACGCGCGCGAGCGCGAGCGCGAGCGCGAGCGCGTGCGCACACACACAAACACACATATACACACACATACACACACACTTACACACACACACACACACACACACATACACACACTCACACACACGCGCGCGCTCGCGATTTATAATTAAATGAACATGAAAGCTGTGCGCACAGACGATACAGAAGCAAGCCTTCACTAACGCACACAAACTCTCTCTCTCTCTCTCTCTGTCTCTCTCTCTCTGTCTCTGTCTCTCTCTCTCTCTCTCTCTCTCTCTCTCTCTCTCTCAACACACACACACACACACACACACACACACACACACACACACACACACACACACACACACTATTTATAATTAACTGAACATGAAAGTTGTATGCACAGACGATGCAGATGCAAGCCCTCACTAATGCACACAAACTCTCTCTCTCTCTCTCTCTCTCTCTCTCTCTCTCTCTCTCACACACACACACACAACACACACACACACGCACCACACGCAAACACACACACTGGCACACATCCACACACACACATACACGCACACACATAAACACACAAACACTCACACACACACACACACACACACACACACACACACACACAACACACACACACACACAAACACATCACATACATAAACACACACACACACACCGAACACACACACAGCACGCGCGCACACACACACAGACACACAGACACAGACACACACACACAGACACACACACACACACACGCACACACACACACACACACACACACACGAACACACAGAAACACACACACACACACACACACACACACACACACACACACACACACACACACAGCACGCACACACACACACACACACACACACAGAAACATACTCACACACATACACAAACACACACACATACACACACACATACACAAACACACACATACACACACACACTAACAATAACACTAACACTAACACTAACACTAGCGTTTATAGTAAACACATTTTTTTCAGATGAAGATTCAAACCTCTCTTACCTCCGTCCTGTCCCGATTCAACGTATTCAACGTTTCACTGGCGTGGATGTTTCGCAGCGACGTGAAATAGCAGGAATCGTTTGCTATGGTAAGCAAGAGATTCTGAAACAACGCACATTATCAAAAGAAACTTTTTGTAGGCTATTTTTCTCCAAATTCATTTGGACTCACCTGTTGTCGACAGTGACAAAAAAGAAGGAAAATGAGATGGTAATGATCATGTATCAAGATCAACAGGACTTGCCAAAACCATTCTACAAGGAATAGTACGAGAAGGCAGAAGGAGAGAAAGACAGAGAAAGAGATGGGATGACAACATCAGTGAATGGACTGGCCTCACACTGGAGGACAACAACAGTGACTGGCCTCACAGTGGAAGACATCAGTGAATTGATTGGCCTCACACTGGAGGACAACATCAGTGAATGGACTGGCCTCACACTGGAGGACAACATCAGTGAATGGACTGGCCTCACACTGGAGGACAACAGCAGTGAATGGACTGGCCTCACACTGGAGGACAACATCAGTGAATGAACTGGCCTCACATTGGAGGACGACATCAGTGAATGGACTAGCCTCACATTGGAGGACGACATCTTTCAATGGACTGGCCTCACACTGGAGGACAACATCAGTGACTGGCCTCACACTAGAGGACAACATCAGTGACTGGCCTCACACTGGAGGATAACATCAGTGAACGGACTGGCCTCACATTGGAGGACGATATCAGTGAACGGACTGGCCTCACATTGGAGGACGACATCAGTGAATGGACTGGCCTCACACTGGAGGACGACATCAGTGAATGGATTGGCCTCACACTGGAGGACAACATCAGTGAACTGACTGGCCTCACATTGGAGGACAACATCAGTGAATGGACTGGCCTCACACTCAGCAACTGCATAAGAGCGTCTGAGAACGGGGAGGAGTGGAGGAAGCTGGTTGTGAAGTCTTCTGTGGCGCCCCAACGGTCTTCAAGACTCCAGGACAGGTGAAGGTGGAGATGAATAATCAGACTTTTTAGTGAAGCATGGAAAACCCCAGCTGTCGGGAGAGTTGACCACATATAACTATGTTGTTGCACAGTGTGTATCTTCAGTGGGCATGTATGTTGGGTGTTTTCGTGTTTCTATAAGCCACTGGGTCCTAGTATGACTAACAATGATCATGAATGTGTGTATATTTGATACTCCGCGTGCATATATGTACAAAGGCGGTTTTTAATCCTTTGACTCTTGCACCATGTCCACCAGAATCCTGCATTTTCAACTATGCTAGCAAAGCAAAAACTTAACCCTTTGACTCCCTCACCCTCTCTCCATCCAGCGATAGTGTTCCCCACTAAAGATATTTGATATACCTGTGCATCTACCTACATGGGAGTCATGGTAGATAAAATCCCATCCAGCGATAGTGTTCCCCACTAAAGATATTTAATATTCCTGTGCATCTACTTACATGGGAGTCATGGTAGATAAAATCCCATCCAGCGATAGTGTTCCCCACTAAAGATATTTGATATTCCTGTGCATCTACTTACATGGGAGTCATGGTAGATAAAATCCCATCCAGCGATAGTGTTCCCCACTAAAGATATTTGATATCATCTACTTACATGGGAGTCATGGTAGATAAAATCCCATCCAGCGATAGTGTTCTTGTCGTCAATGTCGGGCGTGGCATCCGTCAACAGCTGGGGAACACAGAGACAAAGGCAATACTTTTCTTTCAATCTTTGATGAAACGTTTAACTGGATATTTACGAATGGCGAGAACAGAGAGAAATGAAAAAGGGAAGATGGGGAGAAAAAACAGAAAACAAAACAAAACCAAAAACGAAGGGAAGAAACAGTGAGTAAATTTGAAAGAAAGAAAGAAACTTGAAACGAGAACACACTTATGTACACGACTATTGTATCTTTATGGCTCATTGAATCCATTTTGCACTTTGTCTCTCCTATTACATTTATGAATACACAAACATAAAAGTACATAAATGGTGAGAAGTGAAGATGAGAAGAAGAGAAAAGAAGAGAAGAGAATATGGAATGGGATCAGATGAGATGAGATGATATAAGATAAGATTTTCCATTGATGAGGGTGATAGATAAAGCACTTGTGTGTGCAATTTTTTCTTCACATTTCGCCCTTGTCCAAAATGGGACTTTAAAAAATTACAGTTGTGGAATCAACAGAAAGGTAACATCTACACATCCTAAATTAATGTTAATCTTTAAATCTGTATTTCTAAGTACCAGAAACTCTGGCAACAGCTGGACAGCAGAACTTCCTCAAAGAAGAAGCCCCACCCTGACCCCCACCCACTATAGCAAGTGTTTTGGTCTAAACTCCTTACGCTCTAAAGTTTGGGGGGGGGGGGGGTTCGCATTGGCAAGCCGCATCCAGATCATGACTCCTAAATACCCTTTTGCTGTGGAACTTGAGTCCAAGTCAGCCTAGTGATGATGTCTTAACCACTTAACTATCATACACCTGCAGTATGTACGGAAATGTTAAGCTTTATGAAGTTCACTTTTGTTCATCAATGACCAGATCTAGCTAGAACTCTTCAGTTGGTTTTGTCATCGCTTTTAGCGTTCCGGTCCTCTCCTTCCGAGAAATTAAAGAGCTGTTTTATGAAATCACGCACAGCCGCTCGTGCGTGCACACACACACACACACACACACACACACACACACACACACACACACACACACACACACACACACACACACACACACACACACACACATACACACACACAAAGACACACGCGCGCGCGCGCACAGTGAGACTTTTACAAAAAAATCAATACATACCAGCAGCAAAGGCAGAAAATAAAGAACACGCAGAAAATCCATGTTCCCTTAGTGTTGAAAGAGTCTATGGCGCTGAGGAAACACCTGGTTGATGTAAAGATGAGAAAAAGACGCCTTGTTCTGGAACTTCGGTTTACCAAGAGTTCCTTATAAGACAGAGAAAATAAATTCTTGGCAACTGTACAACAGTGATGTATATAAGACAGGGAAAATAAAACAAAGGGACCCTTGACACTTGACACTTCAAGACTTGACACTTCAAGACTTGACACTGTATTGTCATTGACTTCAGTTTACTAAGGGCACAGAGAAAAAAACAAAGGGTTGCTTGACACTTGACATTTTTAACACAACACACTGTAGCGTCACTGACTTCAGTTTGTATGAATGGGGGTGACGATTCTTTTGCAAACACTTAGCAACCTGCATCAGACAAACTGAGAATTGTAAAATACCATAACACATTTCAAGCTTCTTTTAATCCATACACATCCTCCTCCCCTCTTTTCCATGACAGACAAATCATCTGACAGGGGTTGGGGGTTCAATCCTCACGAGGCCCACAGTGGTTGGTTGTTTTGATAGAGCCGTGAACCCCACATATGGTTTCTGGACTAAACCCAGCCCGCCACATTTAAAAAAACAACAACTGGCCTAGTTGCTGGCCATTTTTGTTTCCATCAGTATGGTGGTGACAGCTTAGCGTTTCACAGGTCCTTCCCCACTCCTCCAGTCCCATCCCCCTTCCCCATTTCAAGACCGTGCCAGCGCATACAGTTCTGCACAGGCTCAGGGAGTCTGCCAGATAATTGTTGGCATTTTTAGGGTGGAGCACATGTGGAATTGTCTGAGAGCGATGAATCCTTGTTGAACAAAGCCCAAGCTTCAAATTCTTGTTTACATCATCGGCAAGGTATTGTTATGATGATTATGATTATTATTATGACTATGACTATGACGATGATGATGATGATTACTATTATCTCATCATCATCATCATCGTCGTCGTCGTCATCATCATTATATTCTTCTTTATTATTATTATTATTATCATTATCATTGTTATTATTATTATTATCATTATCATTATTATTATCATTATTATTATTATTATCATCATCATCATCATTAGTACTACTATACTACTACTACTACTACTACTATTACTACTACTGCTACTACTACTACTACTATATTTTCCAATCCTGTTTAAACACAATTGACTGCAAAAGAACAAAAAAATAATCACATCCGATAGGGATTTTTAATTACCACACCATAGGCAAATCGACAGTCCACGCATCCATCCGTTTCATAAATCTAACACTGTTTTATGATGACAATCATAAACAGAAAGATTCCTCAAACGAAAAAAAATATGATTATCATTACAACGCCTAAACCTGAGGCAAATCAGCCGTCGAGCTCATTTTAAACGATTAAAAAAAAAGTTTTTAACTTTAAGACATGACAAACAACACGATATACAAACTTACGACGACTGTACAAAATTCTGAGCAAAGGGAGAAAGCAGAGGCCAGCGGTTCGGCGTGACAGGCAATAGTTTTAAACGATTAAAAGAAAAAATATTTTTTAAAGTTTTTAACTCTAAGACAAGACAAACAACACAATATGCAAACTTACGATAACTGTACAAAGTTCTGAACCAAGGGAGAGAAGCAGTGGCCAGCGGTTCGGCGTGACAGGCAATAGTTTTAAACGATTTAAAAAAGAAGTTTTTAACTCTAAGACATGACTAACAACGCAAAATGCAAACTTACGACGACTGCACCAGGTTCTGAGCAAAGGGAGAGAAGCAGAGGCCAGCGGTTCGGAGTGACAGGCAATAGCTTCTAGGCGAACCAGGTGTAAGCACTTTGTGCTTATATGACCTTTCCGCATTTATACTTTTGTCGTTTCAACCCCACCCTGCTCGCGTCTACCCCTCTGCTCCCCATTCGCCTAAATTGATTTTTTTTTAATTCAGCCACCTTCCTCTCCTCCTTCTCTGCGTGTTCATGTCCCTCCTTCCTCCCTGTCCAAACCTAGTACCCACCACCCCCACCACCTTGCTGTCCCTCGCCCGTCTCCAGACAAGGGCGTCTTCTTCTTCTTCTTCTCCCCCTTGAACTGTAGCGTGTGGTCTAGTGGATAAGCATCTACCTTGGACCTGAGAAACCCGTGTTCGAATAATTGATGTTAGCGGGATTCCCCCCCCATTCCCATTCTCCCTTACTAGATCTTAAGTGGTGGTCTGAGTGCTGGTCTTTCTGATAGGACGATAAACCGAGACCCCATGTGCAGCACGCATTCAGCGCACGTTAAAGATCCCATGGCAACGAATTAGGTGTTCTTGGCAAAATTCTGTGGAAAATTCTATAATTCTACATGTATGTATGAAAAAGTCACACTATGTTCTGTCCGTAACCTGTTTTTCTGAGTGTCCACTCTTCTGCTCGTATTATTTATCCATTTATTTATTTACTTATTTATTATTACTATTATCATTTTTATCATTATTATTAGTAGTAGAAGTAGTAGTAGTAGTAGCAGTAGTAGTAGTAGTAGTAGTATTGTTATTATTATTATTATTATTATATTATTATTATTATTCATTAATGTTTATTTCTTATTGTCACTCAGGTTGCTCTCCCCTTTGAGAATGTGTCCCCGCAGTGCATTCTCAGACATACATGGTCTGCGCTACATAAGCGAAATTATTTGTTTTAGATGCAATTAATGTTATTAATATTATTATTAAATAGTATCCCCCGCCTTCTGGCAAATCTATTCTAGAAATTTCGTCTTTTCTATCACTCTCTTTGTTTCCGCCTTGTTTCTTTGCTTTCTGTCATCTCTTCCTATCATTTTCTGCCTTGCTGGTCCATTCAACTGTATGTGTTTTATAAAGTCTTAAATACTCTCTGTCAGTATTGATAAATGGGCGCATGCGTTAAGCGCATCTTTCGTTCCCAGGAAATGTGATATGCAGAAGCAATTTTAGGTAAGTTCGGCCAGTTTCATGTATGTATTAATGTACTCAACCCCCCTCTGCAGCCTGTCTCCGCTCGGAGGGGAATCACTTTGTTTTAATATATAATTGTATATGATGTGCTCTCTGTGGTTTTCCATTGGTTTTATTCTTGCTTTTATTGCTTTTATTCTTTTCTCCCCATTTGTGGCCATGCATGTGTGTGTGTGTGTGTGTGTGTGTGTGTGTGTGTGTGTGTGTGTGTGTGTGTGTGTGTCGTGGTGTGTGCGTGCGTGCGTGCGTGTGTGCGTGTGTGTCTTTTCGGCGCTTGGATTTGATTTTGTCGAGATTTGCGCTATATAAATATTGTAATTATTATGTATGCATGTGCGTATGTATGTATGTATGTATGTATGTATGTATGTATGTATGTATGTATGTATGTATGTATACGCTTAGATTTATGTATGTAAGTATGTATGCATGTATACGCTCAGCTTAGATTTATGTATGTAAGTATGTAAGCATGTATGTATGCATGTATACGCTCATATGTATGTAGGTATGTATGCATGTATACGCTCAGCGATTAGATTTGATTTTATCAAGATTTTGCGCTATATAAATAAAATATATTATTATTATATATTATACTTAGTATTGTTCGTATATTTGTATCCAGCTTTTTTTTAAAACTTGGTGATAAGATAGGCGGAATGATCCATTCTAGGGGCATATCCTTTAATATTGTGCTCAAATGCACTCGTTTGTGTATTTGATTTTTTTTTCATTTGTCTTCTCTTTCTTTTTTTTCAGTGTCAACAGTGTTGTGTGTGCTTTGAGGTGGTTACTGCCCTAATATGGCTCTGAGATGTTGGTTGGGTATTAAACAACAACAACAACAACAACTACTACAATAATAATGATAATAACAATAATGGTAATACAAGTTTTTGTCGCGTATCTGGTATGTTTATTGCGTGTACATGTAATGTCTAATATATATATATATATATATATATATATATATATATATATATATATATCTATATATATATATATATTATATATGTATGTATGTATGATATATGTATGTATATATATATATATACATATATATATGCATGTATATATATATATATATATATATATATATATATGTGTATGTATATATGTATATGTGTGTGTGTACATATGTATATATCTATATCCATATATATACATATATGTAAGTGTGTGTATGCACACATATAATATATATATATATATCTTTGATAATATATATCTTTGATAATATATATCTTTGATAATATATGTGGCTCTTTATATGCATTTCTGCAGTAGAACGCATTGTTTGCAATATGCAATATCAATGTTAAAAAGTTGAATAAAAGAACTGAAAAAAGTCCAGTGTAAAGGCATGAAACGAAATTCTACAGCACTAGAAACTTCTACTGTACGCTGTGTTCCCACCACCAAAACATTGGACAATGGCAGTGGCTTGTCCATCTCTCGTGGATGTGGGATGATAAATTGAAAATCTCCATATCTAAATGTGTCAATTAATTCCAACTGTCCCTGAACTTAGTTTAGGACGAGTGCGTGAACTCGTTTTAACCCTTTGACTCTCGCACCCAATCCACCCAACAGCAGCAAAAACTTAACCATTTTTACTCCCTCACCCTATCTACCAGCTTCCTGCAAGAAGCTGGTGGACAGGGTGAGGAAGTCAAAGGCAGGAATCTGGTGGACAGGGTGAGGGAGTCAAAGGCAGGAATCTGGTGGACAGGGTGAGGGAGTCAAAGGGTTACATTTTTGCAGTGCTATCATTGGTGATAATGCAGGATGCTAATGGTTGGGTGAGGCAGTCAAAAGGTTAAGTGTCAATCTAGTACCCAGGAATAAATTCTGTATCTTAGAGACATAAACACTCGAATTTTAGACAGAAAAAAAAAAGATTAATCATGGACTTGTTTCTATATTTGTCGCCAAACAGTCGACGCCCAGATTCCTCTCATGCCATCGGCTTTAAACTGATTATCTTGTTGACAATGTATTTTAAGGCTTTACCCCACTTGTACATCGACTTGAAACAGGTGTCGTTGATAGGGGTGTCATTCTTAAAGGTGTAGTAAGGTTTACTGAACAAATGCGTGATGACACCCAACTGTTGAGGACATCATGTTTCTATGAGTTTGGGTTGTTCGTTTGATTTTGGTAAAAGTAATTTTCTGACGCCATTGTTTTCAGCTTAAATATAAAAACAATGGATCTTAGTTGCATGCAAATACGTGGAGCACCACTTTTCTGTTTTGTTTTGTTTTCTTTTGGTGTGTGTGTGTGTGTGTGTGTGTGTGTGTGTGTGTGTGTGTGTGTGTGTGTGTGTGTGTGTGTGTGTGTGTGAGTGTGTGTGTGTGTGGTGTGTGTGTGTGTGTGTGTGTGTGTGTGTGTGTGGTGTGTGTGTGTGTGTGTGTGTGTGTGTGGTGTGTGTGTGTGTGTGTGTGTGTGTGTGTGTGTGTGTGTGTGTGTGTGTGTGGTGTGTGTGTGTGTGTGTGTGTGTGTGTGTGTGTGTGTGTGTGTGTGTGTGTGTGTGTGTGTGTGTGTGTGTGTGTGTGTGTGTGTGTGTGTGTGTGTGTGTGTGTTTGTGTGGTATGTGTGTTTTTGTTCCCTTGAGGTTTTGCAATTGCGATTTAAATCTTTGGTAAATGATGAGAGTATTCGCTTTGGTTTCACTTATGTATCAAGATTTTGCGCCGTACAAATGTCATTATTGCTTTTGTTATTATTACTATTATTATTATTATTATTATTGTTATTATTATTATTATCAATTATTATTATTATCATCACCATCATCATCATCTCATCATTATCATTAGTAGTAGTAGTAGTAGGTAGTAGTAGAAGTAGTAGTAGTAGTATCATCATCATCACCATCACCATCATCTCCCCCGTGGAGATGCCGGGTGTTTTTTCAGTATAGGTAGTATCCCCACCTTCTGGAAATTCTGTTAGAAATTTCCTCTCTTTTGTCACTCCTTTTGATCTTCTGCCTTGTTCCTTTGCTTTCTGTCATTTTCTGCCTTGCTGATCCATTCACCTGTATGTGTTCGGTGAAGTCTTCCGTACTTTTTCTTAGGACTGATAATTGGGTACATGTATTAAGTGCATTTTTGCCTCTAAGGAAATGAGATATGAGGAAGCAATTTTTTTGTAATTTAGACCCGTTTTTATATCTATTTTAGTGTCCTTAGTTATGTTTAAATTTTATTCAGGTATGTTTTTAAGTCCCCTGTATGATAAATTGAACGGAGTGGTCAACACCAGGGGCATCTCCTTAGATTATGTGCGCGAATGTATTGATAATGTGTACTTAATTTTCTTTTCTTTTCTTTATTTACCAGTTGAAGCATTGTGTATGTTTTGAAATAGGTTATAGCCCTGATATGACTCCAGGCAGTCGGCTGGGCTCTAAACTAAAATAACATTAGTAGTAGTAGTAGTAGTAGTAGTAGTAGTAGTAGTAGTACAGCTGCACTCGCCTAAACGAAACACGCTTAAGCAAAAAACTCGGATATATGAAACCAAAACCAATTCCCCACCAGACCCCCCTCATTGTAAGACTATTTCTAATTCGGATAAGCCAAACTCTGTCAAAAAATAGCTAACTCAAACACGGACATCTCAAACATGATTTTGACAGATAAGCCAAACTCTAAACACTGTCGGAGAGTCTTTTTTTTTTTTTTTTTTGCTTGAAAAGCACGTCGGGAAGATAAACATATTTCGTCACGGCTATAATTATCCTACGGAAACGAACACGTCACCTGTTTTTTGAGTATGCGGGAAACTGATGACGCGTGCCACATGTTTTGCAGGCGCCATTGTTTGGACAGTAAGAGTGGTAAGTTTGCGTGCGTGAATTAGGTGGTGGGTTCAGGGTTAGAGATGGGATGGCCGAGGGAGGGGCACAGGGGAGGGGCAGGTCGAAAGGTAACCTTGGGAGATTTGCGATTGGCGTGGTTTATGGGCTAGTCGAAAGGATATGAGCTCGGGCTTAGTTTTGTGCGTGCACGATTGTTTCTTTTGGCGTGTGTAGGGGAGGGAGTGTGTAACATGCAGTCTCCCAGTGTGTGTGTGTGTGGTGTGTGTGTGTGTGTGTGAATGCTTGTGTGTGTGTGAGGGAGAAGGGGGCGGGGGGGGGATGGAGCGTGCATTGGCTTGTGCGTATAGAAGCGCGCATATTTGTGTGTGTGTGTGTGTGTGTGTGTGTGTGTGTGTGTGTGTGTGTGAGGGTGGAGGGTTGAGGGGAGGGGGTGCGGGTGGAGGGCAGGAACGAAGTGGAGCGTGCATTGATTTGTGCGTACAGTAATGCGTGCGCATTTGTGTGTGTGTGTGTGTGTGTGTGTGTGTGTGTGTGTGTGTGTGTGTGTGTGTGTGTGTGTGTGTGTGTGGTGTGTGTGTGATTAGGTTATGTCATACGCCAATAACTTGCTCCTGTGTGTGTGTTTTCAGATATCGAAGCCGAATCAGAAATGTCAAAGAAACCGAAAACGCGAACCCTCACGTTAAAACAAAAGATCGACATCATCAATGAGGTTGAATCAAACCCGACAAAGAAAAAGACCATAATTGCCGAAGAGCACATGATTCCCAAAAGCACTCTGTCGGCTATCATGAGAGATAGGGAGAAGTATAAACGGCTCTTTTTCTCTGGAAAAGTGTCTGGTCAACAGAGACGACAACGGAAATGCCAGAAGGAAAGCGTTGACACGGGCCCTTCTGGAATGGTTTTCAGTTGCTCGCGCGGCAAATGTCCCAATCACTGGCAATATCTTGATGGAAAAGGCCTCAGAAATAGCAAGAAAACTAGGACATGCAAACTGGAAATGCAACGAAGGTTGGCTGCATCGCTTTAAACGAAGACACGATATCATGTGCAAAACGATGTCCGGTGAAAGAAAAGCTGTCGATGAAAGCGTCACCGACGCATGGGTAGAGGAGATTATCAAACCCAAAATCGCTTCATACCACCCAAAAGACGTGTTCAATGTTGACGAAAGCGGGTTGTTCTGGAAGCTGCTCCCAGAGAGAACTCTTGCCTTCAAAACCGAAAAATGCTTTGGGGGCAACAAATCGAAAGAAAGATTGACATTCCTCGTGGCAACAAATATGTACGGAACAGAGAAACTGCCAGTTTTCACAATCGGCCGTTCGAAAAACCCAAGATGCTTCAAGGGCATGAAGTCGCCACCAGTGAAATACACCGGCAACGCAAAAGCATGGATGACAGCAGAGCTCTTCACCGAATGGCTCATCGACTTTGACAATTCCATGCACGCACAAAACCGTAAAGTCTTGCTTGTGCTGGATAATTGTTCTGCTCATGACAGAAATGTGCAAGCTCGACTGAAAGCAACAGCACTTTTATTTCTAGCCCCAAATGCTACAAGTAAACTTCAGCCCTTAGATCAGGGCATCATCAAGAACATAAAAGTTCACTATCGAACAGCGATGGTGGTGAAATTGATCGCGCACATTGATTCTGGACTACCAAGTGGAGACTTCCAAATCACTCTTCTTGATGCCTTGACTACTCTGAAACAAGCATGGGGACACGTTACAACAAGAACCATCGCCAACTGCTTTCGAAAAGCAAATTTCGATCCAGTGACTCCAAGTCACGACAGTTCGTTCAACTCGGATGATGACAGCGCGATTCCCCAGTCACTTAGAGACAGATTTTTGGCAGAGTTTGACATAGACGTTGAAGAGTATGTCAACGTGGATGAGGATGTCCAGAAGTCTGACATGTCCTGGTCCGTGGGTGAAGAAACAACCGAGCAGAACAGTGACGACGAGGCAGACCCCACACCCATCATCAGCCGGAAAGACTTGCTGGATTCCCTCCAAAAAGTTGATCTCTACTGCATGCAAGTGTTTGTGCCGGGGCATCCTGTCTCACAGGCATTGACATCATTCACTGAAACCTTACACAAGCATCTCATTAATTTGGGGACTCAGACAACTATCCCGCAATTCTTCCAGAAAACTGAACAGAATGACTTGCCGGATGAAACCCAACAAGACCGAGATGATGGGCGCTGTTGTGATGATACAGGTAAAGAAGAGGGTGAGTTCGATGAGACACCATGCGACAGAGACACGACAAAACATGCAAGCATGTCTGACGCAGATGGTGAGTGTTCTGAGAAGGAGTACAGCGCACCAGGAAGTAAAGAAACTGAAGTAGAACAAGACAGGTGCCTGGGAGACGCTTGGGCAAAAGATGACAATTGCATGTCTGACACGGAGGAATACAGCTTCACAACTGAGAAGGAAGAATTCGAAGACATGGGAGGAACAGGAATGGAGAATGACAGTTACACAACTGAGAGGGAGGAATACGGCTATGAAACTGAAGTGGATGAAGAAAGCTTTCTAACTGATTCGGCTGAAGAAGAGACTGATGAGGTGCAGATCACTTTCCAAGAAGCGGCTACGAGAGAGGCATTTGTGCCAACAAACCGTGCCTGGCGACAGGAACAGTCGAGACTCATGGTCTTCCGTTGTTGTGTGATCTACCTGAAAGATCTTGCTCTGAGCTGCTTACAGACCCCCTTCAGGTAGACACAATAGTTGAGGACGGGAATTGTTTTTATCGTGCACTTAGTCTGGAAGTGTGTGGCACACATGACCTCCACGAAGAAATTCGTGCCAAACTCATCGACTTCATGCTGCAGAACGAGAAACCATTCTCAGGCTTTGTGGGCACCAGTATTGGCAATTATCTTCTTGCCAACACCCTCAGACCTAACTCTTGGGGGTCCGACGTTGAAATCCATGCGGCTGCCACCATGTTCCAAACAACTGTTGCAGTGTTCACAAAGAAGTGGCTCTCATACAACCTCTTTTTCCAATCGAAGGAAGAGATCTTTGTGAAGAGCAAATCTACCTGAGGAATGTATGTGCTCATTTTGAGCGAGTGGTGAAGATCAAACCACAATAAACAAGCAGCGAAAGAAAACATTTGCCTACAATATATGTTTACGGAGATTTGATCTTGATTTATGACCACAGAGACAAATTGTCTAATTTTGTTTCTTTTCTTTCTTTAAGGAAGACGGTTTCATTAAACATTACATTTATTATGATTTACTTGTAACAAAAGCGTAGATGCTTGTGGAATCTTTGGTTTTGTTTCTGAGATGTGTCACTGTTTTCACCATTTATTTTTACAGTTGGCTTTGAGGTATTAATAAAGCCTCACTGAAGAAAGCACTTGTAACTTGTCACTGTTTTGATCATATTCATT
>JAPXFY010000014.1:9429809-9434809 GCA_030674185.1 Monoplex corrugatus | reverse complement strand
GAGAAAGAGAAGAAAAAGAAAAAAGACAGAGAGAGGGAAGGGACGGAGAGAGACACACTGACAGACAGACAGACAGACAGAGACAGATAGACGGACACACAGAGAGCAGAGACAGACAGACACACAGAGAGAAAACGGAGAGAGACACACTGACAGACAGACAGACAGAGACAGATAGACAGAGAGAAAGAGAGAGAAAGAGAGAGAGAGAGAGAGAGAGAGAGAGAGAGAGAGAGAGAGCGCTTAGATTTGATTTTATCAAGATTTTGCGCTATATAAATATTGTAATTATTATAAATATTGTAATTATTATTATAGATAGACGGACACACACAGAGACAGCAACAGAGAAGAGAGAGAAGAAGAGAGAGAGTGAGAAAGATGATGAGGAGAGAAGAGAGAGAGAGAGAGAGAAGAGAGAGAGAGAGAGAGAGAGAGAGAGAGAGAGAGAGAGAGAACTCAGACTTCAGAATTCAGAATTCGGTATTCAGATATTTTAATTCTTAAAAAATAAAAAAAAGCCACCAGCCCCTACTGCAGAGGGACTTTAAATGAAATAAAAAGAAACGATCAATGATATTAGAGGACTCAATCAACAGCAAGCCACAAAACAACAAACTGCATAGCAGAGCATCGCGATTTCCCTTATCTTTAAACGCTTTAAGCAGAACAGAAATCAACCGAAATTCTTAACAGAGCTATAGTGAGTTCAGCTTACTATCAAACACACTTTAAACATGTTTGGATTTATGTAGTATTTTTGTGGGATAAAATTTGATCGATGATCGCCAAAAGCTGAATAGCAGAGAGCAAAGTATATCTCGTCTTCTTTCGCATGCATTCATAAAGCGCACACTGAATCAGAGTCTCGATGTTGCTTATACCTCAGCTGATGAACTTTCGTTGTTAATACACCAAGTCTAACTTTCGCAATCATTCTATTCAAAACAAGATAAATATATGGCTTTGTAGTGTGGACATTTGCAAAAGATCGATAACAATCATATCGTCCACTCCTTTGTATATGATCATTTCGCTTCTGCCATCTGTAATCAATCGATCGTTGTTGAAAAGCACGAATAAATTGAATCTCATTTCCAGGATTTGAAAAAAAACCAAACGTCACCAAACCCATATTCACTAAAGCATATACGCACATTTGTTTCCCAGTTTCACTTTCTTTTTAAAGTCTAAGTCAAAAAGCATTTTACATGACATTTCTGGCAGTCTAAAATCTTCAATACTTAAAAGTTTTCACCAGTATCGTATGCATTTTACGGCGGAATAAACAAACAAAGAATATCTGTTTGTATCTCCAGACACTAAACTGTTTGATGTGTGCATACATAAATCCCCCAAAACTTTTTCAAAGCAAACAAATGCACAGCTCCACAATCTGGAACTGCTTGATCTTACCCCAGATTTCTGCTCCGTAAGATAATAGACTTTGGATTTGGAGCACCTGGTCACAACGGGAAAGCTGGAAGGAAAGAGAGCACCAGGTAGACCCGGGGAGAGAATGCTGGACGGACTTGCAGAGTGGCTGGGGATGAGGAGGGTAGGGGAGATGCTGGGGGCAACGAGAGATAGAGATGGTTGGAAGTCCATGGTCGCCAACGCCATGCGGCAAGGCACCTGATGATGATATGATGATGATGATGATGATGATGATGAAGATAACAGACAGTACCTGCAAATCAAGTATATTTGCAAATAGGTGATATCATTTTGCACAATATTTGACGAGGTCGGTGTCATTAAGTGTAACTTTGCCAGTTCCGCGCACTTTCTACAGAACTCTAGGACTCCAGAACTTATCAAGAATTCCAGTTCAGTTTCAGCCAGCAGCATTGACCTTTCCATTATTCTGGTGGTGTCAGCTTACTGTTCCAACCTTTCCATTATTCTGGTGGTGTCAGCTTACTGTTCCAACCTTTCCATTATTCTGGTGGTGTCAGCTTACTGTTCCAACCTTTCCATTATTCTGGTGGTGTCAGCTTACTGTTCCAACCTTTCCATTATTCTGGTGGTGTCAGCTTACTGTTCCAACCTTTCCATTATTCTGGTGGTGTCAGCTTACTGTTCCAACCTTTCCATTATTCTGGTGGTGTCAGCTTACTGTTCCAACCTTTCCATTTATTCTGGTGGTGTCAGCTTACTGTTCCAACCTTTCCATTATTCTGGTGGTGTCAGCTTACTGTTCCAACCTTTCCATTATTCTGGTGGTGTCAGCTTACTGTTCCAACCTTTCCATTATTCTGGTGGTGTCAGCTTACTGTTCCAACCTTTCCATTATTCTGGTGGTGTCAGCTTACTGTTCCAACTTTCCATTATTCTGGTGGTGTCAGCTTACTGTTCCAACCTTTCCATTATTTGGTGGTGTCAGCTTACTGTTCCAACCTTTCCATTATTCTGGTGGTGTCAGCTTACTGTTCCAACCTTTCCATTATCTGGTGGTGTCAGCTTACTGTTCCAACCTTTCCATTATTCTGGTGGTGTCAGCTTACTGTTCCAACCTTTCCATTATTCTGGTGGTGTCAGCTTACTGTTCCAACCTTTCCATTATTCTGGTGGTGTCAGCTTACTGTTCCAACCTTTCCATTATTCTGGTGGTGTCAGCTTACTGTTCCAACCTTTCCATTTTCTGGTGGTGTCAGCTTACTGTTCCAACCTTTCCATTATTCTGGTGGTGTCAGCTTACTGTTCCAACCTTTCCATTATTCTGGTGGTGTCAGCTTACTGTTCCAACCTTTCCATTATTCTGGTGGTGTCAGATTACTGTTCCAACCTTTCCATTATTCTGGTGGTGTCAGCTTACTGTTCCAACCTTTCCATTATTCTGGTGGTGTCAGATTACTGTTCCAACCTTTCCATTATTCTGGTGGTGTCAGCTTACTGTTCCAACCTTTCCATTATTCTGGTGGTGTCAGCTTACTGTTCCAACCTTTCCGTCATTCTGGTGGTGTCAGCTTACTGTTCCAACCTTTCCATTATTCTGGTGGTGTTAGCTTACTGTTCCAACCTTTCCATTATTCTGGTGGTGTCAGATTACTGTTCCAACCTTTCCATTATTCTGGTGGTGTCAGCTTACTGTTCCAACCTTTCCGTCATTCTGGTGGTGTCAGCTTACTGTTCCAACCTTTCCATCATTCTGGTGGTGTCAGCTTACTGTTCCAACCTTTCCATTATTCTGGTGGTGTCAGATTACTGTTCCAACCTTTCCATTATTCTGGTGGTGTCAGCTTACTGTTCCAACCTTTCCGTCATTCTGGTGGTGTCAGCTTATTGTTCCAACCTTTCCATTATTCTGGTGGTGTCAGCTTACTGTTCCAACCTTTCCATTATTCTGGTGGTGTCAGCTTACTGATCCAACATTTCCATCATTCTGGTGGTGTCAGCTTACTGTTCCAACCTTTCCATTATTCTGGTGGTGTCAGCTTACTGTTCCAACCTTTCCATTATTCTGGTGGTGTCAGCTTACTGTTCCAACCTTTCCATTATTCTGGTGGTGTCAGCTTACTGTTCCAACCTTTCCATTATTCTGGTGGTGTCAGCTTACTGTTCCAACCTTTCCAATTATTCTGGTGGTGTCAGATTACTGTTCCAACCTTTCCATTATTCTGGTGGTGTCAGCTTACTGTTCCAACCTTTCCATTATTCTGGTGGTGTCAGCTTACTGTTCCAACCCTTTCCATTATTCTGGTGGTGTCAGCTTACTGTTCCACCTTTCCATTATTCTGGTGGTGTCAGCTTACTGTTCCAACCTTTCCATTATTCTGGTGGTGTCAGCTTACTGTTCCCACCTTTCCATTATTCTGGTGGTGTCAGCTTACTGTTCCAACCTTTCCATTATTCTGGTGGTGTCAGCTTACTGTTCCAACCTTTCCATTATTCTGGTGGTGTCAGCTTACTGTTCCAACCTTTCCAATATTCTGGTGGTGTCAGATTACTGTTCCAACCTTTCCATTATTCTGGTGGTGTCAGCTTACTGTTCCAACCTTTCCATTATTCTGGTGGTGTCAGCTTACTGTTCCAACCTTTCCATTATTCTGGTGGTGTCAGCTTACTGTTCCAACCTTTCCATTATTCTGGTGGTGTCAGCTTACTGTTCCCACCTTTCCATTATTCTGGTGGTGTCAGCTTACTGTTCCAACCTTTCCATTATTCTGGTGGTGTCAGCTTACTGTTCCACCTTTCCATTATTCTGGTGGTGTAGCTTACTGTTCCAACCTTTCCATTATTCTGGTGGTGTCAGATTACTGTTCCAACCTTTCCATTATTCTGGTGGTGTCAGCTTACTGTTCCAACCTTTCCATTATTCTGGTGGTGTCAGATTACTGTTCCAACCTTTCCATTATTCTGGTGGTGTCAGCTTACTGTTCCAACCTTTCCATTATTCTGGTGGTGTCAGCTTACTGTTCCAACCTTTCCGTCATTCTGGTGGTGTCAGCTTACTGTTCCAACCTTTCCATTATTCTGGTGGTGTTAGCTTACTGTTCCAACCTTTCCATTATTCTGGTGGTGTCAGATTACTGTTCCAACCTTTCCATTATTCTGGTGGTGTCAGCTTACTGTTCCAACCTTTCCGTCATTCTGGTGGTGTCAGCTTACTGTTCCAACCTTTCCATCATTCTGGTGGTGTCAGCTTACTGTTCCAACCTTTCCATTATTCTGGTGGTGTCAGATTACTGTTCCAACCTTTCCATTATTCTGGTGGTGTCAGCTTACTGTTCCAACCTTTCCGTATTCTGGTGGTGTCAGCTTATGTTCCAACCTTTCCATTATTCTGGTGGTGTCAGCTTACTGTTCCAACCTTTCCATTATTCTGGTGGTGTCAGCTTACTGATTCCAACATTTCCATATTCTGGTGGTGTCAGCTTACTGTTACAACCTTTCCATTATTCTGGTGGTGTCGTTTTGTGTTCCAACCTTTCCATTATTCTGGTGGTTTCGCTTTTGTGTTCCAACCTTTCCATCATTCTGGTGGTGCCAGATTTATG
>JAPXFY010000014.1:9402309-9414809 GCA_030674185.1 Monoplex corrugatus | reverse complement strand
CCAACCAATCAATCAACCAACTAATCAATCAATCAATCAATCAATCAGTCAATCGTTATACTAAAGCATACAGAGATATACTGATACCGATTGTCCCTATGTTGGTCAGTCTCAGTGGTGATTTGGTTGCTAGCTACTTGTCGACAGGAAAAGGAAAATAGATAAACAGCGTTATCTTTTTCCTTTGACCAATGTATTAGTTTGGTTCCTTCAACTGAGTATACCGATTGTGTGTGTGTGTGTGTGTGTGTGTGTGTGTGTGTGTGTGTGTGTGTGTGTGTGTGTGTGTGTGTATGTGTGTGTGTGTGTGATGTGTGTGTGTATGAGTGTGTGTGTGTGTGTGTATGATGTGTGTGTGTGAGTGTGTGTGTGTGTGTGTTTGTGTGTGTGTGTATGAGTGTATGTGTGTGTGTGAGTGTTTGTGTGTGTGAATGTGTGTGTGAGTGTGTGTGTGTGTGGTGTGTGTGTGTGTTTTTGTGTGTGTGTGTGTTGATGTGTATTTGTGTGTGTGTGGTGTGTGTATGTGTGTGTATATGTGCATGTGTGTATGTGTATGTGTGTGTTGTGTGCGTATGTGTGTGTATGTGTGTGTGTGCGTGTATGTGTATGTGTGCGTGTATGTGTGTGCGTGTGTGTGTTGTGTGTTGTTGTGTATGTGTATGTGTGTGTGAGTGTGTGTGTGTGTGTATGTGTGTGTATGCGTGTGTGGTGTGAGTGTGTGTGTTTATGTGTATGTGTGCGTGTGTGTATGTGTGTGTGTGGGAGTGTGTGTATGTGCGTGTGGGTGTGTGTGTTGCGCGTGTGTCTGTATGTGTATGTGCGTGGGTGTATATTTGTGTACATGTGTGTGTGCGTGTGTGTATGCGTGTGTGTATGTGTGTGTGCACACGCGCACATACTAGTGCTCAACCAGCGCACACACCTCTCTTTACGCACAGTAGTGTTTAAAAGCACATTATGTGTGAATAGACGTAAAGGAACACGAACAAACGAACTCACAGTATGCGCGCTGTTCGTTCGTGTTCGTGTGTAACGCAAGTCTCTTTCTCTGTCTATTTGTCTGTCTGTCTCTCTCTTCTCTCTGTCAGTCTGTCTGATTCTCTCTCTCTCTCTCTGTTTCGTTCTTTCTACAGCCAACTCGGAAGACAGGGCAATGCTTCTTCGTCTTTACTCCTCGCTGTCTGATTCTCAACTGACTACAGTATATATACATTTCACAGTGAACAGCAATCAGTTATTTAAACGAATATCATGCCGTGCTGTTATCCGCACGCTGTTTACTGTTAACACACGTCACATCTCCCTTTCTTTAAGGAAACAAAATCAATTAATCATGTTCCTATCTTTCAGTCCATACGAAATAAATGTGTTTCCCACCTTTATCTCAGCATTAATTTAACTTAACAAACACTCATTCTTTCTCTCACGCACAGGGCCCAATCATTCATTCACCTCATTTTATCTCTGATCATTATACTATCCATCATCATCATGATGTCCATATTTCGCAATGCTTTCAGTTTATCTGATTGTGGTAGTGTCTTCAGTTTCATTCATATTTCAGGAAATCTGGCCTTTTGCTTTGTCTTCCAGATCTTGTTCTGTAAGGAGAACTAACTGGTTCGGGTTGTCCTGTCCTTGTTTGTTTGATAACTTCATCTGGCTCCTTGATGCTGGTTGTCTCAGACATTTTGATGACTGGTGACTGATCAGATGAGTTCTCATGGACAGACGATGCTGGCGTCCTGACATCTGTTCCAGTTCCAGTTTTCTTGTTATCTTCCAGCATCTGTTTTGATGGAATGATGATCTGCTGTTGCTTGCCCGATGTGTCGCTTTCCTGATGTCTTCCAGAAATCATCCTTCTCTGGACAAGTCGTTGAGGGTTGATTGTCTGCTGAAGCTCCGTTTCTGTTGTGTCTCGTAGCTGACGATTCCTTCTGTACTGACGTCCGTCCTCTGTACGAATGTTGTATGACCGGACGTTCACCTGTTGGTCTACTTTGGCACTGATCCACTTTTTGGATCCTGGAGGTTGGAATTTCACAATCTGTCCCGGACTCAGTTCTGTCAGCTCTACGGCGCTTCTGTTGTAGTAGTGCGCTTGCTTCAGTTTCCTTTTCTCAAGTTCTTTCTTGATTGGTACAACTGTAGGTTTGAGTAATGTCTTTGACGTCGGCACTTGTGTTCGTGTTCTTCTGCCGAACAGTCTCTGAGCAGGCGAACTGTTTACAGTCTCTGTCGGGATGTTTCTCAGCTCAAGTAAAGCGAGGAAGGGATCTTGATTGTTGTGTTCTGCTTTCTTCATGCACGTCTTTGCAGCCTTCACCGCGCTTCTTGCTTTTCCATTGGACTGAGGGTAGTGTGGTGAGCTTGTTACGTGTTCAATCCCATAAGTTTTTCTGAACTTTCCAAACTGGTTTGATGTGAATTGAGTTCCACAGTCTGTTGTCAGGCGTTCTGGTATTCCGTGTCTTGCCAAGTGTCTCTTCAGACAGATGATGACCTCTTTGGATTCTCTTGTTTGTAACCAATCAATCTCAAAGAAATCAGAGTAGTGATCGACCGTGACCAGGTATTCATTGCCATTATGTTCAAAGATGTCACAAGCGATGTGTTGCCAGGGCAGGTTAGGGATCTCTGTACTGATAAGTGGTTCCTTCTGCTGACCACGTTGGTATGTGTTACAGGCGCTGCATGTTTTGACAAAATCTTCAATGTCCAGGTTCATCCTGGGCCAGTAGACTACCTTATGTGCTCTTCTTATGCAGCTCTGAATTCCTGAGTGGCTTGCATGAAGTTTCTCAAGGATGTCTGCTCTTTCGCTTTCAGGTACAATTACTCTGTGGCTTTTGAAGACAAGTCCGTTGTGGACTGACAGTTCCTCCCTGAAAGGAAAGTATTGTTGTAACTGTAATGAAAGTTGTTGTTTCTCCTCTGGCCAGCCTTGTAGAATGACAGCTTTCATGGTTTTCATAGGGTTGCATCTTCCTGAGTTGCTTGCTGCAGACTGTTCAGTCTCTCTTGGCTGATGGCCAGTTCTTGTAATGAGTCTGTTTTCTCCAGGTCTGTGAGGAAAACGGCTTCCTTGTGGGTGACTTGCTGTTCCACTTTTCCACAGACTGCTCTGCTGAGGGTGTCAGCCAGGTACATTTCAGATCCACGCTTGTATACTACCGTGTACCTGAACTTCTGAGTTCTGAGTAGCATCCTCTGAATCCTCTTAGGTGCTGAGAGCAGGCTCTTCTTGTGAATGGTCTCTAGTGGTTTGTGGTCGGTCTCCACCAGGATGTCTCTTCCATAGACGTATCTCTCAAACCTTTCCAGACCGAAGAGTATTGCCAACATCTCCTTTTCTATTTGAGCATAGCTTTTCTCTGTCTCGGTCAAGGCTCGTGATGCGTACTGAATCGGTTGACATTGTACACTTTCCTGAAGAGTCAAAGTAGCGAAGTACTGGTGGCTCAGAGAGTATCTTCTTCTTTCTTCAGGGCTTCTCCGTGGACGTCTTCATCCCATCTGAAGTGGACGTCTTTTTTGACCAGTTCTCTGAGTGGTGCTGCTGCCTCAGACAGGTTTGGTGCAAATTTCTGAAGATATCCGACTACACCGAGTAGTCTCTGCACAGCTGCTTTGTCTTCTGGCACTGGGAGTTGTTGGACAGCGTCCAATTTCTTTGGGTCGGCTCTCAAGCCTTCCCTTGAGAAGATGTGTCCCAAATATGATATCTCTGTTCGTTTCATCTCAACCTTCTCCTTGTTGAGTTTGATTCCAGTCTCTCGGCATCGTTGTAGCAAACGATTCAAGTTGGTATCATGAACTTGTGCTCCTGCTTCGTCGGTTGGTCCTCTGCCAAAAACAAAGATGTCATCATGAACCGCCACCACGCCTGGCAGTCCTGCCAGAGCGATGTCAATCCTCCTCTGGAATTCTTCTACCAAAGGGCATTCGTTTCCATCGGTATTTGCCAAAAGGCGTCTCAAATGTTGTCAGGTAGCTGCTGTCTTCGTCCAGTTCAACGTGCCAAAAGCCGTTTTTCGCGTCCAGGTGTGTGAAGTATTTTGCATCTTTGAGGAGAGGCAGTACGTCATCAATGGTTGGCATGGGGTACTCGTTTCTCCTGAGGGCTTTGTTCAGTGGCTTAGGGTCGATGCACAGTCTGATTTTCCCATTGCTCTTTGTTGTTACGACCAAACTGCTTATCCACTCCGTTGGCGTGTCTACTTTAGTGACCACGTCCAGTTTTTTCAACCTCTTCAGCTCGTTCTTCACTTTCTCTTGCACTGCTATCGGCCACTTTCTGCAAGGCATCTTCACTGGAGCAATACCGGGGTCTGTTTCTAGGTGTAATTTCCCTTCTAGTTTTCCTTCTCCTTCAAAGACATCGTTGTACTTTGTGAGCATATGTTTTGCATTTTCCTCCTCTTTCTGATTCGCCGCTATCGTTGCAATGTTCTCTTCATTGATCGTCAACAGTTGCATGTGCTGTACAGCTTTCAGTCCCAGTACTGGCTTACAGTCCGTTTTGGTGATCACGAAGTTGGCTTTGTATTTCCTTCTGTTCTTGGGGTTTTTCACTCGCAGCACTATCTCCCCCACAGGCTTCATTTCTGTTCCGTTGAACATCACCAGCTTCTTCTTCGTCTCTTGCAGGTCAGACTTTCTTTCATCTCCTGTGACTTCTCTGTACAGGCTCTCAGACATCACGTTTGTTGTTGCACCTGTGTCAAGAAGAAATCTTACCGGCATCTCATTTATCAGCATTTTTGCTCGTATGTTTCTCTCCTTTTTTCTGGTTTTGTCTTCGATCCCGAGGATTTCATTATCGCTTTCAATGTCGGTCTCTTCTTCTTCGAAGTGCCGAACTCTTGTTTTCTTTTGATTTTTCTTGGGTGTTCTGCAGCATGAAGCAAAGTGATTATTTCCTCCACAAGCTTTGCATTTTCTTCCAAATGCTGGACATTTCTCTTTTGCTCTTGGGTGCTTTCCACCACAATATCCGCATTTCTCTCTGTACTCTGGTTTGTTTCCTTTGCTATACTGCTTTGCTGTCTTCTTTTCTTTGAAAGCTTGGACTTCCTGCGTGTCCTGCGTTTTTCTCATCATTTGGACGGTTTGATGTTGACTTGATTCATGCGCTCTGCACATATCAATACATGCAGTCAATGTCAGCTGTTGCACTTCCAGTAATTTTGATCGCAGAGTCTCGTCATGGACACCCAGTACGATTTGATCTCTCAACAGTCTGTCTTCCAGTGTACATAGTTACAGGTCTTGATCAGTCTCCGCAGTTCAAACCGTTCTCATCAATGGCACTTACTCTCAACCTGCATACCTGACCTGTGGTGTTCCACAAGGATCTGTCCTTGGCCCTGTTCTTTTCACTCTTTACACCTCCCCCCTGTCCACCATCATCAACTCCCATTCTATAAAACACCACTTCTATGCTGATGACACCCAACTTCAAGACAGTGACTCACCTGATAATATACAGCGCCTGTTGACTCGCACCACTGAGTGTTACTCGGACATTAAGAACTGGATGACACACAATAGACTTCAGCTTAATGACGACAAAACAGAAGCTATCCTCATTGGCACCCGTCAGAAACTTTCTCAGCTGCCTCCTCTTTCTCTCCCATTATGTAACACATCAGTCCCAATTTCTGATTCAGCTAAAAACCTTGGTGTCTGCATTGACTCTACCCTCTCCATGAACAACTTTGTTTCTCAAACTGCCAGATCCTGCTACTATCATCTCCATCGTATAAGGCTGATCAGGAAGTATCTCTCTGTCGAAACAACTGCAAAACTCGTTCTCTCCTTCATAATGTCTCGCATTGACTATTGCAATTCACTCCTGTCTGGTCTTCCTGCCTCCACCATTCACATCCTACAGCGCATTCAAAACAATGCTGTACGCCTTGTACTCAAAAAGAAAAAAGCTGACCACATATCTCCTCTCCTGGCACAACTTCACTGGCTCCCTGTATCAAAGCGCATACAGTACAAACTAGACACCATGTGCTACAAAAGCCTCAATAACGCAGCCCCCGATTACCTGTCAAGCCTACTTGAGATCTATGTTCCCTCACGTACCCTCCGCTCTGCCTCCGATCCTCTGACTTTTCGCTTTCCACGCACTAAGCTCAATACCTATGGTCCACGAGCCTTCTCTGTTTCTGGTCCACTCTCCTGGAACAAACTTCCTCTCTCAGTCCGTCAGCAACCTACTTTTGTCTCCTTCAAGTCCGCTCTCAAAACTCACCTTTTCTCCTCCGCATAAAATCCTTACCCCCCTCTGCAGCCTGTCTCCGCTCGGAGGGAATCACATGGTTATAATATATAATTGTATATGCTATGCTCTCTGTGGTTTTCCATTGCTTTTGTTCTTGCTTTTGTTGCTTTTATTCTTTCTCCCCATTTGTGGCCATGCGTGTGTGTGTGTGTGTGTGTGTGTGTGTGTGTGCGTGCGTGTGTGTGCGTGCGTGCGTGCGTGCGTGCTTGCGTGTGTGTCTGCTTCAGCGCTTAGATTTGATTTTATCAAGATTTTGCGCTATATAAATATTGTAATTATTATTATTATAAATTAATAAATATTGTAATTATTAAGTTCTGCTTCAAACTGTTCGATAGATTCTCCTGCTGCTTGATGTCTGCAGTTGAATCTGAATGTTTCGTAAGTTTCATTGGTTGAACCCACACAGTATTCTTCGAATCTCTGGAGAACAGTGTCAATGTCATTTCTTTCAGCTTCATTAGCAAATGCCAATCCTTCATAGATGTCCATAGCATCCAGCCCGATGCAAGAAAGAAAAACTGCTGTTCTGTATGTTGAGTCTTCTTCTGTCTGTGTTGTCACAATTTCATAGCTGTCCCAAAGCCTCTTGAATTTCCTCAAGTTTAGGAGGCAAGGGAATCTTGGCATGTCGTCGACTGGCTTTCCTCTCTTCTTGTTCATCTTCCATGGTTGAACTTTAGTCTTCAATATTCTGGATTTTTGTTGGAGTTCGTAATCACGATTCTGACACCATGTTTCGTTCTTTCTACAGCCAACTCGGAAGACAGGGCAATGCTTCTTCGTCTTTACTCCTCGCTGTCTGATTCTCAACTGACTACAGTATACATTTCACAGTGAACAGCAATCAGTTATTTAAACGAATATCATGCCGTGCTGTTATCCGCACGCTGTTTACTGTTAACACACGTCACACACACACCTCTCTCTCTCTCTCTCTCTCTCTCTCTCTCTCTCTCTCTCTCTCTCTCTCTCTCTCTCTTCTCTCTCTCTCTCTGTGTGTGTGTCTCGATCGCTCTCTCTTTTTCATCTTTATATCTCCGTCTCCCTGTTTCTCTGTCTCTTTCTCTCTCTGTCTCTGTCTCTGTGCCTCTCTCTATCTGTCTCTGTCTCAGTCTCTCTCTGACTCACTCACATACACACACATGTAAACACACAAACATAAACACATACAAGCACACACAAACACTCACTCACACACACACACACACCTACACACACACACACACACGCACACACATACACACACACGCACACACACACACACACACACACACACACACACACACACACACACACACACACACACACACACACACACCGTCTAATATCACTTATAGTGAAAAGACGTTAAATCAAGCAACGAACGAACACACACACTCACACATTTACGTCTAGCCTATCCGCCTTTTACTTCATTATCAAGCCGAGCATAATTATTCACTTCCCTAATGCAAGGAGATATTATCATCGACGATGAACGTTCGTTCGCCCGCCCGTTCTGCTATAAATACATAATAGCTAGGAGAGTTGTTAGTTCAGATTGTGTGCTGTTTTTCATTGAGTCATTGACATGTAAAAGAGGGACGAACTATCGTGCCGTAATTGCAGCTGAAGTACTTCCATACATCTGAAAGTGTACGGTTTGTAATGACGTGCCAGTTTTAACAATAAGTTGTTGTTTTTTTCAAGACGGCGATCACCTTGCTCGGGAAATTCCATATTCATTAGCTGAGAAAGCGCTCATCATCATCATCATCATTATCATGTGCCCTGCCGCTTGGGGTTGGCAATCATGACCCTCCATATGTATCTATCCCTTGTTGCCGCAAGCACTTCTTCCACCCTCTCTGTCCTGAGCCACCCTGCAGGTCCGTCCAATATTTTCTCCCTGGGTCTACCTGGTGCTCTCTTTCCCTCCAGCTTTCTCGTTGTGACCAGGTGCTTTAATTCCCTTTTCCTCATAAAATAGCCTATAAATGTTGCCTGTCTTTTCCTAATCTTCCTTATAAATGATCTTCTTGTGTCTGCCTCCATCAAGACTGTTTCGTTTGTTTTCTTTGCTGTCCATGGAACTCTCAGCATTCTTCTTAGCACCACATCTCGGCTGCCTCACGCTTCACAAAAGTATAACATAATTGGTTCTATATAACATTTAAGAACTCTCTTCCTGATGTTAATTGATAGGCATTTGTTGGTAAGAATGCCTTTCATCTTCCTAAATGCTGTTTTGTCTTGGCCAGTTCTGCTGGCTATTTCTGATGAGCATCTGCCGTCTGGTGAGATGATTGTTCCTAGATATTTAAACTTATCAACCTGTCTCAAGGTTGTGTTGTTTGCTGTTATTCTGCCTGAGGGGATTTCATGTTTTTTGCTGATTACCATGACTTCAGTTTTCTTGCTATTTATCTCCAACCGTTTAATTTTACTCTCTATTTCTATTATATTCACAAGGTTTTGTAGGTCCCTTTCATTTTTTGCAATTAGCAAACAGGAACCAGAAAAACATGAAAACAGAATCAAGAACGCGTATTTAACACAACAAGACAAGACAGGCTTAAATTTTCGGGCAGTTACCCTTTTGTCGAGCGTAAATGCACGATCACAAACAAACACCAAATACAAAAATTAGGAGAAAAAGACTGAAACTTCCCTGCTGCTTCGTCCAGTGGGAGAAGAGGACACTTAGGGACTTCAGAGTGCGGGGCTGAAGCGAGTGGTCCCTTTGCAAGAGAGTCTATGGTGAGAAGCCTGAGACACAAGACCACAAGTTCGTTGTATTTTTCAGCGATTTGGGTGTAAGAGTTTTGTGGAGTGGGATGACTTCATCATACAAAATAATGATGACGTCTAAGTTGCTGTCGTATCCACACATGGAAGAGCTATCGTGGTCTGGTCTCACTGCGCAGCTTCGTTGGAGTCGGGCTCAAGAAAACCAATAACAAAAAATGTATGCAGTCTTTTTGTCCAGCCAGCTGTGAATAGGTACCTGATCCTGTTCAAGTTTGGAGAAGGTAACTCATAAAGAGAGAAGGAGAGAGAGAGAAAAAAAAAAAAAAAGAGAGAGAGAGAGAGAGAGAGAGAGAGAGAGAGAGAGAGAGAGAGATTGACACAACTTTCTTTGGGACAGAGAAAAGTTCAGGCCTTTTCTGCCTCATTTCCCTTGCGACCTCAGGGTTATTTCTCTTGCTGTTGTTGTTGTTGTTTTGGTTGTGGTTGTGTGTTGTGTGTGTGTGTGTGTGTGTGTGTGTGTGTGTGTGTGTGTGTGTGCGCGCGCGCGCGCGTTGTTTTGTTGTTGTTTTTCATTTCTTTCTTGGAACTTTTTTCAATCTCACTTTGTAATTTTTGTTACTGTTGTTGTTGTTGTTGTTGTCATAATGAATTCATAATTTGAAATTGGGAAGGCTTTCCTCCGCATGAGTGCGTCGCCACAGTACAGCGCCACGCATTTACGGGGATAACCTTTTATCTCAGCTGACCAAGCTCAAGGCCCAGCTTCTGTGATGGGCAGGCCTGAGAGCGTTGAACTGGCGAGACCTCTTTCTCAACCCGATCGTTCGTGTGTGTGTGTGTGTGTGTGCTACGCGATGAATGCTACACATCTACTGTGTGTATAATCTCTCTGGGGTCATTTCCACTGTTAGGACTGACTTGGCAATAGTCTGAAGGGATGTGAGTATGAGTGAGTCGTCAGTGTCATGTGCATATTGTTATGAATGTGAAGGAAATTGTTAGTATAGTACAATGCCCTAAACGTAACGAGCCGCGGTGATGGTGACATTGTGAGAAACTTTCATCGTTTCAATCTGCATCCGTTACATCCGTTAGAGTTCTTTGCTCGTGGGTCTTTCTTCATATATACAAAGGCGATCATAGTGAGTTGTGTGATGTGTTGTATAACCGGTTTTTATTGTTGACGATATAGTTATTTATCATGTATTTACTTATTTGTTTATTTATTTATGTGTTTATTTATATATCGATCTATTTATTTAGTTACTTGTTTATTTATTTAAATTCATTTATTGTCTTTTCCAACAATGACTCTTGTTTTTGTGTGCTTTTTTTTTTAGGATTTTATCATTCTTTTTACTATTACCAGGTGTGTGTGTGTGTGTGTGTATGTTGTGTGTGTGTGTGTGTGTAGTGTGTGTGTGTGTGTGTGTGTGTGTGTGTGTGTGTGTGTGTGTGTGTGTGTGTGTGTAAGACAGACAGAGAGAGAGAAAGGACAGAGAAGAGACAAACAGACAGACACACACAGACACAGAGAGAGAGACAGCCTGTGGATTCTGTTACCAAACTGTGCTAGCAACATTTTCTCAGCCGTTTGACAGATTTTTTTTTACCAAAATTTGATCAAATGTGTGGACCATTAAGAAACTACGAATGCATTAGCTTGGAGGACAATGTATCTAGGCCCAAGTCACACATACAAAACTGGTGGAAAGGAAGCTGCTGGAAAGGGTGAGGGAGTCAAAGGGTTAAATTTCTGCTTTGCTAGCATGGTTGACAATGCTTGATGCTGGTGGAAAGGGTGAGGGAGTCAAAGGGTTAAGTTTCTGCTTTGCTAGCATGGTTGACAATGCAGAATGCTGGTGGAAAGGGTGAGGGAGTCAAAGGGTTAAGTTTCTGCTTTGCTAGCATGGTTGACAATGCAGAATGCTGGTGGAAAGGGTGAGGGAGTCAAAGGGTTAAATTTCTGCTTTGCTAGCATGGTTGACAATGCAGAATGCTGGTGGAAAGGGTGAGGGAGTCAAAGGGTTAAGTTTCTGCTTTGCTAGCATGGTTGACATTGCTTGCTGCTGGTGGAAAGGGTGAGGGAGTCAAAGGGTAAAATTTCTGCTTTGCTAGCATGGTTGACAATGCAGAATGCTGGTGGACAGGGTGCGGGAGTCAAAGGGTTAAGTTTCTGCTTTGCTAGCATGGTTGACAATGCAGGATGCTGGTGGACAGGGTGCGGGAATCAAAGGGTTAAATTTCTGCTTTGCTAGCATAGTTGACAATGCAGGATGCTGGTGGACAGGGTGCGGGAATCAAAGGTTAAGTTTCTGCTTTGCTAGCATAGTTGACAATGCAGGATGCTGGTAGACAGGGTGCGGGAATCAAAGGGTTAAGTTTCTGCTTTGCTAGCATAGTTGACAATGCAGGAGGATGCTGGTACACAAGGTGCGGGAGTCAAAGAGTTAAATCCCGTTCGTGTGTATAGGGATGCAGAATATCGAACATGCCCCTTAACCCCCTCACTCCCGCACCCTATCCACCAACTGCAAAACTTTAACCCTTTGACTCCTGCACTTTATCCACCAACTGCAAAACTTTAACCCTTTGACTCCTGCACTTTATCCACCGGCTGCAACACTTTAACCCTTTGACTCCTCACCCTATCCACCAACTGCAAAACTTAACCCTTTGACTCCTCACCCTATCCACCAACTTCCTGCAGGAAGCTGGTGGATAGGCTGAGGGAATCAAAGGGTTAAGTTTTCGCTTTGTTAGCATGGTTGACAATACAGGATGCTAGTAGGCGGGTTGTGGGAATCAAAGGGTTAAGAGTTATGTGTTGTCATGTCAATGGCTGGCTTGTGACAAACATGAAAACTGAGGGCCTCAGTTGGTTAAGCGACGGATTTACATGCTAATGGTTGTGGGTTCGAATCCTGGGGTGTGCTACATTAAAACTGGTCTTCTCACTATCTCGTCTTTAAATTAACGTCACTGTTGTTCTGGTGGTGTCAGTACAGGATTATGTAAGTCGTCCCATTAAAACTGGCCTTCTCACTGTCCAATCTTACCGTCACCGTTGTTCTGGTGGTGTCTGCATAGGAATAGGTAAGTCGTCCCATTAAAACTGGCCTTCTCACTGTCCAATCTTACCGTCACCGTTGTTCTGGTGGTGTCTGCATAGGAATAGGTAAGTCGTCCATTAAAACTGGCCTTCTCACTGTCCCATTTAAGATCATTGTTGTTCTGGTGGTGTCAGTATAGGATTATGTAAGTCGTTCCATTAAAACTGGCCTTCTCACTGTCCTATCTTAACGTCACTGTTATTCTGGTGGTGTCAGTATAGGATTATGTAAGTCGTCCCATTAAAACTTGCCTTCTCACTGTCCAATATTAACGTCACTGTTGTTCTGGTGGTGTCAGTATAGGATTAGGTAAGTCGTTCCATTAAAACTGGCCTTCTCACTGTCCAATCTTAACA
>JAPXFY010000014.1:9372309-9392309 GCA_030674185.1 Monoplex corrugatus | reverse complement strand
GAGACAGAGAGAGAGAACAGATGTATTTCACTGATTCATGGTATATCTTTCAATAGCGGATTTACTGGCTATTATACTGAACGGCTTACTGCCTGTCTAACTGATTGATTGATTGATTGAATGAATGATTGATTGATTGATTGATTGATGGTTGTTGGTTGGTTGATTGATTGATTGATTGGTGGTTGATTGATTGATTGATTGATTGATTGATTGATTGACTGACTGATTGATAGGTCGACTGACAAATTGAATAACTCCTCCCTTCCCTTTGTGCGTCTGTATGTATCTGTGTTTGTATATGTGCGTGCATGTATGTGTGTGTCTTTATACGTATGTGTATGTGACTGTGTATGTGTGTGTGTGTATATGTGAGAGAGAGAGAGAAGCAGAGTGAAAGAGAGAGAGGAGGGAGGGAGGAGAGTGAGGAGAGAGGAGAGGTGTGTGTGTGTGTGTGTGTGTGTGTGTGTGTGTGTGTGTGTGTGTGTGTGTGTGTGTGTGTGTGTGTGTGTAGTGTTGTGTGTGTGTGTGTGTTTATCAATGACTTACACATTTTTCTTCCTAATAGATTTTTTGTGGACCAGTATTACCACTATTTCTGATTTCACTTTACGGCCTGTTGTTATTATTGAGAACTGTCTATTTTTACGCTGCATTCTTCTTCTTCTTCTTCTCTCTTCTTCTTCTTCTTTTCTTCTTCTTCTTCTTCTTCTTCTTCTTCTTCTTTCTTTCTTCTTCTTCTTCTTCTTCTTCTTCTTCTTCTTCTTCTTCTTCTTCTTCTTTCTTCTTCTTCTTCTTCTTCTTCTTCTTCTTCTCTTCTTCTTCTTTCTTCTTCTTCTCAGTCTTCTTCTTCTTTTTCTCTTCTTCTTCTTCTTCTCTTCTTCTTCTTCTTCTTCTTCTTCTTCTTCTTCTTCTTCTTCTTCTTCTTCTTCTTCTTCTTCTTCTTCTTCTTCTTCTTCTTCTTCTTCTTCTTCTTCTCAGTCTCTTCTCTTCTCATCTTCCTCCTCTCTCAGTCTTCTTCTTCTCAGTCCTCTTCTTCTTCTTCTTCTTCTTGTGATGATGATGATGGTGGTGGTGGTGATAATGATGATGATGATGATGGTGATGGTACTGCTGCTGCTGCCGATGATGTTGATGGGGTGATGGTGGTGGTGGTGGTGGTGGTGATGATGATGATGATGATGATGATGATGATGATGATGATGATGATGATGATGATGATGATGATGATGATGATGATGAAAACGACGATGATGATGATGACGACGACGACGATGATGACGACGACGACGATGATGAATGATGATGACGACGACGACGATGTTGATGATGATAATGATGATGATGACGATTTTTTTTTTCAATTTCTCTGTGAAACAGGTGATTTTAGTGGGGGACGTTGGGGTAGGAAAGACGACTTTATTCTCCAGAACAAAAGATCCACAGCGGCCACCCCCGGAGACCCGCTTAACAGCTTCCATTGGCGTCGACACCTGCACGCGAACCGTCGGCACGCGCAGCGGTAAGGTCAAGGTAAGCCAACATGATAACTAGACTGTCAGGTCATTTTAACCCTTTGACTCCCGCACCCTGTCCACCAAGCATCCTGCATTGCCAACCATGCTACTAAAGCAAAAACTTAACCCTTTAACTCCTTCACGCTGTCCACCAGCATCCTGCATTGCCAACCATGCTACTAAAGCAAAAACTTAACCCTTTGACTCCCTCACACTATGCCGGAAGCTGGTGGATAGGGTGTGGGAGTCAAAGGGTTAAGTTTTTGCACTCGGTGGATAAGGTGATGGAGTCAAGGGGTTAACGATCTCCTTTTTTATACAACAATTGTGACAGACTTTTTATCATTTTTTTTTTTACTACTCCATTTGATGACCACAGAAGCTGGGTTACTTTTTACAATGCTATGATGATGATGACGATGATGGGGATGATGATTATTATACAGTGGAGTTCTATACAGGACTGACTTCAGACTTCAGACTTCAGAACTTTATTTCTCAAAAATAGTAGCCTGAAGTCACGCTGGACCTGTCTTTCAGCTAGTCTTTGTAACTCTACATATAATAATTGTAAACGTGTGAAAAAAATAAAAACAGAAACAAAAAGCACTCAATGTGAAGCAATTATGAAAACGAATTCTGATAAAATACCGTATATTATATTATATTATATTATATTATATTATATTATATTATATTATATTATATTATATTATATTATATTATATTATATTATATTATATTATATTATATATTATATTATATTATATTATATTATATTATATTATATTATATTTCTTCGAATATATATATATATATATGTGTGTGTACATATATATATATATATATATATATGTCAACAAGCAAAACCAGAACAAGTTCGAGGCAGCCGAGATGTGGTTTCTAAGAAGAATGTTGAGAGTTCCATGGACAGCAAAGAAAACAAACGAGACAGTCTTGATGGAGGCACACACAAGAAGATCATTCATAAGGAAGTTTGGGAAAAGCAGGCAATATGCATAGACCATTTTATGAGGAAAGGGGAATTGGAGCACCTGGTAACAACAGGAAAGCTGGAGTGAAAGAGAGCACCAGGTAGACCCAGGGAGAAGCTATTGGACGACTTGCAGAGTGGCTGAAGACAAAGAGAGTGGAAGAGATGCTTGAGGCAACAAGGGATAGAAACATATAGAAGGCCATGATCGCCAACGCCATGTGGCAGGGCACTTGATGATGATGATGATGATGTCATTATCATTGTTGTTGTCATTTGTATTGCTATTGTCATTGCTATTGTCACTGTGATTGTTACTGTCATTGTCATTGTTATTGATGTTGCTATTGTCACTATCACTGTCATTGTCATTGATATTGTTATTGTCATTGTTATTGTCATTGTTTATTGTTACTGTCATTGTTACTGATATTGTCATTGTTATTGATGTTGCTATTGTCACTATCACTGTCATTGTCATTGATATTGTTATTGTCATTGTTATTGTCATTGTTTATTGTTATTGTCATTGTTACTGATATTGTCATTGTTATTGATGTTGCTATTGTCACTATCACTGTCATTGTCATTGATATTGTTATTGTCATTGTTATTGTCATTGTTTATTGTTGCTGTCATTGTTACTGATATTGTCATTGTTATTGTCACTGTCACTGTCATTGTCATTGTTGTTGCTATTGTCGTTGTCGTTGTTATTGTCATTGTCATTCTCATTGTTACTGTTATTAGTGTTGTCATTGGCATCGTCATTGTCGTTGTTATTGTCATTTGTCATTGTCATTGTCACTGTTATGGCCATTGTCATTGTCACGGTCGCTCTCTGTGTCATTGCCATTGTCAGTGTCATTGTCGTTGCCATTGTCATTGCCATTGTTGTTGTCATTGTCATTGTCGTTGTCAGTGTCATTATTATTGTCATTGTCGTTCTCTGTGTCATTGTTATTGTCATTGTCATTGTCATTGTCATGTTATTGTTATTGTCATTGTCGTTGTCATTGTCATTATTTTTGCCATTCTCGTTCTCTGTGTCATTGCCATTGTCATTGTCATTGTCACTGTTGTTGTCATTGTCATTGTTGTCATTGTCATTATTATTGTCATTGTTGTTATTGTTGTCATTGTTATTGTCACTGTCATTCTCCTTGTTATGTTTATTATCGTTGTCATTTCCATCGTCATGTTTATTATCGTTGTCATTGTCATTGTCATCGTCATGTCATTGTCACTGTCATTGTCATTGTCCCCAACCAGATAACAGTATGGGACACAGCAGGGGGAGAACAGTACCGGACACTGACCAGGGGGTACTACCGTAATGCACACGCCGTACTTCTGGTGTTCAGTGTCAATGATCCACACTCACTGTACCCGTTACACCACTGGCAGCGTGAAGTCTTTGAGTCCTCGCCCTCAGGTGAGACTGTTTTTTGAGGAAGGAGAGGGGTGTGCACGTGTGTGTGTGTGTGTGTGTGTGTATGTGTATGTGTGTGTGTGTGTGTGTGTGTGTGTGTGTGTGTGTGTGTGTGTGTGTGTGTGTAAGCGTGTGTGTGTGTATGTGTGTGTGTGTGTGTGTGTGTGTGTGTGTGTGTGTGTGTGTGTGTGTGTTTGAGAGAGAGAGAGAGAAAGAGAGAGAGAGAGAGTGAGAGACTTCAGAATTTTTATTCAAGAAAGGCCATAGCCCCTACTGAAGGGGTGCTTGTAAGTATAATGAAATAATCAGATAGCATATTATATAGGATTAACAATCAACAACAAAATGAACTGTACATTATGATAAAGTAATTTCCCTGATTTTAGCTGCTTTAAGCAGGAACAAACCAAAATTCTTAACATAATCGAAACGATTTGAGAACATTAACAAACACAATTTAAACATATTTGGGCATCTATAATATTTTTGAGGGATAAACCTTGAACGGATTTCATCTAAAGCTGGACAACACAGGGCAAACTGCATTTCGTCTTGAGAGAGAGAGAGAGAGAGAGAGAGAGAGAGAGAGAGAGAGAGAGAGAGAGAGAGAGAGAGAGAGAAACTGAAACTGAAACTGAAACTGAAACTGTTTATTGTCATTACCCGAAAAGGTCTTTTGACAAGGGGGATAACAATTTTCCAGTAGTGCGACACATAATCCACTCTTTGTATGTGCGCAAATTCTTCACACATAATCAAAAAAAATATCGAACATCCATTCCTTGAACAGTCGAACATATTCAAATCATATATAATGAACAATCATCCATTTTACCACTACTACATAATGCAAAGAAAACAACAACAAAAAATATCAGAACAGTGTTCCCACATTCAGGCCAATAATTTGTCTAGGTTTAGACAAACCAAAATCTTTTTCACACACCCACACCCACTCACACGCATCCATATACGCTCACACGCGGGCGCGCGCTCGTGCGCACACACACACACATCAAAACTGTAATATGATGAAACATCTGGGCTAGACCACCCAAACCTTACATTTAGTGATAATAATATAATCTTCACATAACTGCCCCAAAATACTCTGTTAACAAGGGACATCACTATGCCTTTTATTTATTTGTTTTTTGGTTTGTTTGTTTTTTTTGTTTTTGTTAACATGTATAGTAGACCCTTAAGTGTCTATATACCCTTTCAATATCCACTTCTAACATATTCTACAAATATACCATTATTTTCATATTATTAGCTACTCTTAAATTATCGGCAAACAAAGCAAAATAAAGCAAATGAAAACAGCTCTTTACAAAACAGAGTCTATAATAAAGCGGCTTCTTTTGGAGTTAACGTGATATAGCCCACATCAGTCAAAAGAGATTAAATTAATCCCAGTATGATATTGTCTAGCACTATTGTCGGGCTTGTAAGTGTTTATGTCTTATTTTTTGTGCTTCCGCAATGTATAGTGCCACTGATTTGATTATGACTTCGTCATCAGATGACAAAATAGATACAACATCTTGTCTTTTGGCCATGTCGGATTCAAAAACTTTGCATTTTCCACGTATTGTGTCAAAAATTTGGCATTGGAATAAAAAGTGTTTTTCATTATCGACATTGTTTCCACATAAGGGGCAAGGATATACTGTGGACGTCCCAGGTTGAAACCAATTTTTATTTGCATTGAAACCAAGTGTTCTTAATCTAAATCTTGCGTAATTAGTTCTTTGCCATTTATCCGTAACAACACTGAGATATTTTTCGGTTTGAAAAAACATCTTTAAATGAGAAGAACCAACTATATTTTTCTTTGTTTTCCATATCTGAGTGCCAATTTTGTTTAAACGAACAAATAAGCCTGTCTTTAAATTCATTAATAAACTGACACTCATTTCCTACTCCCTGGGACAACCACACGATTCCAAACCCAAGTTCTGATAAAGCCTTTTTTACCTGATAGGCCCAGTTCTGTTTTCCTATTTCCATTTGAGTAACCATCATTTCATATGCCTGTTTACATAACCGAGATTGTGGAAGCCTTAACAATTTCAACCAGTATTTAATACTCTTCACAAAGGTTCTAATGTATAAAGGATATCTTCCAGTTTCTCCATATAAAACAGTATTAGAAGAGTGAATTGGTACAGCCAAAAAACGTTTTATAGCATATGTATGCACTTTTTCCATATGTGGATTTACAGTAAGACCCCATACTTCAGCTGCATATGTAAGTAAAGGTTCTATCTGTAGAGAGAGAGAGAGAGAGAGAGAGAGAGAGAGAGAGAGAGAGAACAAGGACAAGAACAAGAACAAGAACAAGAATAAGAACAAAAACAAGAATAAGAACATTCTTTTTTCAGTTTTGAGGATAGAGACATAAGCATAAGCATAATTTTTTTTGTCACATTGTGTATTTTATGTCCGTTTGTTGTGAAACAAATGAATTAAAAAAAGAAATACTCTGAAGTGGGTCCAGAGTTGGATGTTTGCCAATCAAACTGTTCTTCTGTCACCAGCCGGTCGGTTCTTTTTTGGTAGAGTCGTGGACTCAAATTCTGATGTCTTGAGTTCAATCCTAGCTTACTGATATCTCCGATTCAATCCTAGCCTGCAATAGTTCTTTTAAAACTGGCCTGTTTGCTGCCCGTCTTAATGTTTCCATTATTATGGTGGTGTTGCCGACCTCCTTCAAGGGTATCCTGAACGAGGATCTCCGTCAGTGTGTCATGGAAGGTGATGCCAACAAAGCCGTCAAATTTGTCAGGCAAGGAACTAGACACACAAACAGACAAACACGAGACAGAACGTGTAGTATCATATCCATAAAGAACTTTACGAAATAATTTACTTTGGTTTGATTGTTTCCTTGCCTTGTCTCTCTTTCTTCATTTTTCTTCCTCTTTTGATTTGTAGATATACATACATACGTATATATATATATATATATATATATATATATATATATATATATATATATATATATACATATATATATATATATATGCACACAGAGAGAGATATATAGATACATAGATAGATAGATAGAGATAGACAGGTAGGTAGGTGGGTAGATAGATAGATAGATAGATAGATAGACAGCTAGATAGATAGATAGATAGATAGACAGGTAGGTAGGTGGGTAGATAGATAGATAAATAGATAGACAGGTAGGTAAGTAGGTAGGTAGGCAGGTAAACAGATAGATAGATATATAGATAGATAGACAGGTAGGTAGGTGGGTAGGTAGATAGATAGACAGATAGATAAATATATAGATAGATAGACAGGTAGGTAGGTGGGTAGATAGATAGATAGATAAATAGATAGACAGGTAGGTAAGTAGGTAGGTAGGTAGATAGGCAGGTAAACAGATAGATAGATAGATAGATAGATAGATAGATAGATAAATAGATAGATAGATAGATAGATAGATAGATAGATAGATAGATAGATAGATAGATAGATAGATAGATAGATAGATAAATAGATAAATAGATAGATTGATTGATTGATTGATTTAACTTCGTCATTCATTTTTTCTTTTTTTTTTCCAGCGGTTCATTTCTTATTGGGGAACAAAAGTGACCTGGACCGTCAGGTGACAGAACACACCATGCAGTGTTTTGCCGATTCTCACAGTTGCCAGGCAGCGTTTCTCATCTCTGCTAAAACAGGTAAAGGCTGGGTCTTTTTTTTAATACGGTTTAATTAAAAGACATCTTCCAGCTGGAAAATGCATATATATATATACCAACGCCGTAAAATACCACGTGATGGAAAAGGAACCAAAATCAATCATGTCATAAGCCATAAGCCCACGCATAAACCTTACACTCTGGCTACTTCTCCAGATTCTTCCTACATTATAAGTTCTGTATGGTCTTGCTTAATTGATAGGCATTTGTTGGTAAAAATGCTATTCAAGAAGATGAAAAGCATTCTTACCAACAAATGCCTATCAATTAACACCAGAAGAGGGTTCTTGAATGTTGTATAGAACCAATACTGTTGTACGGTTGCAATGCGTGGACAGTCAACAAGCAAAGCCAGATTGAGGCAGCCGAGATGTGGTTTCTTAGAAGAATGTTGAGAGTTCCATGGACAGCAAAGAAAACAAAAGAGACAGTCTCGATGGAGGCAGAACAAGTAGATCACTCATAAGGAAGATTAGGAACAGACAGGCAACATTTATAGGCCATTTTATCAGGAAAGGTGATTTGGAGCAAATCGTCACAACGGGAAAGCTGGAGGGAAAGAGAGCACCAGGTAGACCCAGGGAGAAGATGCTAGACGGACTTGCAGAGTGGCTGGGGACAAGGAGGGTGGAGGAGATGCTTGAGGCAACAAGTGATAGAGACAGATGGAAGTCCATAATCGCCAACGCCATGCGGCAAGGCATCTGATGATGATGATGATGATGATGATGATGATGATGATGATGATGATGATGATGATGATGATGATGATGGTCTTGCGTGTCCTTGTATCGATATGTCACTGAAATAAAACTGTCGTTATAAATTGTTGTCCTATATCGCTATTCTGCACACATATTTCAGTAATTATTGATGATTTGGAGTCACTGGGCATTCCACATGATCAGACTTTTTAGTGGAGTACGGAAAATCAAGCTGTTGGGAGAGCTGAACATATTTCACTATGTTATCACACCGTCTGTGTGTTTGGTGGGTAAGCATGCTGGGTGTTTTCATGTTTCTGTAAGCCACACAATACTGACATGACTTACAGGATCTGTTTATATGTATATTTGATATTCTGCGTACGTATACACACAAAGGAAGTGTGGGCACTGACAGATCCGCACACATGTTGTTGTTGTTAAATTGTTTTTACTAATATTAATATTATAATTATCATATATTATTATTATCATTATCATTACTGGGGGTGGTCATGCTATCTCAGATGCGTGTGTGTGCATGTTCCAGACCATCGAACTATTTGAGGTGAAACCATAAGCAAATGGAAAAAAAAAACAACTACTCTGATCTGGTTTATTTTCAGGTGAAGGGGTACAAGAAGCTCTGGAGATCGTGTGCGAGCACCTGGTGAAATATACCTGCCACAACAACAACGGCGTACAGAACAAGGACCGCAATTGGATGGAGGAGAGCCAGATGCACGTGCACGACAATCACAAGGACAAACAGCGAGACAAATGCTGCTCTTGACCTTGACTTTCTCTAAACACACGCACACACCTCCACTCCACCAACACCACCCGCGCCCCCTGACCCATGGGCTCTGCTGAATGGGTCAGGGACCCAAGATCTGATGTCTTGAGTTCAATCCTAAGACATAAATTGTGGCCTCCCGTTTGTTGTTCGCCCTAACGCTCCTGTTCCGATCATTCTGGTGATGTCAGCTTAGTGTTTCTTCGTTCACAGGTCCTGGTCTTTAGGCTTCCCTATTTTCACGAGCTTACCAGCGCGCAGGGTTTTGTGTTGGCTCGAGGAGTCTTGTCAGATAATTGCTGGCATATTTAGGATGGAGTGCGTGTGGAAGTGCCTGAGTGCCAGGAATCTCTCTTGAAACCAACTCCACATTATACAGGCCATTTTTCCCTGGAATCAATCTTGAACTAATTCCAAATTATACAGGCCCTTTTTTCCCCAGGAATCGATCTTGATTTAACTCCAAATTATACGGGTCATTTTTCCTAGGAATTCTTTTTTAACTGACCTCAAATCATACAGGTCATTTTTCCTGGGAATCCCTCTTGAGCGAACTTCAAATCATTCGGGCCATTTTCCTGAGGAATCCATCTGAATCTACTCCAAATTATACAGGCCTTTTTCCAAGGAATCTCGCTTGAGCTAACTTCAAATCATACAGGCCATTTTTCCGAGGAATCCTTGAAGTAACTTCAAATCGGTACAATTTTCGATGGAATCCCTCTTGAGCTAACTCAAATCATACAGGCCATTTTTTTCTAGGAATCCCTCTTGAACTTACTTCAAATCATACAGGTCATTTTTCCTAGGAATCTATCTTGAACTAACTTCAAATTGTACAGGTTATTTTCCCTAGGAGTCCCTCTTTGAACTAACTCCAAATTATGCAGGCCAATTTTCCAAGGAATCCTTTTGAACTAACTCCTAATCACACAGGCCAATTTTCCAAGGAATCCCCTTGAACTAACTTCTAATCATACAGGCCAGTTTTCCAAGGAATCCTTTTGAACTAACTCCTAATCACACAGGCCAATTTTCCAAGGAATCCTCTTGAACTAACTTCTAATCATACATGTCAATTTTCCTAGGAATCCTCTTGAACTAACTCCTAATCACACAGGCCAATTTTCCATGGAATCCTCTTGAACTAAGTCATAATCACACAGGCCAATTTTCCATGGAATCCTCTTGAACTAACTCCTAATCACACAGGCCAATTTTCCATGGAATCCTCTTGAACTAAGTTATAATCATAAGGGCCAATTTTTCATGGAATCCTCTTGAACTAACTTCTAATCATATAGGCCAATTTTCCATGGAATCCTCTTGAACTAACTCCTAATCACACAGGCCAATTTTCCATGGAATCCTCTTGAACTAAGTCATAATCATAAAGGCCAATTTTTCATGGAATCCTCTTGAACTAACTTCTAATCATACAGGCTAATTTTCTAAGGAATCCTCTTGAACTAACTCCTAATCACACAGGCCAGTTTTCCATGGAATCCTCTTGAACTAAATCAATCATAAAGGCCATTTTTCCAAGGAATCCTCTTGAACTAACTTCTAATCATACAGGCTAATTTTCTAAGGAATCCTTTTGAACTAACTCCTAATCACACAGGCCAATTTTCCATGGAATCCTCTTGAACTAAATCATAATCATAAAGGCCATTTTTCCAAGGAATCCTCTTGAACTAACTTCTAATCATACAGGCTAATTTTCTAAGGAATCCTCTTGAACTAATTCCTTATCATACAGGCCAGTTTTCCAACGAATCCTTTTGAACTAACTCCTAATCATACAGGCCAATTATTCAAGGAATCCTCTTGACCTAACTTTTAATCGTACAGGCCAATTTTCCACGGAATCCTCTTGAACTAACTCCTAATCATACAGGCTAATTTTCCAAGAAATCCTTGAACTAATTTTCTTATTATACAGGCCAATTTTCCAAAGAATCCTTCTTGAACTAACTCCTAATTGTACAGGCCCTTCTTGTCCCATTTCCTGCGCCGCTTCAGTGGCCTTGATGGGATGCTGTCCACTCTGGCTCCTCAAGCACACACCACAAACCGTGAGTCCTTTAAGTCAAAGTCTCAATGCCAAGAAACCCACTGGGAACCAGAAATGCCACGCTGACACGGGGTCACCCACTAGAGTAGGCTTTGCAAATTTGCAGGATCAGTTCGCGTGAAATTCAACGACGATGTCAGCTCTGATCCAACTCGTCAAGGACACTGCCTACTTGAAACCCCTATCAACCCTTTGACTCCCTCACCCTGTCCACCAGCGTCCGGCAGTGCCAACTATGCTAGCATAAAAAACACTTAACCCTTTGATTCCCGCACCATGTCCACCAGCATCCGGCAGTGTCAACTATGCTAGCAAAGAAAAAAACTTAACCCTTTGATTCCCGCACCCTGTCCTCCAGCATCCAGCAGTGTCAACTATGCTAGCAAAGAAAAACAGCTTAACCCTTTGATCCCTCAACCTATCCGCCAGCTTCCTGCAGGCAGGAAGAAGCTGGTGGATAGGGTGTGGGAATCAAAGGGTTAAGTTTTTGCAGGTGGTGGATAGGGTGCAGGAGACAAAGGGTTAATGACAGTAATCACTGGCTCTCGACGCTCAGCTGCTAGCTTTGTCTTGCTTGTTTGAGAGTTTCGAACAATGCATTTTTATTCTTTTATTTGTATCGATTTCTTTTCTTTTTAATTATTTTATGTGTTTAATGCCTTTGTTTTTGTTTTTTTGTTTATAGTTGTTGTTTTGTTTGTGTTTCTTGTTTTTGTTTTGTTTTGTTTTGGTTGTTGTTTCTTTGTTTGATTGTTTTTGTTGTTGTCGATTTTTGTTTGTTTTTTGTTTGTTTTGTTTTGTTTTGTTGTTGTTTTGTTTTTGTTTTTGCTTGTTTGTTTGTTTGTTTTTGTTGTTGTCATTAATGGATTCGCTACATGGAATTCGAGATGCTCTCTCAGCACATCGCCGCAGACAGCGCCACCCTTTTTATCTGTATGCATGTATTTCTGTTTATCTTTGGAAGTGGATTTGCCTCCGGAATTTTGCCAGGGATCTTTAACGTGTGCAGAGCGCGTGCTGTTCTGGGGACTTCCATTTATTGTCAGAGTCTGAAAGCCCAGCACTAAGAGCATCACGTAAGATCTGGTGGAAACTGTAGGGACGAAGGGTTAGGGAGGAAGGGGGCACGGAGTAGAATAAATGTCTATGATCCGAACCCATGCACCTCGTGTTTTAGGCAACTGCTCAAACACTGGGGCCACACATTACACGCGTGTGTATGTGCACGTGTGTGTGTGTGTGTGTGTGTGTGTGTGTGTGTGTGTGTGTGTGTGTGTGTGTGTGTAGTGTATGTGCATGTGTATATATGGTGTGTACTGTGTGTGTATGTGTGTCTATATGTGTGTGTGTGTAAATGTGTGTATGTATGCGTTTGCATGTGTATTTGTGTGTTTGTATATGTATGTGTGCGTCTGTATGTGTATGTATGTGCATATCTGTGCGTGCGTGTGTTCGTGTGTGTGAGCGCGTGTGCGGGCGTGTGTGTGTGTGTGTGTGTGTGTGTGTGTGTGTGTGTGTGTGTGTGTGTGCGTGTGTGTGTGTGTGTCAGTGTGTGTGAAAATATCTGTCAGATAAATCAAGTTTTTATTGTATAAGTTCAGACCTGAAATGACGAAACGATGAACTGGAATAAGCAACATTAATATATTTTTTGCGCACATTATTTTTCCTGTTGGACTGTTTAGTATTCTGTGGAAAGAACGGTGTATGTTGTTTCTGTTAGATTCTCGTTTATTTGTTTATTTGCTGTTATTCGTTACGCCCCAGCTGGCGTGAAATGATCTATTAAACATTGAACAACGAACATTGAATAGTGTGTGTGTGTGTGTGTGTGTGTGTGTGTGTGTGTGTGTGTGTGTGTGTGTGTGTGTGTGTGTGTGTGTGTGTGTGTGTGTGTGTGTGTGTGTGTAGACATACGGAGAGAGATGCACACACGTATATCACACGTATAAAACAAGCTATTTCCAAACCAAAATCCTGAATGCCTCTTCTTCAAAAGAACTCTCTACAACCATGAATCATCTCCTTGGCACACGAAAAGACTTACCTCTCTCAACAAAACATACAAATGAAGAACTCCCATCTGTATTCTCTAAGTATTTCACCACCAAATACAAACTCTTCGTGACAGGCTTGACAGGACACCCTGTCAACCATGCCCACCTGACCCTTCCTTCTCTGGCACACCTCTTACTACTTTTACCCCAGTCTCACAAGAAGAAATTCTCAACACAATCAGATCCATGTCGTTCAAAACCTGCGAACTAGATCCTCTTCCAGGTTCTCTCTACTCCGATTGTCTCCCTACTCTCCTCCCATTCATCACTGACATCATCAACACTTCTTTTCAAACTGGAACTGTCCCAGATTCTTTCAAGTCTGCTATTGTTCACCCTCTCCTCAAGAAACACAATTTAGACCCAAATGAACTGAAAAATTACAGGCCTATCTCTAATCTCTCTTTCTTGTCAAAACTCCTTGAAAAGGTCGTCCTCAATCAGCTGAACTCTCACCTGTCTGCCAACAATCTCCTCAATCCTTTCCAGTCAGCCTACCGCCAGTGCCATAGCACTGAAACTGCCCTACTACACATTCTCAACAATCTCCTCCTTGCAACTGATACTGGCAAAGTCTCTCTCCTCACACTCCTTGATCTGTCTGCAGCCTTCGATACCATTGACCATGGTATTCTCCTTTCTAGACTTCATCATACTTTTGGCATCTCTGACATTGCTCTCTCCTTTTTCACTTCGTATTTATCAAACAGAAAACAAACTGTTCTCATCAATAGCACTTACTCTCAACCTGCATACCTGACCTGTGGTGTTCCACAAGGATCTGTCCTTGGCCCTGTTCTTTTCACCCTTTATACCTCCCCCCTGTCCACCATCATCAACTCCCACTCTATAAAACACCACTTCTATGCTGATGACACCCAACTTCAAGACAGTGACTCACCTGATAATATACAGCGCCTGTTGACTCGCACCACTGAGTGTTACTCGGACATTAAGAACTGGATGACACACAATAGACTTCAGCTTAATGACGACAAGACAGAAGCTATCCTCATTGGCACCCGTCAGAAACTTTCCCAGCTGCCTCCTCTTTCTCTCCCATTATGTAACACATCAGTCCCAATTTCTGATTCAGCTAAAAACCTTGGTATCTGCATTGACTCTACCCTGTCCATGAACAACTTTGTTTCTCAAACTGCCAGATCTTGCTACTATCATCTCCATCGTATAAGCCTGATCAGGAAGTATCTCTCTGTCAAAACAACTGCAAAACTCGTTTCTCTCCTTCATAATGTCTCGCATTGACTATTGCAATTCACTCCTGTCTGGTCTTCCTGCCTCCACCATTCACATCCTACAGCGCATTCAAAACAATGCTGTACGCCTTGTACTCAAAAAGAAAAAAGCTGACCACATATCTCCTCTCCTGGCACAACTTCACTGGCTCCCTGTATCAAAGCGCATACAGTACAAACTAGACACCATGTGCTACAAAAGCCTCAATAACGCAGCCCCCGATTACCTGTCAAGCCTACTTGAGATCTATGTTCCCTCACGTACCCTCCGCTCTGCCTCCGATCCTCTGACTTTTCGCTTTCCACGCACTAAGCTCAATACCTATGGTCCACGAGCCTTCTCTGTTTCTGGTCCACTCTCCTGGAACAAACTTCCTCTCTCAGTCCGTCAGCAACCTACTTTTGTCTCCTTCAAGTCCGCTCTCAAAACTCACCTTTTCTCCTCTGCATAAAATCCTAACCTCACTCAACCCCCCTCTGCAGCCTGTCTCCGCTCGGAGGGGAATCACTTTGTTTTAATATATAATTGTATATGATGTGCTCTCTGTGGTTTTCCATTGGTTTTATTCTTGCTTTTATTGCTTTTATTCTTTTCTCCCCATTTGTGGCCATGCATGTGTGTGTGTGTGTGTGTGTGTGTGTGTGTGTGTACGTGTGTGTGTGTGTGTGTGTGTGTATGTGTTCGTTCCTTGATTTAACGTCTTTTCACTATAAGTGATATTAGACGGGTAAAAATGGCATGGAGGATGATTTTTTTTTTTTTTTTTTTTTTTTTTTGGGGGGGGGGGGGGGGGGGGGAGGGGGAGAGGGGACAGAGGGGAACAGAGTAAGAGACGGGAAAAAAAATTAAAAGGAATCGGCAAGGTTTTTAGAAAAAGGATATGGATGAACAGAGAAATGAAACTAGAACAACGCTAACATTAAATGTAAAAGAAAACATCGTCATAAAAAACGAAACAAAACAAAATAAAATAATAATAATTAAAATAATAACCTTAAAGTAACGCATTAACAGGACTGTGAACCAATGATTCTGAAATTTTAACTAACAGAACTTGATCTGATATTACTTCTTTAAAATGCTTTTCAAGATAGTTTCCTTGTGTAAACATCTTTGGTAAGAAATAACGAAGCTTTCTGCAGTAAAACAAACAGTGATACAATGTGAATTGTTCACCGCAAATACATAAAACGTTTTTACAATATTTAGTTTTCAAAGCGTTCATTTGAATACGAAAATATGTGGTAACAATTGATCTCAAATGATATAACGAAGAATACTGAATTTTTTTACAGATATTTTGAACTGAAAGTTTGATTCTTTTTTGGGACACAAATTTTTCATTTAAATGTTCATGAAATCGAATCCATGATGCTAATTCTAGCGAGTTGTAAGCTTCATTTACCGAGGTGTTAACATGTAATTCTATGGAATTTTCAGAATTGAGTGCACCGGATTTAGCTGCTCTGTCAACTACGTTGTTGCCTTGAAGACCAACGTGAGAAGGCACCCAGCATAAACTGATTTCCGAGCCATTTATCTTTAAACAGTGTATTAGATGATTTGCCTCAATTATTAAATCAGGTCTTGTGTCTGTATCAAAAGACTGTAAGGCATATAATACAGATTTTGAATCAACAAAGAGAACTACTTTGAAAGACACAGGCCGAAGGCTTATTAAATAATGCAACGCTTGAACAACAGCGACCAGTTCTGCTGTATATATAGATACATTTGTCCCAATGAAAAAAGACTTTTTAATGTTAAATTCTGGAACATAAAACGCTGCTCCAGCGCTCTGATTTGCTAAGACTGACCCATCGGTAAAAATGTGGAGGTGGGTACGGTACTTTTCATCGATGTGTTCACAAACTGTGGATAGCGTAATGTTGACATTATCATCTTTTTTAACGTCTGCATAATCGAGATCAAACGTGGCCTTTAGCATTTCCCATGTAGGGATAGGCGTTAACATTGGTTTTTTGGCTATTTCATCCATAGTTATGCTGGATTGTTTGATCAGGTCAGATATGTAAGTTGCGGTTGTAATTTGTGATGAAATGTTTTTTGCTCGTTTTGGAAAGTCAATATCAGACCTGATTTTAATTTCTTTGCTCACAAAATTATTCGCTTGTGAAGTAGTTCTAATTGCAAACTTTGCTGTAGCTAGCTCACGATGGTTGTTTAGAGGTAGAATTCCAGCAGCTTTGTACGTTACCAGAGTAGAAGCATGAGTTGGTACACCTAGTGCAATTTTAAGACTTTTGCAGTCCAAGTTCTGAATCTTTTTTAGTAAATATTTAGGTGCATTGAAAAAAATTTCTTGCGCGTAGGATAATTTAGACCTGACCAGCGCTGTTGCCAGATGAATCAGTATATTTGTATCCATTCCCCAGGGTAATTTGCTTATTATCTTTAGAAAATTTAAGGTTTTTCGTGCTTTTGTTAAAATATAATCAAAATGGATATTCCAGCTTAATTTCGACGTGATGTAAACTCCCAGGAATTTTACGACCTGTTTGTAATTTAACACTTCACCAAGCAATTTGAAAGTAGGTAAGTTATTTGAGTTACCACCAGGATCAAACAGCATCATGTTAGTTTTTTCTGCCGACAATGACAGACCATTTTCTAACATATAGTTTCCAAGGTTATCAAGATCAATTTGATACAACTTCCTGATGTAATTCCGTGTTCTCTGTGGAGTTGTCTTTTTTAAAGTGATATTCATCCAAGTACATATATCATCAGCATACTGTACTAAAACAACACGATTTGAAAGAGCTTTAGGAAGATCCTGTATAAGGATATTAAATAAAATAGGTGCTATCACTGAACCTTGTGGAATCCCCATGTCAAGGCATCGTGAAGTAGAATAACTAGCTCCCACTCTAGCCCGTATTGTTCTATTAGCTAAAAAAGATTTAATGTAATTGTACATATTACCAGATAAACCAACAGATTTTAGCTTGAACAATAGACGTTTATGCCAAACTTGATCGTAAGCTTTTTTTACATCAAAGAAAGTAGCTAAAACACTTTTTCTGCGGGCAAACTGTTGTTTGATCTGAGTTGTAAGTTTAACCAGGTGTTCAACTGCAGATCTCCCTTTTCTAAAACCCGCCTGGTTTACCGGAATAACATTATTTTTATCACAGTAGTGTAAAAGTCTGTTTAAGATCAATCTTTCCATTAGTTTGCTCGTGTGGGACGTCAAAGCAATGGGTCTGTAACTGTTTTTATCAGTTTTCGATTTTCCTGCTTTTAATATCGGTATAACTATAGACTTTTGCCAGATTTGTGGTACAGTTCCGTTAACCCAGCATTTCTGCAGAATTTTGTGTAGGAAAATAAGATAGTTTTCAGGGAGATGTTTAATCATTTCAGTCGAAACTGCATCAACACCTACCGAACTCGTTTTGTTGTGTAGAGACAGTATTGTGTTTTTTAGCTCTTCTAAGGTGATTGGAGAATTAAACCAGAGATCATTCTGAGGTATTGGATCAGTGTAGATTGGGTTGTTATCTTCCATTTCTCTGTGATGTTTGCAGTCTGAAGATAAACCTTCAACTTTACTGTTTTTAGCAAATAATTCCACAAAAGTTTCTGCTTTGTCCATGTCTGAAGGAAATGTGTTACATGTTTCTATTATTATCGGACACCTTTGTAGGTTGGTTCCATTCTTCATTTGATTCATTTTCGTCCAGACTTTATGAAAATCTTTGAAATCTGAAATTTGTTTTGTGCAGAATGATGCCCAATAATCTTTCTTTGCTTCAGCGATGGTTTTGTTACATTGGATGTTAGCTTTTTTCATTTCCACATGATCTTCAGGTTTCCGGCTTTTGATGTAGATTTTGAATTTCTCCCTTTTATATTGAACTGCTTTCTCACATGCCTCTGTCCACCAAACATTACCCAATCGATTATTCGATCTAGAAGTTTTGAGTTTCGGAATTGATATGTCTGCAGCGGCTAGAATTGACTCTTGGAATTTAGAAAACATAATGTCTACATTTTCACTTTCATAATGTCTGTAATCCTGATTAGCAAGAGCAGTTCGAAATAAGGACCAGTCTGCACGCTTGTAATTATATTTTGGAATAATATCAGGAGAGCTGTCTTTCATCCTGATGTTTTTGTCAGTTATGGTTATGATGATAGGTAGATGATCGCTTCCCAAAGTGTCTCTGTGAGTTTCCCAGGTACAGGATGGTGCTAATTCTGGTGATATCAGAGACAAATCGATGGCTGTCGCCCTGTGTTTGGAGACATCAGGGATCCTAGTGACACTACCATCATTTAGAAGGTAAAGCGAACTATCAACGATATTTTCTACCAAACGATTGCTTGTAACAGTAGAACAGTTCTTTTCCCAAAATGGGGAGTGGGAATTAAAGTCTCCACCTATTAGCCATTTACCACGCTGCTGATCTTGGATTGTGCGCAGCCATTCTGTGTTGTGGTCATTTGGACCTGTTGGCAGGTAGACTGACAAAACGTTGATGTTTAAAGAATTGCTTAATTGGACAGTGGCAGCACAAGCGTGCAAATCGTCGCTTGATTTCAAAACTGGGGAAGTAAGTAAGCAGTATTGTAAGTCTTTGAGTATATATATCGCGGTGGATACCTTCTTCCCGTGATTCCCACATTCATAGACTGGAGGATAGTAATAATTGGGGAAATTGGGAAGCTTGGTTGCGACAACATTCATCGACTGCAGAATCAAAACTTCACATCTATTTGATGTCAGGAAATGCTCTAAGTATGCCGAATTGGTGGAAAGGGATCTACAATTCCATTGCAAAAACTTGACTTGGGATTGTTGTCGCATTACTGATACTGGTTTATCTCCAACTTTCTATTGACTTTATTTATGGACGATAATAATGAAAACTTTGACTTTCTGTGTACAGGAGAGATGGACAGAAAGAAAATTACGCAATTACTTAGACTACGAAGTAAAGATAACAAAATTGTAGCAAAACGATGAAAAGAAAATTATATAGTCAACGTATAAATAACTTATTGAGGAGATATTAGATTACAATGAATAACAAATAACCAATAATCAAAATAATAGCATACACGTCTTCAAATGTACAGAGTGTATAGTCTGACTGAGTCTTGATAGTCGGACTAAAACCTGGTTATTGTATACTTTCAGCAGAAGAAATGTCAGAGATGACGCAGAAAAAGTCCTGTGACATGAACGTCAAGAATTGTATATGTAATACTGTTATATCAAAACATATTATACGGCCACCATGGTACGTAGTTGTCGAAAAGGTGGTACCGTCCTCTGGAGAATCTGGAAGGATGTAGCTGTGCTGATCTTGATCTTGCTGTTCTCCTTGGAGTCTCCCAAAAGAGGTCTCGAATGTGTCTTCCAAGATTTCCTGCAATGATGCTGCTTCCTCTGGTGGTGGGGTGAATGTCATCTT
>JAPXFY010000014.1:9357309-9362309 GCA_030674185.1 Monoplex corrugatus | reverse complement strand
ACAATTCGAAATATCCGATGCTCAGAGAACAATTCGAAATATCCGATGCTCACAGAACAATTCGAAATATCCGATGCTCAGAAAACAATTCGAAATATCCGATGTTCGGAGAACAATTCGAAATATCCGATGTTCAGAAAACAATTCGAAATATCCGATGCTCAGAGAACAATTCGAAATATCCGATGCTCGGAGAACAATTCGAAATATTCGATGCTCAGAGAACAATTCAAAATATCGATGCTCAGAGGACAATTCGAAATATCCGATGCTCAGAGAACAATTCAAAATATCCGATGCTCAGAGAACAATTCGAAATATCCGATGCTCGGAGAACAATTCGAAATATTCGATGCTCAGAGAACAATTCGAAATATCCGATGCTCAGAAAACAATTCAAATATCCGATGCTCAGAGAACAATTCAAAATATCCGTTGCTCAGAGAACAATTCGAAATATCCGATCCTCAGAGAACAATTCGAAATATCCGATGCTCAGAGAACAATTCGAAATATCCGATGCTCGGAGAACAATTCGAAATATCCGATGCTCAGAGAACAATTCGAAATTTTCCGATGCTTACAGAACAATTCGAAATATCCGATGCTCAGAGAACAATTCGAAATATCCTGCTCAGAGAACAATTCGAAATATCCGATGCTCACAGAACAATTCGAAATATCCGATGCTCAGAGAACAATTCGAAATATCCGATGCTCAGAGAACAATTCAAAATATTCGATGCTCAGAGAACAATTCAAAATATCCGATCGTCAGAGAACAATTCAAAATATCCGATCGTCAGAGAACAATTCAAAATATTCGATGCTCAGAGAACAATTCGAAATATGCGATGCTCAGAGGACAAACGAGTGCATCTGGTGGGAGTGTATTTTTCATTATTTATGTCACAGTTTCCTGGTGTCGATGTCTTTCATCTGATTAAACGTCGGTGTAGCTATCACATATTTCACCTCTTACTCCCACATCCTGTCCACCAGCATCCTGCATTATCAACCGTGCCAGCAAAGCAAAAACTGAACCCTTTGGCTTATTCGCCCTATCCACCAGCTTCCAAGATAGGCAGAGGGAGTCAAAAGATTAACACCTTAGACTCCCACACCCTGTCCACCAGCATCCTGCATCATCAACCGAGCTAACAAAGCAAAAACTTACCTCTTTGACTGCAGGGAGCTGGTGGATAGGGTGAGGAAGTCAAAAGGGTTAATTTTTTTGCAGTCGGTGGATAGGGTGCGGAAGTCTAGGGTTAAATTTTTTGCAGTCGTGGATAGGGTGCGGGAGTCAAAGGTTGTTTTTTTGCAGTCGGTGGATAGGATGCGGAAGTCAAAGGGTTAAGTTTTTTTAGTTGGTGGATAGAGTGCGGGAGTCAAAGGTTAATTTTTTTGCAGTTGGCAGATAGGGTGCGGGAGTCAAGGAGTTACATTTTTTGCAGTTGGTGAATTGGGTACGAGAATCAAAGGATCAGTTGTTTTTTTTGCAGTTGGTGGATAGGGTGTGGAAGTCTAGGGGTTAAGTTTTTGCAGTTTGGTGGATAGGGTGCAGGAAGTAAAGGGTTAATTTTTTTGCAGTTGGTTCATAGGGTGCGGGAGTCAAAGGGTTGAAACTGAACTGAGTATACACTGGCGAATTTGAGGAGAATATAGATGATGCAAAACTTGTGACATAAGTTTGTAGTTGACAGTTGGGCGTTTGTTCAAGAGGAATTCATGGCTCCTGGACAAGTCCATATGCGTTCCACCCAACTCTGTCAGCAATCATCTATGTGACAGACTCACTGAGCCCGCGCAAAACCTTATGCGCTCAGCAAAGTCTTGAAATGGGGACGGGAGAGAGGAGAGGGGGTAGAGAGAGAGGGAGAGAGAGGGGGGGGGAGAGAGAGAGACAGAGAAAGAGAGAAAGAGAGAGAAAGAGAGAGAGAGAGAAAGAGAGAAAGAGAGAGAGAAAAAACCTACGAAATACTAAGCTGACACCACTAGAACAATAGAAACATTACGATGGTCAGCACACAGGCAAGTTTTTAGTGTGGCGAACTACGAGTGAGCAGGAGATATCAGAACTTGAGTCCACGACAAGAAGGCACCATGAGATGAGTTTTAATTTTATTTTGTTATGTCCAATTTTCTTTTTGCAAAATCATATCTTTCTATAAAAATCTGTTTTCTTCTTGTAATATTTTGAGCGATAAAACGCATGTTTTGTTAGTTATAATATAAAGTACATGGAGCGATAAAAATGTTGTTGTTAAAGAATGAGCGATAACTGTTTTGCTAGAAGGAACCAGAAAAAAAACACGAAAGAAGAATATGAACGCGTATTTAATACAACAAAACAAGACAGGCACAAATTTTCGGCCAACTGGCCTTTGTCAAGCGTAAGGTTACAAACAAACAAACACTAGACACAAAAAAAATTGAGAAAAAGACTGAAGACAGCAGCAGGGAAGTTTCAGTCTTTTTCTCAATTTTTTGTGTGTCTAGTGTTTGTTTGTTTGTAGCCTTACGCTTGACAAAGGCCAATTTGCGCCTGTCTTATTTTGTTGTATTAAATACGCGTTCATATTCTTCTTTCGTGTTTTTTCTGGTTCCTGTTTGCTTGAACGCGGGCAGTCAGACTTGTTTTGGATACGTTTTGCTAGTTTTCATACAAAATATGTTAAGATAGGGGAAATTGTTTAATGCCAGCAGTTACAGGATCTTTTTTTCAGTGTTTCATTTTCTTCGTTGAGTTAGGATCAATAGTGGTTATCTTCCACATCTCGATATAGGATTAACGAATTTATTCTTTCAACTTTGGTTGATTGCTTGTTTAATTGATGCTGACTTGTTCTTTGCACCGAGTTTCAGTTGTGACATTGTGTTATAATTCAGTACAGTTTTTTTTAATTCTGTGAGAATATTGCCTTTGTCAAGCGTAAGATTACATACAAACAAACACCAGATACAAAAATTAGGAGAAAAAGACTGAAACTTCCCTGCTGCTGGACCCAGCAGCAAGGAAGTTTCAGTCTTTTTCTCCTAATTTTTGTGGACCCAGCAGCAGGAAGTTTTAGTCTTTTTCTCCTAATTTTTGTATCTGGTGTTTGTTTGTTTGTAATCTTACGCTTGACAAAGGCCAGTTGGCCGAAAATTTGCGCCTGTCTTGTCTTGTTGTATTAAATACGCGTTCGTATTCTTCTTTCGTGTTTTTTTTCTGGTTCCTGTTTGCTTGAACGCGGGCAGTCACACTTGTTTTGGGTGTTGTCATTAGTCTTGTTTGGCGTTACAGGTTACATGACCGATGTTTTCGTTTTATCTTTAGGTTAGTAAGTAACTAACGAACAACACAACAATATGGACATAAAAGCAAGACCATTTAGAATACTGTCTGAGTAAAAGCATGATTTTATTCCAGGAGTATCAACATGACAATCTATGAACACAGGTATTCATATATTCACAAGGCGCAGAATAATTTATGAGTTTGTGACTGCTGTTCTGGAATATTTACATACAGGATTTCTTTTATGCACATAGTCTCAAGCAATATTTGGATGTCGTGATTGGTCGTGCTAACCAATATATCTCGAATGCAAGGCAAATATAACAGACGCAGAAACACAGACACACAAACTCACAAGCACACATACACGCACACACAGTCTCACACTTGCACACACACACACACACACACACACACACACACACACACACACACACCACGCACGCGCGCGCGCGCGCACACACACACGTACACACACATACATACATATAATTATATATATGACCCGTTCTGACAAAATGTACAATAAGTCGGGCGAGGCCTTTTGCTGCTGTGGGCTGAAAACTCTGAACAGGGACACATTTGTTAATTTTGATTTTTCTGCATTTTCATGCCCTATAACCACTTTTACACCATGTCCTAACACAATAAAGTCAAATTCAATCGATAAGTATCATTTTTGTGTGTTTTAATGTGTGGTAAGTGCTACTATCTCCTTTCAAAATATTCACAAGTTCCGTAACATTTCGGTGATTAAAGTACGCTTTTCTTAAATTCGTTTTTCTTTTTGTTATTTTGGATGGATGGACAATTACGTAAACAAGGGAAGTATGGAATTTCAGCCGATTTGGTTGATACTTAATGCTTGTTGCTAAAGAATTTCTGACAATACCCTTTCAATTCAGACCTATTCTCTTCAACACTGTTTTTCTCAAAATGGCTGACTTGACCCCTCTCATCTTTGAAAGCCCATAACATTTTTGTTTTTGTAGCCTGAAACTCAACTTAAGTACCATTTGAAAGCTGAGATTCTAAACTTTATAGTGATACCAAAATCTAAAAATGCCTAAACTGAGACTTATTGTGCCTTTTGTGAGAATGGGTCATACACACACACACACACACACACACACACACACACACACACACACATACACACACACACACACATAACACATATATATATATACATGTACATATATATATATATATGTATATATATATATGTATGTATATATATATATATATATACATATATACATATATGAATAGAAACTCACACACGCACACATCTGTTTTTCTGGAATCAACCAAAAAAGTACAAACACACCCAGATTATTTAATCAATAACTAAGAAAACACCCAACCACCAATCATCTAATAATCTTTATCAAGAAGTCTGACCAAAGAGGTTAGGCAGTATTGTCTTTGGTCTGACCACCGCAAAGAACTGAGTTGGTGCACCTGACCTACAAATTCAAAGAGGCAGATTCACAGAAAATGTACACTTTGTGCTGTGAATGAAGATGAAGTTCATTTCCTGGATACAAATTGAACTAGATACAACCAACGACAACAACAACAGCAACAATAATAACAAAAAATAACAATAAACAAGATTGAAACTGATGAAAAAAAATGAAGAAATATGTATGCCTTCAGCCATCCATTGCTCGAAATCCATCATACAAAATCCAAGTGGTTTATTGAGAGCAAATAA
>JAPXFY010000014.1:9347309-9354809 GCA_030674185.1 Monoplex corrugatus | reverse complement strand
GAAAGAGAGAAGAGACAAAAGAGAGAAGATAGAGACAGGAGCAGAAGAGAAGAGAGACAGAGAGAAGAAGAGAGAGAAGAGAGAGAGAAGACAAGAGAGAGAGAGAAGAGAGAGAGAAGAGAGAGAGAGAGAAGAAGAAGAGAAGGAGAAAGAGAGAGAGAAGAGAAGAAAGAGAGAGAGAGAAGAAGAGAAGAGAGAAGAGAGAGAAGAGAGAGAGAAGAAGATAAGGGAAGAAAGAGAAAGAGAGAGAGAGAGAAGGAGAAAGAGAGAGAGAGAAGAGAGAAGAGAGGAAAGAGAGAGAGAGAGAAAGAGAGAGAGAGAGAGAGAGAGAGAGAGGAGAGAGAGAAAGGGAGAGAAAGAGAGAAAGAGAGAAAGAGAGAGAGAGAGAAGGAAGAGAGAGAGAGAGAGAAGAAGAGGAAAGAGAAGAGAAAGAGAGAGAGGAAGAGAAAGAGAGAGAGAGAGAAGAGAGAAAAGAGAGAGAGAAGGAGAGGAAGAGAGAGGAGAGAGAGAGAAAGAGAGAGAGAGAGAGGAGAGAGAGAGAAGAGAGAAAGAGAGAGAAAGGAAGAAGAAAGAGAGAAGAGAAGAGAGAGAAGAGGGAAATAGACTGAGAGAAGAGAGAGAAGAGGGAAATAGACTGAGAGAGAGAGAGAGAAGAGAGAAAGCGAGAGGAGAGAGAGAAGAGAGAAAGCGAGAGACAATGACAATGACAATGACAATGATGCTTTATTTTTCAACGGTTAAAAGCTATTGGCTAGAAGCCATTTTTCAAACTTGCCGTTGCTATTCTATACACATGACATTTGTTTACAGTAACAAGTACAGCTTAAGGAAAATACATGTTGAATACTAAAATTAAGATACAATGAAATCAAGAAACGTACACAGTCACCACTTAGAGATAGGTAGATAGATAGATAGATAGATAGATAGATAGATAGATAGATAGATAGATAGAGAGAAGAGAGAGGTAGATAGTATAGATAGATAGATAGACAGATGAGCAGATAGATAATGATAAGTAAATAAAGAAAGAAAGATAATGTTGGTAGTGATAATAATAAAAATAAGACGAAGAAGAGGAAGAAGAAGAAGGAAGAGGAGGAGGAGGAGAGGAAAATACAGTAAACAAAATAGTAATAAGATAAAGAGAGAGAGAGAGAGAGACAAAGAGAGAGAGAATGAGAGAGAGCGAGAGAGAGAGAGATAAAGAGTGAAAGGAAGGGAGAAAAAGAGAGAGACTTCATTCTCAGAATACTTTATCACTCAAGGATAGTTAGAGAGAGAGAGAAGACTGAAAGCAAGAGAGAGAGAGAGAGAGAGAGAGCGAGAGCGAAAGAGAAAGAGAGAGAGAAAGATAGATAAAGGAGAAAGGAAGACAGAGAAAGAGAGAGACTTCATACTTCAGAATACTTTACCACTCAAGGATAAAGAGAGAGAGAGAGAAGAGTGAAAGCAAAGAGAGAGAGAGAGAGCGAGAGCGAAAGAGAAAGAGAGAGAGAAAGATAGATAAAGAGAGAAAGGAAGACAGAGAAAGAGAGAGACTTCATACTTCAGAATACTTTACCACTCAAGGATAAAGAGAGAGAGAGAGAAGAGTGAAAGCAAGAGAGAGAGAGCGAGAGCGAAAGAGAAAGAGAGAGAGAAAGATAGATAAAGAGAGAAAGGAAGAGAGAGAAAGAGAGAGAAAGAGAGAGACTTCACACTCCAGAATACTTTACCACTCAAGGATAGAGAGAGAAGACTGAAAGCAAGAGAGAAAATGACAATGACAATGACAATGATGCTTTATTTTTCAACGGTAAAAGCTATTGGCTAGAAGCCATTTTTCAAACTTGCCGTTGCTATTCTATACACATGACATTTGTTTACAGTAACAAGTACAGCTTAAGGAAAATACATGTTGAATACTAAAATTAAGATACAATGAAATCAAGAAACGTACACAGTCAGCACTTAGAGACAATGAAATCAAGAAACGTACACAGTCAGCACTTAGAGATAGATAGATAGATAGATAGATAGATAGATAGAGAGAGAGAGAGGAGAGAGGTAGATAGTATAGATAGATAGATAGACAGATGAGCAGGTAGATAAGTAAATAAAGAAAGAAAGATAATGTTGATAGTGATAATAATAAAAATAAGACGAAGAAGAGGAAGAAGAAGAAGGAAGAGGAGGAGGAGGAGGAGGAAAGGAAAGCACAGTAAACAAAATAGTAATAAGATAAAACAAAATAAAATGAAATAGAGGGAGAAGAAACATTACATGTGACAAATTTATAGAAGATAAATCAAGCGTCAAATAGACTAATGTTCTTACAATTAAATCAAAGAAGATGAAATCAATTTTCTGATTACACACAAAAAATATTAACACTGCTACAACAATTACCACTACTACCACTACTACTACTACTACTACTACTAAACCCAAAGATAATAAATGGAGGTAGAAAAAAGAGCAGTTCAGAAGGATGATTAGAGGGGGGGAAAAAAAAAAAAAAAAAAGAAAAAAAAAAAGAAGAAAAAAAAGAAAAAAAAAAGGGGGGGGGGGGTTAGCAAACATTGGGTCGATTGAAGGCATAAACACATAAAATTCTGTAGGAGACAGAAAATCAACAGATGATATGAAGTCAAATAGACAAATGTATAGATAGATAAATAAAGTAAATTTTACTTTCGACAATAGGAAATTACAGTAATGATAAACGCATATGTATAATAGAAATATCATACATGTGTAAACAAATCAATAATTCATTTAATAAGACATAAATAAATCAAGAATAGTAACCATAATCAAGCGCCGTTTTTCTTGATAGGAGAAGAGAGATACAAGCATGATATGGATAACAGTTGGAGAAAAGTGACAAATACAGACAGCAGATAAGAGCCAACCAAACAAACAGACAATATGGCTAACAGATAAGATGGGCAAGCAAGCAAAGCAAAAAACAAACAAACAAACAAAATGAACAAAGGCAATGAGAAATAAAGAAGAAGCAAGAGATAATCAAACACGTCATAGAGTCATCAACAAATCATCGCATATAATACAGAAAGAAATACTGGTTGGCTGTTTGAACTGTTAGAATATCAATAATGTTAAAGAGAAAAACAAACAAACAAAAAGAATACAAATTATCATTGTGCATACACACACATACACACACACACACACACACACACACACACACACACACACACACACACACACACACACACACACACACACACACACACACATTGACTAGATTAGATGTCATAGGTTGAAAGGCAGCTGACGTTATTGTTGCTAACTGAGGTAATCTACGACACTGACGTCAGGTATTTAAATAAAGTAACTTTGAAGGAAGAGAGTGATTGAGTGTTTGTGATATTTGGGGGGAGGGTGTTCCATAGTTGTGCACCAGAAAACGATAAACTACTTTTATATATGTCAATTCTTGGACGGATAATTTTGAATTGATTTTGTCTTGAGTTTGAGTATGATCGCACATTCTGATTAAACAAATTGAGAAGATATTGCGGAACATTCCTTTTTGATACTTTAAACATTGTGATACCTTTATTGAACATTAAGTGTGACTTTAGAGGGAGTATTCCTAACTGTTTAAGTTTTTCATCTGTTGTTAAAGTGGGATCTGGCATGATAAGTTTTGCTGCCCTCCTATGTAAGGTGTTCAATTTTTTTAGATGAACTTCACATGAGGTATCCCACAGTGTAGAGGCATAATCTATGTGCGATTTAATATGAGCATTATAAAATAATTGGCGTGTGTTTGTATCTGTTAGATATCTTAATTTGGACAGAATAAATAAGTTCTTGGAGATAATCCTGCATAAATAATCAATGTGGTTTTGCCAGGTAAGATTATGATCAATGAGAACTCCCAGTAGACGGTGTTCAGGTATTTGTGCAATAAAATTACCTCTCAAAGACAGATTAAGTGACAGAGGGCCAAGCTGCCGTTTTTGGCGTGTGCATATAGCCGTACATTCAGTTTTCGTAGGGTTCAAAGCCATGGCGTTTTTAGCACACCAATCAGAAATTTCATTTAGGCTCTTTTGTAAACGTGTGTTTACAGTCGCTATGCTTGTGTCTTGTGTATGGATTGTTCCGTCGTCAGCGAACATATCACAGTGAACTGTGGGATCAGATATATGAAGTGGTAAGTCATTTATGAATACAGAAAACAGAATGGGTCCTAAGATTGATCCTTGGAGAACGCCACATTTCACATGACCCTCGGATGAATATGATCCATTAAGATGTACTTTTTGTTTGCGTTCATGAAAGTAGGAACTGAAAAATGAAACTGTTGAGTCGTTGGCAAGGTACGTTCGTAATTTAGCCAGTAAGATATCATGATCAACGAGATCAAAAGCCTTTTTAAAGTCTAGAAATACTGCTCCAGTTAATTTGCAGTCATTCATGGCTAATAACCAGGTGTCAGCAAGCCGTGTTAGGGCTGTATGACAAGAGTGGTTCTGACGGAAACCAGATTGCAGTGGGTGAAGAATACTTTTGGTTTCCAGGTAGTCTGAAAGATGTTTATGGATATGTTTTTCTAAAGGCTTTGACAGGACAGAGAGAAGAGAAATTGGCCTGTAATTATTTATTTGTGAAAGATCTTTTGTTTTTGGTAAGGGTACAACTTTGGCCTGTTTTAGAGCTCTGGGGAATACGTTGTTTTTTATGCTGATGTTGTAAATATATGTAAGTTGTTCCGCGATGTAGGGCAGAGACAGTTTTAGTATTTTGGGACTGATTTCATCTGGTCCTGTTGATTTTTTATTATTCATTTTACTTATATACATTACAGTTTCATGGACTGCTATACTGGGAATACTAAATGAACTTGTATTATTGGTCCTCTCTTTGCAAAAGTTAATCAGATTTTCAGAGGGGACATATTGATCACAGTTAGAAATAGGACGGGTTTAGTAGTTCTGATACTGACAGAAAATGATCATTGAATTTGTTTGCTGTGAAACTGAGAGGCGTGCCTGGGAGCTTTTTCCCACTTCCCTTAATAACTAAGTTCATTGCTCTCCATAGTGATGATACATCTTTACTGTTTTTTACCAGTCGATCAAAGAGAGACTTCTTGGCTTGACCATTGATTTTACCTTATTACGCATCGTTTTGTATTCAATGAAGCGTTTTTCTTTCTTGAGTTTATCTCGTAATGACATCGCATTGATAATGTCTGTTGACAGCCATGGGGGCATTGTTGGATGCTTTACTCTTTTCCGTCGTAGTGGGGCATGTTTATTTAGGACAGTCGTGAACAAGTTGTACCAGATGTCTAGGGCTTCGTTAGGATCACTAGTACTAAACACACTACTGAACTCTACTCTACCAAGATCAGAGAGGAATGCATCCTCATCAAAGTGTTTGAATGATCTATATGTTATACATGTATGATTATTCTTTTTTATTTTTTGAACTTTGGCTGACCAGGTGCAGTTTACAGGTTGATGATCACTTATGCTTAAATCATCTACAGCTGTATTAATTATTGCCTCTGGTTTGTTTGTATAGATATGATCTAAGAGTGTTTCTGATGTTGCTGTGATTCTTGTTGGATTTTTGATTACTTGTTTTAGGCCAACCAGGGTGGTCGTTGACTGCCAAGCGGGTTGTGGGGTGAGTAGGTCAAAATTAAAGTCACCTAACATTAGAATATCTGTATGTCGTTGACACAGTTTGTCCATCATCTTTAGAAAGTGGTCATGCCATTCGTATGTGCTCCTGGGATTTCTATATAAAATACCGATAAGTAAAGGTGGAGTTGTTGCAGAAGGCTTTAGCTCCACCCAGATACATTCAACTTCTTTGGTTTCTAAGTCATAACGTCTGTTGGTCATTTGTTGAATATATCGGTGGATGTAAAGCGCAACTCCAGTTTCTCCATGGCATGAGGGATCTCTCCTGATTACAGAATAGTCTGGGATTGCTATAGCTTCATCTGTAATATGAGATGCTAGTCGTGTCTCGGTCACAACGTACAAATGGTAATAATTTTGTTTGTGTAGGAACACGCACAGGTCTGATACTTTGTTTTGGAGATGATAGACATTAACATGACCAACACGCAGATCCTTTTTTTTTTTTCGAATGAATGTGGTCATTGGTGATTTCAACACTGCGTCTGCACGCAGAAGTGAAATATATAAAGAGAGGGTAGAAAAATTAGTCTACACCTAATACAAAGTGTGAACAATGATAATATTATACACTGATGAAAACAAAATGTAACAGTGCAGAGTCTGTTTTTTTCTTGACAGTTCAGCCAAGACTGACTACAGGTATTCACACTGTCAGTCTTCAGAGAGAAAAAAAAAAAAAAAAAAAAAAAAACTCAGAACAAAAAGATAAGTAAGTAAACTAAAATAAAATAAAGGCCGCACTGAGGATATACTGAGCGTCTCTAGCAGTGCAATATTTGTATCCACCTAACACTGGGCACAGGCAGACACAGCTGTAGAAAATTAGGTGGTATTAACACCACCCAAAGCAAGTCAGTTTCAACCGTCGTTGAACTGATCAAGTCAATCAAATAATTATGTCTGTAAGTTTCAGTGTCAATCTCATTCAAAGTTATAGCACAACACAGTATCAATGTAAATAAGTTGTTCCCAGGTAATATGCGACACCAACAAGGTGGAGATGGCAGCAGGTCACAACACAGCAGAAGCAAATGAATATTAAGAACGTGGAGAAGAGGTATAGAAAGATATTTAAAAGTAAGGAAGTAAACTAAGTAGCTAAATAGCTAAATAAATAAGTGAATAAATGAATAAACAAATAGGTAGAGAAATGAAAATAATAAAAGAAGATTAATTCATAAAAGGTTTTAACACCTGCACCAATGCACTGATGATAGATGCAGGATCTACACAATTCTGTTGGGAAGTTATTGCTGTAGCACTTGGTCCCAGCATTTGTTGAACTGCAGGTGATTTGGGGTGTCTTGTAGTCATGCAGGGGAATTCAGCATGATACTGTGTGTGTAGAGAGAGAGAGAGAGAGAGAGAGAGAGAGAGAGAGAGAGAAAGAGAAAGAGAGAGAGAAAGAGAGATAAAGAGAGAAAGGAAGAGAGAGAGAGAAAGACAGAGACTTCATACTCCAGAATACTTTACCACTCAAGGATAGAGAGAGAGAAGACTGAAAGCAAGAGAGAGAGAGAGAGAAAGAGAAAGAGAGAGAGAGAGAAAGATAGATAAAGAGAGAAAGGAAGAGAGAGAAAGAGAGAGACTTCATACTCCAGAGTACTTTACCACTCAAGGATAGAGAGAGAGAGGAGACTGAAAGCAAGAAAGATAGAAAGAAGAGAGAAAGACAGAAAGAGCGAGAAAGAGAGATAGATAAAGAGAGAAAGGAAGAGAGAAAAAGAGAGAGACTTCATACTCCAGAATACTTTATCACTCAAGGATAGAGAGAGAGAGAGAGAGAAGACTGAAAGCAAGAGAGAGAGAGAGACAAAGAGAGAGA
>JAPXFY010000014.1:9337309-9342309 GCA_030674185.1 Monoplex corrugatus | reverse complement strand
CATAGAACATAACTGTACATTTTGCATAGAACATAACTATACATTTTACATCGAACATTGCATAGAGCATAACTGTATGTTTTGCATAGAACATTGCATAGAACATAACTACATTTTGCATAGAACATTGCATAGAACATAACTACATTTTGAATAGAACATTGCATAGAACATAACTACGTTTTGCATAGAACATTGCATAGAACATAACTACGTTTTGCATAGAACATAACTATACATTTTGCATAGAACATTGCATAGAACATAACTACATTTTGCATAGAACATAACTGTACATTTTGCACAGAACATAACTGTACATTTTGACAGAGCATAACTGTACATTTTGTATAGAAATAACTGTACATTTTGACAGAATATACTTATTTTATTCGCTGGACGTTTTTCTATTTTGTAAAATCTTTATTTGAAAAACAATTCTTTATCGCGAGCGGCTGGGTGTGGGGGGGGGGAGGTAGGGAGGGGAGGGGAGATAATGTTTTTCTTCTTCTATTGTTAATTGTGTTTATGGTCGGGTCACATCTGGCGATGAATGCGATCGATTTTCTGGGGGTTGTTGTTGTTGTTGTTATTGCTGCTGCTGCTGTTATTTTGTTGTTGTTGTTATTGTTGTTGTTGCTGTTTTGTTTGTTGTTTTGTTTTTGTTGATGCTGTTGTTGTTGTTGTTTTCTTCCAGTTCCTGCTGGCTGTAAGTAAGTGTGTATGCCCTTGTGTGTGTGTGTGTGTGTGTGTGTGTGTGTGTGTGTGTGTGTGTGTGTGTGTGTTGTGTTTGTGTGTGTGTGTGTTTGTTTGTGTGTGTGTGAGTGTGTGTTTGTGTTACGTGTTAATGTGTGTGTGTGTTTGCGCGTGTGTGTGTGTGTGTTTTGTGTGTGTGTGTGTGTGTGTGTTTGTGTGTGTGTGCGTGTGTGTGTGTGCTAATGTGTGTGTGTTTGTGTGTGTGTGTGTATGTGTGTGCGCGGTGTTAATGTGTATGTGTGCGTGTGTGTGTATGTGTGTGTGCGTGTGAGTCTGTGTGTGTGTATATGTGTGTGTGTGTGTGTGTGCGCGCACGCGCGGGCTCACGCGCGTGTGTGTGTGTATGCCGGTGCTCGTGAGTGTGAGCACGTGCTGACCTCGTGATGGTGTGAAGAACATGCAGTGTGCATTTGCATTCCTAAAAGTTTTGTTTTGGATTGCAGGCGAAATGTTCGGGCGAAGCGCTTGTGTTTAACAGTCTGTCGTGACAGAATTGTTTATGATAATCGATTTTATATAAACCTTGTCAACCGTGCTTACCCTTTAGATTAATAGATATGCTTTACTCGCAGTTAATCATTGTAAACAATTATGTAAAAGATGGGTCTGCATGTCTACCCGTCCGTTTGTGCTGAATTATGTTTTTGTTAGTTCAGATAGTTCGAATTCAGGTTATTTTTGCGTGACAGTGAGCATGCCAACGAATTTTCAAGGGCAGTCTTTCATTCCTGCAGACACCCCGTACCCAGGGCTCATTTATTCTGCGTGCGTGCTCGCTTAGTGTTTTAAGTGGTTTGTTCATTATCATAACAGCGGTAATGATAATGAATTCTTGTTTATTCATTTACTCTGTGTGCAAGCACGTTTCAACCATTAATTGGTTATTCCTTGGAATGAGAATAAAAGTCGTAGCTACTTTGTACAGGGGTTGATCTTACAAAACCTCAGTGCCCTTGATAAAGTGTAAGAAATAAAGGCAGACACAATTAAAGGTAATACATGTCTAACCTCACCATGATGATGAAAATGGATGAACCACAATCATAGTGTCATCATCATTATCAGGTGCCTTGCCGCATGGCTTTGGCGATTATGGACTTCCATCTGTTTCCATCACTTGTTGCATCAAGCATCTCTTCAATCCTCTTTATTCCCAGCCACTCTGCAAGTCCGTCTAGTATCTTCTCCCTGGGTCTACCCGGTGCTCTCTTTCCCTCCAGCTTTCCTGTTGTGACCAGGTGCTCCAGTTCCTCTTTCCTCATAAAATGGCCTATAAATGTTGCCTGTCTTTTCCACTTTATGAATGATCTACTTGTGTCTGCTTCCATCAAGACCGTCTCGTTTGTTTTCTTTGCTGTCAATGGAACTCTCAACATTCTTCTTAGAAACCACACCTCGGCTGCCTCAATCTTGTTCTGGCTTTGTTTGTTGACTGTCCACGCCTCGCAGCCGTACAACGGTACTGGTTCTACATAACATTCAAGAACTCTCTTCCTGATGTTAATTGATAAGCATTTGTTGGTAAGAATGCTTGTCATCTTCTTGAATGCTGTTTTGGCTTGGCCGATTCTACTGGCTATTTCTGATGTGAATCTGCCATCTGGTGAAATGATCGTACAGTAACCAGAAGAAGAAAAAACACAAAAATAGAATAAGAACGCGTATTTAATACAAGTCAAGACAGGCGCAAATTTTCGGCAAACTGACCTTTATCAAGCGTAAACTCACAAACAAACAAACACCAGATACAAAAATTAGGAGAGAAAGATTGAAACTTCACTGCTGCTCTGTCCAGTGTGAGAAAAGAAATAAAATTCCTTTTCTCATACTGGGCAGAGCAGCAGGGAAGTTTCATTATTTTCTCACACTGGACAGAGCAGCAGGCAAGTTTCAGTCTTTTTCTCCTCCTAATTTTTGTATCTGGTGTTTGTTTGTTTGTAATCTTACGCTTGACAAAAGGCCAGTTGGCCAAAAATTTGAGCCTGTCTTGTCTTGTTGTATTAAATACGCGTTCTTATTCTTCTTTCGTGTTTTTTCTATTTCTGTTTGCTTGAACGCGGGCAGTCACAAATGTTTTGGATTTCACAATCATACACTGTTAAGGAATCAATAAAAAGAATCATACAATAGTCATTATTCATATCATCATCATCATCATCATCATCATCATCATCATCATCATCATCATCATCATCATCAATCAGGTGCCCTGCCGCATGGTGTTGGCGACCATGGACTTCCAACCATCTCTATCTCTCGTTGCCCCCAGCATCTCCCCCTCCCTCCTTATCCCCAGCCACCCTGCAAGTCCGTCCAGCTTTCTCTCCCTGGGTCTACCTGGTGCTCTCTTTCCCTCCAGCTTTCCCGTTGTGACCAGGTGTTCCAAATCCCCCTTCCTCATAAAATGGCCTATAAATTTTGCTTGTCTTTTCCTAATCTTCCTTATGAGTGATCTACTTGTGTCTGCCTTCATATGCCAATTGGAAATAATAATGATAAAATCAGCATTCACTCATTTTCTTTTACACAGCACACGCGTACACGCTCACGTACAATAGACACAAACACACAAATATCCGTTCATTTTACACTCACGTATACACGTATACACAATAACGCAGACACCGACACACAGACATGCATATAAATATACGTTTATGCACACGCACACACATACACATGTACAAATAACATACCACATCATAAACGCACACGTAAACACACACACGCCACACACACACACACACACACACACACACACACACACACACACACACACACACACACACACACACACACACACACACATACACACACACAGTTCAATATAAAAGGGAGAAATTCAAAATCTACATCAAAAGCCGGAAACCTGAAGATCATGTGGAAATGAAAAAAGCTAACATCCAATGTAACAAAACCATCGCTGAAGCAAAGAAAGATTATTGGGCATCATTCTGCACAAAACAAATTTCAGATTTCAAAGATTTTCATAAAGTCTGGACGAAAATGAATCAAATGAAGAATGGAACCAACCTACAAAGGTGTCCGATAATAATAGAAGCATGTAACACATTTCCTTCAGACATGGACAAAGCAGAAACTTTTGTGGAATTATTTGCTAAAAACAGTAAAGTTGAAGGTTTATCTCCAGACTGCAAACATCACAGAGAAATGGAAGATAACAACCCAATCTACACTGATCCAATACCTCAGAATGATCTCTGGTTTAATTCTCCAATCACCTTAGAAGAGCTAAAAAACACAATACTGTTTCTACACAACAAAACGAGTTCGGTAGGTGTTGATGCAGTTTCGACTGAAATGATTAAACATCTCCCTGAAAACTATCTTATTTTCCTACACAAAATTCTGCAGAAATGCTGGGTTAACGGAACTGTACCACAAATCTGGCAAAAGTCTATAGTTATACCGATATTAAAAGCAGGAAAATCGAAAACTGATAAAAACAGTTACAGACCCATTGCTTTGACGTCCCACACGAGCAAACTAATGGAAAGATTGATCTTAAACAGACTTTTACACTACTGTGATAAAAATAACGTTATTCCGGTAAACCAGGCGGGTTTTAGAAAAGGGAGATCCGCAGTTGAACACCTGGTTAAACTTACAACTCAGATCAAACAACAGTTTGCCCGCAGAAAAAGTGTTTTAGCTACTTTCTTTGATGTAAAAAAAGCTTACGATCAAGTTTGGCATAAACGTCTATTGTTCAAGCTAAAATCTGTTGGTTTATCTGGTAATATGTACAATTACATTAAATCTTTTTTAGCTAATAGAACAATACGGGCTAGAGTGGGAGCTAGTTATTCTACTTCACGACGCCTCGACATGGGGATTCCACAAGGTTCAGTGATAGCACCTATTTTGTTTAATATCCTTATACAGGATCTTCCTAAAGCTCCTTTCAAATCGTGTTGTTTTAGTACAGTATGCTGATGATATATGTACTTGGATGAATATCACTTTAAAAAAGACAACTCCACAGAGAACACGGAATTACATCAGGAAGTTGTATCAAATTGATCTTGATAACCTTGGAAACTATATGTTAGAAAATGGTCTGTCATTGTCGGCAGAAAAAACTAACATGATGCTGTTTGATCCTGGTGGTAACTCAAATAACTTACCTACTTTCAAATTGCTTGGTGAAGTGTTAAATTACAAACAGGTCGTAAAATTTCTGGGAGTTTACATCACGTCGAAATTAAGCTGGAATATCCATT
>JAPXFY010000014.1:9322309-9329809 GCA_030674185.1 Monoplex corrugatus | reverse complement strand
CTCCGCAGTTCTGCTACAAACTGTTCGATAGATTCTCCTGCTGCTTGATGTCTGCAGTTGAATCTGAATGCTTCGTAAGTTTCATTGGTTGAACCCACACAGTATTCTTCGAATTTCTGGAGAACAGTGTCAATGTCATTTCTTTCAGCTTCATTAGCAAATGCCAATCCTTCATAGATGTCCATAGCATCCAGCCCGATGCAAGAAAGAAAAACTGCTGTTCTGTATGTTGTGTCTTCTTCTGTCTGTGTTGTCACAATTTCATAGCTGTCCCAAAGCCTCTTGAATTTCCTCCAGCTGCTCTGCAGGTTTCCTCCATTCACATCAAGTTTAGGAGGCAAGGGAATCTTGGCATGTCGTCGACTGGCTCTTCCCTCTCATCTTGTTCATCTTCCATGGTTGAACTTTAGTCTTCAATATTCTGGATTTTTGTTGGAGTTCGTAATCACGATTCTGACACCATGTTTCGTTCTTTCTACAACCAACTCGGAAGACAGGGCAATGCTTCTACGTCTTTACTCGTCGCTCTCTGATTCTCAAATGACTACAGTATATATACATATCACAGTGAACAGCAATCAGTTATCATTTAAACGAATATCATGCCGTGCTGTTATCCGCACGCTGTTTACTGTCAACACACGTCACAGTGTGATGTGTGTGTGTGTGTGTGTGTGTTGTGTGTGTGTGTGTGTGTGTTGGTGTGTTGTGTGTGTGAGAGAGAGAGAGAGAGAGAGAGTGAAGACAGACAGACAGATAGGCAGACAGCAAACAGGCAGACTGACTGACTGACTGACTGTCTGACTGTCTAACAGATAACAGACTGACTGACTAACTGACTGACTGACTGACTGACTGACACACAGACACACAGATACACAGACACAGATATATCATTTTCACACAAAGACACCTCTTTTGGACTGGGATAAGAAGAATCTGTACGTAGCAACATATACACACAGGAGTAAACCCTCTCCAGTAGCCATATCCTATCTTTCTATGATAATCATCATCATCATCAGGTGCCCTGCCGCATGGCGTTGGCGATCATGGACTTCCATCTGCCTCTATCTCTCGTTGCCCCTAGCATCTCCCCCACCCTCCATTCTGCAAGTCCGTCCAGCATTTTCTCCCTGGGTCTACCCGGTGCTCTCTTTCCTCCAGCTTTCCCGCCGTGACCAAGTGCTCCAAATCCCCCTTCCTCATAAAATGGCCTATAAATGTTGCCTGTCTTTTCCTAATCTTCCTTATGAGTGATCTACTTGTGTCTGCCTCCATCAAGACTGTCTCGTTTGTTTTCTTTGCTGTCCATGGAACCCTCAACATTCTTCTTAGAAACCACATCTCGGCTGCCTCAATCTTGTTCTGGCTTTGTTTGTTGACTGTCCACGCCTCACATCCGTACAACAGTATTGGTCCTATATAACATTCAAGAACTCTCTTCCTGATGTTAATTGATAGGCGTTTGTTGGTAAGAATGCTTGTCATCTTCTTGAATACTGTTTTGGCTTGGCCGATTCTGCCGGCTATTTCTGATGTGCATCTGCCGTCTGATGAAATTATCGTTCCCAGGTATTTGAATTTATCAACCTGTGTCAAGGTTGTGCCATTTGCTGCTATTTTGCATGAGGGGATTTCATGTTTTTTACTGATCACCATGACTTCAGTCTTCCTGCTGTTTAGTTCCAGCCCCTTACCTTTGCTTTCTATTTCTAGTATATTCACAAGGTTTTGTAGGTCTCTTTCACTCTCTGCAATTAGCACGGTGTCATCTGCATATTGAATGTTGTTTATCATTTTCCCTCCAACCTTTAATCCTCGATGGTACGTGGCAGGAATGAGTTCTGTCGGTAGTCCCGAACACACTGTAAGCGGTTGAGCTGTTGAGAATGAGATCTTCTGTCTCGTGATGTTGCAGCCCTAAGTTCTGGTTTTACATCAGACACAAGAGCCTTTCCAAAATCTGCATTCGCCAACCCATGCCGGATCTTACATAGCATGGCGAGCCGCGATCTTCCTACAGCTCTGTAACGGTGTCCAACCTAGTTCCCTGACCATTTGTTGGACTGTGAATCTGTCTGCCCCCAACAGATTCCTACCTCAGAGGTGAGTGTGCCATAGACTCCTTGCGAAGACTGGGATTATAGAGTCGAGTCTCATCCACTTTATGGATGCATCACCGAGGTGTGTTGTTTAAATTTTCTGATCACCAACGCAGGTGTCTGTATCTCCCAAGCCTGACTGATGTCAGAATGTATCATGACAGTAATTGTAGAATACAGCCCTGTCATAAAGTCTCAATCGTAGATGGAATTCCATAGCATCATGATTATCATAAAACTGTCCCAGCTTGTGTAGCCATTAATGTGTGGTGTTAAAATGGGATAAATTATAACTGAGCATGAGTGAAACTAAGTCCGATTATCCTCAAAGCACAAGGGGGGGAAACAACGTTTATATTTCTCCCACATTTGGTTTATCGTCACTACATCTGTGAGAGGAAGACAGACAGACAGAGAGAGAGAGAGACAAAGACATTAACACAGAACCACAGAGACAGAGACACTGAGACAGAACCACAGAGACAGAGACACTGAGACAGAACCACAGAGACAGAGACACTGAGACAGAACCACAGAGACAGAAACACTGAGACAGAACCACACTGACAGAGACACTGAGACAGAACCACAGAGACAGAGACACTGAGACAGAACCACAGAGACAGAGACACTGAGACAGAACCACAGAGACAGAGACACTGAGACAGAACCACAGAGACAGAGACACTGAGACAGAACCACACTGACAGAGACACTGAGACAGAACCACAGAGACAGAGACACTGAGACAGAACCACAGAGACAGAGACACTGAGACAGAACCACAGAGACAGAGACACTGAGACAGAACCACAGAGACAGAGACACTGAGACAGAACCACAGAGACAGAGACACTGAGACAGAACCACAGAGACAGAGACACTGAGACAGAACCACAGAGACAGAGACACTGAGACAGAACCACAGAGACAGAGACACTGAGACAGAACCACACTGACAGAGACACTGAGACAGAACCACAGAGACAGAGACACTGAGACAGAACCACACTGACAGAGACACTGAGACAGAACCACAGAGACAGAGACACTGAGACAGAACCACACTGACAGAGACAATGAGACAGAACCACAGAGACAGAGACACTGAGACAGAACCACAGAGACAGAGACACTGAGACAGAACCACAGAGACAGAGACACTGAGACAGAACCACAGAGACAGAGACACTGAGACAGAACCACAGAGACAGAGACACTGAGACAGAACCACAGAGACAGAGACACTGAGACAGAACCACAGAGACAGAGACACTGAGACAGAACCACAGGAGAGAGCACTGAGACAGAACCACACTGACAGAGACACTGAGACAGATACAAAGACAAAGAGACAGAGAGAAAATGCGAGAGACAGACAGACAAACAGACAGACAGACAGGCAGGCAGGCAGACAGAGACAGAAGCAGAGAGACAGAGAGAGATAGAGAGACAGACAGACAAACAGACAGACAGACAGAGACAGAAGTAGAGAGACACAGAGACAGAGATAAATAGAGACAGACAGACAGACATAATGTACACATATGTGCATTTCTGTCTGTGTGTGTGTAAGCAGAGAGAGACAGAGCGAGATGGATAGAGATAGACAGACAGACATAATGTATACATGTGTGCATGTGTGTTGGTGTGTGTTGTGTGTGTGTGTGTGTGTATGTGTGTGTATGTGTGTGTATGTGTGTGTATGTGTCTGTGTCTGTGTATGTGTGTGTATGTGTATGTGTGTATGTGTGTGTATGTGTATGTGTGTGTATGTGTGTATGTGTGTATGTGTATGTGTGTGTATGTGTGTATGTGTGTATGTGTGTATGTGTGTGATGTGTGTGTGTAGGTGTCTGTGTATGTGTGTGTATGTGTATGTGTGTATGTGTGTATGTGTATGTGTGTATGTGTATGTGTATGTGTGTATGTGTATGTGTATGTGTTGTGTATGTGTGTATGTGTGTATGTGTGTATGTGTGTGTATGTGTAAGTGTGTATGTGTGTGTGAGTGTGTGTGTGTGTGTTGTGTGTGTGTGTGTGTGTGTGTGTGTGTGTGTGTGTGTGTGTGTGTGTGTGTGTGTAAGCACTGGCATACAGGAATACGCACCCACCTGACCATTCAACCCCCCCCCACCCCGACTCAAGCCAAAATTAAGATACCTGTGAACATGGTAGCACCGGTAGCAGTGATCAGCCCACCCATCAGACTGCTACCATTGACCACGGTGCTGGTGCTGGCACTGGTGGTGATAGTGCTAGTAACGCCGCTGATGGTGCCGTTGTTGACCGAGTCGCCACCGAAAGTGTGGTCGTACAGGGAGGCAGAGGTGATGAACACCAGCACGCCGATGCCAGTCAATGTCACTGCCAGCGTCCAGATGGTGAACAGCCGTTTCTGGCCGCAGACTTTGGCGCCGCAGGTCAGCCTGGATCAGCCACCGTAGACAGACAGACAACAAGCCAAAAGTTTTAGGGAATTTGATGGGGTTCAGAGTTCTTTCAAGAAAGGATGTTCAGTCATGCTCGGGCAATTCCATATGCACCCCTACCCAAAATCTGCCAGCAAACAAAGATCTGGCAGACTCTGCCAGTTTCGGAGTTTGAGGGGTTCAGAGTTCATTCAAAAAGTGGTGTTTATCGTGCTTGGGCAATTCCATACGAGCCCCTACCCAAATCTGCCAGCAAACAAAGATCTGATAGACTCTGCCAGTTTCGGAGATTGAGGGATTCGTAGTTCGTTCAAGAAGGGGGTTCGGGCAATTCCATATGCGCCCCTACCCAAATCTGCCAGCATAGAAAGATCTGGCAGACTTTGTCAGTTTTGAGAGTTTGAGGGGTTCGGAGTTCGTTCGTCTGAGAAGGGAGTTGAGGGGGTTCAATCGTGCTCGGGAAATTCCGTATGCGGCCCCAATAAAAGAAAGATCGGGAGATTCTGTCAGTTTGGGGAGTTTGAGGGATTCGGAGTTCGTTCAAGAAGGGGGAGGGTTTCATACGTGCTCGGGTAATTCCATACGAGCCCCTACCCAAATCTGCCAGCAAAGAAAGATCTGGCAGACTCAGCCAGTTTTGGAGTTTGAGGGGTTCGGAGTTCGTTCAAGAAGTAGGGGGGGGGGGGGGATTCAATCGTGCTCGGGCAATTCCATACACGCTCCTATCCCAATCTGCCAGCAAAGAAAGATCTGGCAGACTCTGCCAGTTTTGGAGTTTGAAGAGTTCGGAGTTCGTCCAAGAAGGGTGTTCATCGTGCTCGGGCAATTCCATACGCGCCCCTACCCAAATCTGCCAGCAAAGAAACATCTGGCAGATTTCGTCAGTTTTGGAGTTTGAGGATTTCAAAGTTCGTTCAAGAAGGGGGTTCAATCGGGCTCGGGCAATTCCGTATGCGGCCCTACCTAAATCTGCCAATAAAAGAAAGACCTGGGAGATTCTGTCAGTTTGGGGAGTTTGAGGGATTCGGAGTTCGTCCAAGAAGGGGGGGGGGGGGGCGGAGGGGTTTCAATCGTGCTCGGGCAATTCCATACGCTCCTCTACCCAAATCAGCCAGCAAAGAAAGATCTGGCAGACTCTGTCAGTTTTGTGAGTTTAGAGGGGTTCCGAATTCGTTCGTTCAAGAAGGTGGGGTTCAATGATTGGTCGGGCAATTCCATATGCGCCCCTACCCAAATCTGCCAGCAAAGAAAGATCTGGCAGACTCTGCCAGTTTTTGGAGTTTGAAGAGTTCGGAGTTCGTCCAAGAAGGGCGTTCATCGTGCTCGGGCAATTCCATACGCACCCGTACCCAAATTTGCCAGCAAAGAAACATCTGGCAGACTATGTTTTGGGAATTTGAGGGGTTCACAGTTCGTTCAAGAAGGTGGGGGTTCAATCATGTTCGGGCAATTCCATATGCGGCCCGACCCAAAATCTGCCAGCAAAGAAAGATCTGGCAGACTCTGCCAGTTTTGGAGTTTGAGGGGTTCGGAGTCCGTTCAAGAAGTGGGGGGAAGGGGGTGTTGAATCATGCTCGGGCAATTCCATACGCGCCCCTACCCAAATCTGCCAGCAAAGAAAGATCTGGCAGACTCTGCCAGTTTTGGAGTTTGAGGGGTTCGGAGTCCGTTCAAGAAGTGGGGGGAAGGGGGTGTTGAATCATGCTCGGGCAATTCCATACGCGCCCATACCCAAATCTGCCAGCAAAGAAAGATCTGGCAGACTCAGCCAGTTTTGGAGTTTGAAGAGTTCGGAGTTCGTCCAAGAAGGGCGTTCATCGTGCTCGGGCAATTCCATACGCACCCTTACCCAAATTTGCCAGCGAAGAAAGATCTGGCAGACTCTGCCAGTTTCGGAAATTGAGGGGTTCAGAGTTCGTTCAAGAAGGTGGGGTTCAATCATGCTCAGGCAATTCCATACGCGCCCCTACCCAAATTTGCCAGCAAAGAAAGATCTGGCAGACTTTGTCAGTTTTGAGAGTTTGAGGGGTTCGGAGTTCGTTCTTCCAAGAACGGAGGGGGGAGGGGGGGGGGTTCAATCGTGCTCGGGAAATTCCGTATGCGGCCCGACCCTAATCTGCCAGTAAAAGAAAGATCTGGCAGACTCTGCCAGTTTTGGAGTTTGAGGGGTTCGGAGTCCGTTCAAGAAGTGGGGGAGGGGGGGGTGTTGAATCATGCTCGGGCAATTCCATACGCGCCCATACCCAAATCTGCCAGCAAAGATCTGGCAGACACTCTCAGCCTGCGCGAAACCTCTATGCGCACTGGCAAGGTTTGAAACGGGGAGGGGAAGGGTGGAGAGCGAGCTATGAAAGACTCAACTGGCAACACCAGAATGAACGAAACATTAACCCTTTGACTCCCTCACTGATATAGGAGTCACGGGGTTAAGTTTTTGCTTTGCTAGCATGGTTGACAATGCAGGGTGCTGGTGGTTAGGGTGTGGGAGTCAAAATGTTAAATGTTTGCTGTGTTAGCATGGTTGGTAAAGCAGGATGCTGGTGGAGAGGGTGTGGGAGTCAAAAGGTTAAGTTTTTGCTGTGTTATCATGGCTGGTAAAGCAGGATGATGGTGGACAGGGTGAGGGAGTCAAAGGGTTAAGTTTTTGCTGTGTTAGCATGGTTGGTGAAGCAGGATTTTGATGGACATGGTGTGGGAGTCAAAGGGTTAAGTTTTTGCTGTGTTAGCATGGTTGGTAAAGCAGGATTTTGGTGGACAGGGTGTGGGAGTCAAAGGATTAAAATGGGTAGCAAACAGGTCAGTTTTTAGTTCTTGTTTTGTTTTTGTTTTTTCGTCCAATTTTCTACGCCACTTTAATGGCCACAGAAGCTGAAACAGTATTTATTATGCTATGATGATGATGTCGATGTGGATGATAAGCATGATGCTATGGAGTTCCATCTAAGATTGAGAGTGTGTGACAG
>JAPXFY010000014.1:9309809-9312309 GCA_030674185.1 Monoplex corrugatus | reverse complement strand
AATGACAGATTCTGTGAAATGACATTCTGTGAAGTAACATATTCTGTGATGTGACATTTTGTGAAGTGACATATTCTCTGAAAAGACATTTTGCGAGTGACATGATCTGTGATGTGACATTGTGTGAAGTGACATTTACTAGGAAATGGCATTTTGTTAACTGACATATTCTGGGAAAACACATTTTGTTAACTGACATATTCTGGGAAAACACATTTTGTTAACTGACATATTCTGGGAAAACACATTTTGCGAAGTGACATACTCTGTGATGTATCATTGTGTGAAGTGACATATTCTAGGAGATGACATTTTGTTACGTGGCACTATGTGGGAAAACATTTTACGAATGACATACTCTGGGAAAGCACATTCTGTGAAACAACATTCTGTGAAATGACATTCTGAAAAACAGCATGCTGTGAAATTATTTACTAAAACGATCTCGAAAACTAAAACTGACTATTAATTGACCCAAGCCTTGAATCAGCAATTACAGAACGTTTGTTCTTTGTCATGTCTGATCTTTTGGGTACAACTAGGTCATCTCCACTTCCCTCTGACATCAGTCCTCCTGATCTTCCAGAGGCTTTTTTCAACTTTTTTCTTCTTTAAGTTAACGTTCTTCGAGCCAAGCTAACTAAAACCAAGTTTCTTCCATGTCTTCCTAATCCTCTATTCAAAGGCCTCCCACTCACCAAATTTCAACAATTTCTGAAAGTTTGATTGCCAGTATCCTGAAAGAAATGTCATTCCAGTCTTGTAAACTCGGTCCCATATCTGCTTCTGTTTTTTCACAAACAATTCCTGGGCTTCTTGCATTCATAATGCAAGTCATCAACACCTCCCTTTTCACTGGATATGTCCCATATTCTGTCAAAACAGCCAATGATATACCTCTGCAGAAAAAAGAATTATTGCGATTCTAACATTCTCAAAAAATATTGACCTGTCTCCAGTTTGCCGTTCCTTATCAAGCTCCTCGAGAAAGTGGTTTTGAAACAGCTGAACAACCATCTCTCAACCGACAAATTTTACCATACTTTTCAGTCAGTTTACCGTTCTGACCATGGCACCAAAACTGCTCGATCACATCATGAAAGATTTCCTGTTTTCAGGTGATTGTGGCCGAATTTCCCTACTTGTTCTTTTAGATCTTTCTGCTGTCTTTGACACTGTTGATCACACCATCATCTTCTCTCGACTGGAGCACACATTTGGAATCCGAGGTGGTGCTCTGTCTTAGTTTTTGTCATACTTGCCCGACCGTTTTCAGTCAGTCATAGTAAATGAGTCAAAATCCTGGCTGGTAAAAACTTGCATATGGGGTCTTCCAAGGCTCTGTACTTTAGCCAGCCCTCTTCAAACTCTACACCTCACCACTTGCCAGCGCCAGTGCCATCAGTCAGCACAACGTCAAATATCGTTTTTATGCTGATGACTCCAAACTCTACAACAATGTATCTATTGAAAATATTTCAACTCTTCCGTCCGAAGCTTCTGATCCAGAAGTGGACAATGCAGATTAAGCTACAGTTGAATGGAGATAAGACTGAAGCAAACACGCACTGACACCAAGCACAAGCTTTTCACTGTTAAAGTTTGTTCTGTCCAACTAGGGACAACACTAGAACTAGGGGACAACACTATTGCACTTTCTGATTCAGTCAAGAACCTTGGTGTTGCTTAACTCTATACAGAAATGTATCACCCAAACATGTCTGTCGAGTCGTGTTATTATCAACAGCAATGTTTTAGGTCTGTTGTTTTATCTTCTAACTTCAGCAGCGTTTTAAACCTGCATCTTTCTTGTCTTGTATGGATTGTTCTAGCTCTCTGTTCTCTGGATTTTCTGCTTTTAGTACCGCATGCCTCCAGCATATTCAGAATTCTGTAACCCGTCTTGCCCTTCATAAAAAGAGGCATGATCATATCACCTTACTGCTCCACGTTCTCCACTTGTTGCCTGTTTTTCTGAGAATTCCATACAAAATCAATACATTATGCTACAAGTGCATCAATATACTACACCTATTTATCTATGTGACCACCTCTGAATGTACACCCACGCCCGACCTCTCTGTTCTACTTCTGATACTACTTGTTAACAAATTTTGCTCTTTTTCATTATCTGGTTAATACAGTTGGAATGAGCTTCCCTTGTCTATTCTACAGTCACATACTCTGTCTTCCATCAAGTCTAACTTGAAACCAGTCGCCGTGGTGTAGTAGTAAACACAACGGACAACTGACGAAGGTTGTGGGTTCGAATCTCCATCAGTACCTTCAAAAATCATTGTGGGATTTTTCGGCTCTAACCGGCTCCTACCCAGAGTTGGGCGTGCTATGGGCTCATTGGGAAGACTGGAACCACACAGTCGAGTCTCATCCACTCCACGGATGCGTCCTTGAGGGTGTTGCTCAAATCTTCTTACCAGCACCGCAGGTATCTGTATCTGTCGGGCCTGGTTGACGCCAGGATGTATTATGATAGTAAGCG
>JAPXFY010000014.1:9292309-9307309 GCA_030674185.1 Monoplex corrugatus | reverse complement strand
TGATGGAGAGAAACTATCGGCGAGCGACACGGGAGCAGACACGCAAAAGGACCCGCAATCGACAGTGGCCGAGTCTGACGCTACATCTGGTGCACCGTCTACGGTTTCCACTGACACGCAGAGTGGGACAACCTGCACAGCGCCTCTTCCCAGCACGGCGGACTGCGTGAGTACGTCAGAACTCAAAAACATCATACTGGCTCTGCGGGACCAAGTCAATTCTTTGGAAAAGACTGTCCTTGCACTTCTCACAACCCAGCAAAAACAGAACATCACCATGACAACCCGTAACTGTCACACACAGACGGATCTCCATGCTACACATCCCACATATGCAGACGTTTTGAAACAAAACCATACAAGCAAGCAGGACGACAAACAGGCTCGAAACCTCAAGGCACCAAACCCCAGCAGCAAAAATAAACAGCAAGCAACAAAAGTACCTGAAAAGAAAATAAAATACAAGAAAGAACAACGTCATGACGTCACACAAGCTAAAGACGTCATTTTACATCCGAACCATACAACATCACGCTCTGAAGATAGGCCTATTCCAAAACAAGATAAAAAGCACCATGATCTTCCGTATGTTATCACTGTCCACGACTCTGTGTTGAGAGGTGTCAACTCGAGAAGACTGGGGCGATCTTACGGTTTCGAAGGAGACTCGTGCCCTGTGACCGCCCCTCATGACATTCAAAGCTCATTAGACATGGCCCTTTCCAAATGTGACGATACTGCAGACTGTTTTGTTTTTCATTGTGGCGTGCATGATTTGAACAGCAAAGATCTCGCTGCAACAACTAAACATCTCGCTTCAGGCATAAAACAAATAGCACAAGAACATCCTAATTCAAAATTAGTCGTTAGTAAGGTTGCCCCTGTACGGCAGGCCCGAATGGAGGTTCAACGAAATCTGTTCAACGCTTTACTATCTGCTGAACTTGTTGATATGAAAAATATTTCTTTAGTATCACATGAGAACCTTCGTACCACACAACAATTTCTAAAAGATGACATTCACCCCACCACCAGAGGAAGCAGCATCATTGCAGGAAATCTTGGAAGACACATTCGAGACCTCTTTTGGGAGACTCCAAGGAGAACAGCAAGATCAAGATCAGCACAGCTACATCCTTCCAGATTCTCCAGAGGACGGTACCACCTTTTCGACAACTACGTACCATGGTGGCCGTATAATATGTTTTGATATAACAGTATTACATATACAATTCTTGACGTTCATGTCACAGGACTTTTTCTGCGTCATCTCTGACATTTCTTCTGCTGAAAGTATACAATAACCAGGTTTTAGTCCGACTATCAAGACTCAGTCAGACTATACACTCTGTACATTTGAAGACGTGTATGCTATTATTTTGATTATTGGTTATTTGTTATTCATTGTAATCTAATATCTCCTCAATAAGTTATTTATACGTTGACTATATAATTTTCTTTTCATCGTTTTGCTACAATTTTGTTATCTTTACTTCGTAGTCTAAGTAATTGCGTAATTTTCTTTCTGTCCATCTCTCCTGTACACAGAAAGTCAAAGTTTTCATTATTATCGTCCATAAATAAAGTCAATAGAAAGTTGGAGATAAACCAGTATCAGTAATGCGACAACAATCCCAAGTCAAGTTTTTGCAATGGAATTGTAGATCCCTTTCCACCAATTCGGCATACTTAGAGCATTTCCTGACATCAAATAGATGTGAAGTTTTGATTCTGCAGTCGATGAATGTTGTCGCAACCAAGCTTCCCAATTTCCCCAATTATTACTATCCTCCAGTCTATGAATGTGGGAATCACGGGAAGAAGGTATCCACCGCGATATATATACTCAAAGACTTACAATACTGCTTACTTACTTCCCCAGTTTTGAAATCAAGCGACGATTTGCACGCTTGTGCTGCCACTGTCCAATTAAGCAATTCTTTAAACATCAACGTTTTGTCAGTCTACCTGCCAACAGGTCCAAATGACCACAACACAGAATGGCTGCGCACAATCCAAGATCAGCAGCGTGGTAAATGGCTAATAGGTGGAGACTTTAATTCCCACTCCCCATTTTGGGAAAAGAACTGTTCTACTGTTACAAGCAATCGTTTGGTAGAAAATATCGTTGATAGTTCGCTTTACCTTCTAAATGATGGTAGTGTCACTAGGATCCCTGATGTCTCCAAACACAGGGCGACAGCCATCGATTTGTCTCTGATATCACCAGAATTAGCACCATCCTGTACCTGGGAAACTCACAGAGACACTTTGGGAAGCGATCATCTACCTATCATCATAACCAAAACTGACAAAAACATCAGGATGAAAGACAGCTCTCCTGATATTATTCCAAAATATAATTACAAGCGTGCAGACTGGTCCTTATTTCGAACTACTCTTGCTAATCAGGATTACAGACATTATGAAAGTGAAAATGTAGACATTATGTTTTATAAATTCCAAGAGTCAATTCTAGCCGCTGCAGACATATCAATTCCGAAACTCAAAACTTCTAGATCGAATAATCGATTGGGTAATGTTTGGTGGACAGAGGCATGTGAGAAAGCAGTTCAATATAAAAGGGAGAAATTCAAAATCTACATCAAAAGCCGGAAACCTGAAGATCATGTGGAAATGAAAAAAGCTAACATCCAATGTAACAAAACCATCGCTGAAGCAAAGAAAGATTATTGGGCATCATTCTGCACAAAACAAATTTCAGATTTCAAAGATTTTCATAAAGTCTGGACGAAAATGAATCAAATGAAGAATGGAACCAATCTACAAAGGTGTCCGATAATAATAGAAACATGTAACACATTTCCTTCAGACATGGACAAAGCAGAAACTTTTGTGGAATTATTTGCTAAAAACAGTAAAGTTGAAGGTTTATCTTCAGACTGCAAACATCACAGAGAAATGGAAGATAACAACCCAATCTACACTGATCCAATACCTCAGAATGATCTCTGGTTTAATTCTCCAATCACCTTAGAAGAGCTAAAAAACACAATACTGTCTCTACACAACAAAACGAGTTCGGTAGGTGTTGATGCAGTTTCGACTGAAATGATTAAACATCTCCCTGAAAACTATCTTATTTTCCTACACAAAATTCTGCAGAAATGCTGGGTTAACGGAACTGTACCACAAATCTGGCAAAAGTCTATAGTTATACCGATATTAAAAGCAGGAAAATCGAAAACTGATAAAAACAGTTACAGACCCATTGCTTTGACGTCCCACACGAGCAAACTAATGGAAAGATTGATCTTAAACAGACTTTTACACTACTGTGATAAAAATAATGTTATTCCGGTAAACCAGGCGGGTTTTAGAAAAGGGAGATCTGCAGTTGAACACTTGGTTAAACTTACAACTCAGATCAAACAACAGTTTGCCCGCAGAAAAAGTGTTTTAGCTACTTTCTTTGATGTAAAAAAAGCTTACGATCAAGTTTGGCATAAACGTCTATTGTTCAAGCTAAAATCTGTTGGTTTATCTGGTAATATGTACAATTACATTAAATCTTTTTTAGCTAATAGAACAATACGGGCTAGAGTGGGAGCTAGTTATTCTACTTCACGATGCCTTGACATGGGGATTCCACAAGGTTCAGTGATAGCACCTATTTTGTTTAATATCCTTATACAGGATCTTCCTAAAGCTCTTTCAAATCGTGTTGTTTTAGTACAGTATGCTGATGATATATGTACTTGGATGAATATCACTTTAAAAAAGACAACTCCACAGAGAACACGGAATTACATCAGGAAGTTGTATCAAATTGATCTTGATAACCTTGGAAACTATATGTTAGAAAATGGTCTGTCATTGTCGGCAGAAAAAACTAACATGATGCTGTTTGATCCTGGTGGTAACTCAAATAACTTACCTACTTTCAAATTGCTTGGTGAAGTGTTAAATTACAAACAGGTCGTAAAATTTCTGGGAGTTTACATCACGTCGAAATTAAGCTGGAATATCCATTTTGATTATATTTTAACAAAAGCACGAAAAACCTTAAATTTTCTAAAGATAATAAGCAAATTACCCTGGGGAATGGATACAAATATACTGATTCATCTGGCAACAGCGCTGGTCAGGTCTAAATTATCCTACGCGCAAGAAAATTTTTTCAATGCACCTAAATATTTACTAAAAAAGATTCAGAACTTGGACTGCAAAAGTCTTAAAATTGCACTAGGTGTACCAACTCATGCTTCTACTCTGGTAACGTACAAAGCTGCTGGAATTCTACCTCTAAACAACCATCGTGAGCTAGCTACAGCAAAGTTTGCAATTAGAACTACTTCACAAGCGAATAATTTTGTGAGCAAAGAAATTAAAATCAGGTCTGATATTGACTTTCCAAAACGAGCAAAAAACATTTCATCACAAATTACAACCGCAACTTACATATCTGACCTGATCAAACAATCCAGCATAACTATGGATGAAATAGCCAAAAAACCAATGTTAACGCCTATCCCTACATGGGAAATGCTAAAGGCCACGTTTGATCTCGATTATGCAGACGTTAAAAAAGATGATAATGTCAACATTACGCTATCCACAGTTTGTGAACACATCGATGAAAAGTACCGTACCCACCTCCACATTTTTACCGATGGGTCAGTCTTAGCAAATCAGAGCGCTGGAGCAGCGTTTTATGTTCCAGAATTTAACATTAAAAAGTCTTTTTTCATTGGGACAAATGTATCTATATATACAGCAGAACTGGTCGCTGTTGTTCAAGCGTTGCATTATTTAATAAGCCTTCGGCCTGTGTCTTTCAAAGTAGTTCTCTTTGTTGATTCAAAATCTGTATTATATGCCTTACAGTCTTTTGATACAGACACAAGACCTGATTTAATAATTGAGGCAAATCATCTAATACACTGTTTAAAGATAAATGGCTCGGAAATCAGTTTATGCTGGGTGCCTTCTCACGTTGGTCTTCAAGGCAACAACGTAGTTGACAGAGCAGCTAAATCCGGTGCACTCAATTCTGAAAATTCCATAGAATTACATGTTAACACCTCGGTAAATGAAGCTTACAACTCGCTAGAATTAGCATCATGGATTCGATTTCATGAACATTTAAATGAAAAATTTGTGTCCCAAAAAAGAATCAAACTTTCAGTTCAAAATATCTGTAAAAAAATTCAGTATTCTTCGTTATATCATTTGAGATCAATTGTTACCACATATTTTCGTATTCAAATGAACGCTTTGAAAACTAAATATTGTAAAAACGTTTTATGTATTTGCGGTGAACAATTCACATTGTATCACTGTTTGTTTTACTGCAGAAAGCTTCGTTATTTCTTACCAAAGATGTTTACACAAGGAAACTATCTTGAAAAGCATTTTAAAGAAGTAATATCAGATCAAGTTCTGTTAGTTAAAATTTCAGAATCATTGGTTCACAGTCCTGTTAATGCGTTACTTTAAGGTTATTATTTTAATTATTATTATTTTATTTTGTTTTGTTTCGTTTTTTATGACGATGTTTTCTTTTACATTTAATGTTAGCGTTGTTCTAGTTTCATTTCTCTGTTCATCCATATCCTTTTTCTAAAAACCTTGCCGATTCCTTTTAATTTTTTTTTTTTTTCCCGTCTCTTACTCTGTTCCCCTCTGTCCCCTCTCCCCTCCCCCCCCCCCCCCCCCCCCCAAAAAAAAAAGAAAAAAAGAAAAAAAAGAAAAAAAAAAAAAAAAAAAAAAAATCATCCTCCATGCCATTTTTACCCGTCTAATATCACTTATAGTGAAAAGACGTTAAATCAAGGAACGAACACACACACATCACTCACTCACACTCGCATACACACGAAAGGGTAAAAATGTCAAACCCGTGTACAATTCCCATAATAAGCTAAAACAATGAAAGGCTAATACGCTAAGCTAATGCATGATCATATTCTAAATGATAACGCAGGTCCGCGAACTCTCCTGCTGAATACGCCATACATATTTCTACCTCGTCATGTGCCTGGGGTGGATGAGCATATCTTCTTTCACAGGTTAAATTAACCGTATGCTGGTACACGCTTTGCTCGATTTTTTTTTTTTGTTTTGTTCAGTTTTTGTTTATTCTTTATTTTTTTGCATAGATCGACTGGAGAGTGAGGTGTGTGTGTATGTGTGTGTGTGTGTAGTATGTGTGTGTGTGTATGTGTGTGTGTGTATGTGTGTGTTTGTGTGTGTGTGTGTGTGTGTGTGTGTGTGTGTAGTGTGTGTAATGTGTGTGTGTGTGTGTGGTGTGTGTGTGCGTAGTATGTGTGTGTGCGTATGTGTGGTTGTGTGTGTGTGTGTGTTGTGTGTGGTATATTGTTGTGTTGTGGTGTTTGTGTGTGTGTGTGTGTGAGTGTGTGTGTGTGTGTGTGTGTGTGTGTTGTGGTGTTATGTGTGTGTGTGTTGTTGTGTGTGTGTTATTGTGTGTGTGTGTGTGTGTGTTCTTGTCTGTGTGTGTGTTATGTGTGTGTGTGTGTGTTTTGTGTGTGTGTGTGTGTGTGTGTGTGTGTGTGTGGTGTGTGTGTGTGTGTGTGTGTGTTGTGTGTGTGTGTGTGTGTGTGTGTGTGTGTGGTTGCATTTTTGTGTGTTTATGTGTTTATCTGTCTCTCTGTCTATCTCTCTGTCTGTCTACAACAACAAAAAATTTTCAGCGGTTTATGGATGGATTTTTACCAAAGGTGTCAGCTGCTGATGAAACGCGAATGCATAAATTTTGGAGGTCATGGAGCCAAGGTCAAGGTCATGAGTGCCACAAAGGTGATTGACACTGGCCACTTTCTATGAAGATATTTGAACAGGATTTCTCAGGGACTGTTCAGCACTTAGATTTGATTTTATCAAGATTTTGCGCTATATAAATATTGTAATTATTATTATTATTATTTCAGAATATTTAAAGTCTGCTTATACTGTAGTGACAGTCTATCATTGTCCTCGCTTTTTCTCTCGTGTTTCATTTTCTTCTGAACCTTCTTTTGAAAGTCGCAGTGACCTTGAGAAGTACAAAATAGGGATTGTCATGTGAGCAATTAAAAAACATTTATTCATTTTATCCAACCGTTTCTAACAGGATCATTTTGATTTCTGGCAGAGTCATTGTACGCTTTCAAGCGATCTCAGTTGTTGTAACAGAAACGGTCAAGACATATATAAAAAAAAAGTTCTTTCATTGTAACGGTCCTCGTGTCATTGCTGTAAACAGCAATATTACCTTGGCACTTTAAAGTAAATATCAAGCCGTGTTAAAAAAAAAATCTTTCCTTTCATTGTAACGGTTCTTATGTCATTCCTGTAAACAACAGTGTCACCGTTACGCATGAAAATAAACATAACCACATGTCTGTCTTTGTCAATTTTTTGAGTATGACTCACCGATGCCAACATTTGGTCGACGTTGGTAACATTCCAAAACCACAATTACGCATCATCATCATCATGTGCCCTGCCGCGTGCTGTTGGCGATCCTGACCCTCCATACTAATCTATCCCTTGTCGCTTCGAGCACATCTCCCACCCTCTCCGTCCTCAGCCACCCTGCAAATCCGACCAATCTTTTCTCCCTTGGTCTACCTGGTGTTCCCTTTCCCTCCAGCTTTACTGTTGTGACCAGGTGCTCTAATTTCTCTTTCCTCATGAAATGTCCTGTAAATGTTGCTTGTCTTTTCCTAATCTTTTTTTTTTATTATCTTCTTGTATCTGCCTCCTTCAAGACTGTCTCGTTTGTTTTCTTTGTTGTCCATGGAACTCTCAACATTCTTCTTAGAAACCACATTTCACTTGCCTCAGTTTTGTTCTGCAGAGTCATAAGCCGGGGTTTCCGGTTAGGTTTAACGGCTGAATGTGATTTATATTTTTCGTGTATGTAGACAAATAACAGCTGTCAATAAGAACAATAAGATACTGAAATGTTACCGACCTTGGACTATTTTTTTCAAGTCATTTTATTTTGTTATCAGTATGACATAAAAGAAAGAACATCTGTATGGCTTGAACATCTCATGTCTTTGCGTGTAATCATTTTAAACGGATCAAACACAAGTTTTTCTCACTTTTTGTTTTTTCCCTTCTTTCAAAAAAAAAAGGGGTCAGGGTGATTGCGTGTGTGTGTGTGTGTTGTGTGTGTGTGTGTGTGTGTGTGTGTGTGTGTGTGTGTGTGTGTGTGTGTGTGTTTATGTGTGTGTGTCTGTATGTGTACATGTATGTGTGTGTGTTTGCGTGTGTGTATGTGTGTGTGTCTATATGTCTGTGTCTGTGTGTCTGTGTATTGCTTCTTTTCAGCTTTTCCTTTTCGTGTATGATACAGCTGTGCTGCTTTCAAATTACATTTGAACACGAATATTAATTAAGCCGGTCAGATGTACAGGTAAAAACAATGACAAACAGAGACATACAAAACCAAGGACAGGATGAAACGTGTTGGAGATTTAAAACGCTTAACAGGTGTAGCGTGTGGGTGTGAGTGTGAGGAAGTAATTGAATGTTTTAATTCTATTTTCATGTATCCAAAACTTTCATTTTGCAAATTAAACAAATAAATTGATTTTTACGAAACTAGATTGAATACATCAAAAAGATAGATTTTTTGTGTGGAATAGTTTAAATTTTATGAATAATTCTGAAAATTTGGGGTATGGTGGACCTGGTAAGCAAGAAGCACTGAATGCATGTTGAAGATGCATGCTTGGAGTAAGGAACAGGTACATATTGCTTGTTTACACGACGTGCAACTAGCGTGCAACTAATCGGTTGCACTACCATGCAACCTATTCACAACCCAGACGACTCCAGGCAATCGTTTCTTGAGGCTCGCGCTGCGTGTGTCACGGAGGCACGCGTGGCGCGAAACTACTTCCTGCCTACAACCCCAGCCAACTCCAGGCAACTCGGGTAAAAGTGTTCCCAACTCCACACAACCGTTTGGGGCCGTGCAACTGATGCAACTACGAAAACATTATCGCTCTAGGACAATATTATTTTCGGCCGTGCAACTACACGTACAACTAAAAATGGGATTTTACCGAAAAACTGACAACTCCAGACAACCTCAGACAACCGATTGCCTGGAGTCGTCTGGGGTTGTGAATAGGTTGCATGGTAGTGCAACCGATTAGTTGCACACTAGTTGCACGTCGTGTAAACGGGGCATTCAAGCAGAATATTTTGGGTTACTGTTTATTTGTTTTCTTTTAAAAGTGTCACGAGGACATGCATTTTCATTCCTTCAGTTATTTAATTGAAAGATATGGATATGCTTTCTCGACGATTTTTGATAATAACAAAGAGTGAATAAATATAGATAGATAGATAGATAGATAGATAGATAGATAGATAGATAGACAGATAGATAGACAGATATAGACAGATAGACAGATAGATAGATAGATAGACAGTCAGACAGACAGACAGGTAGGTAGGTAGGTAGATAGATAGATAGATAAATAGATAGATAGATAGATAGATAGACAGACAGACAGGTAGGTAGGTAGGTAGGTAGATAGATAGATAGATAGATAGACAGACAGACAGGTAGGTAGATAGATAGATAGATAGATAGATAGACAGATAGATAGACAGATATAGACAGATAGACAGATAGATAGATAGATAGATAGACAGACAGACAGGTAGGTAGGTAGGTAGATAGATAGATAGATAAATAGATAGATAGATAGATAGATAGACAGACAGACAGGTAGGTAGGTAGGTAGGTAGATAGATAGATAGATAGATACATACATACATACATACATACATACATACATACAATACATACATATATACATGCATACATACATGCATACATACATACATACACATATGCATACGTACGTACGTACGTGTGTGCGTACGTACGTACGTACATACATACACACATACACACATACATACCCCCATACACACATACACACACACATACATACATACATACATAGACAGATACATACATATATACATACATACATACATACATACATACATACATACATACATACATACATACATACATACATACATAGACAGACAGACAGACAGACCGACATGAACAACCTTGCAAATCATTATGGGCATATAACCCAGTAATTGTTATTTAACGTTAAGTCACATCACGAGACACTTGATGCAATCAGACAGCTGTGCTCTTTGTACAAACACATCTTAGTATTACAGAAAGGGGGATCACTTTAGAAACATGTATTCAGTTCAGCCATAAAAATGATATGACGGAGTTGTTTGTAAAGCAGATCCTGAGGCACTCAATGAACTCATTTTTGCGGACGACCAGGCAATGGTGAACAATGACAAGATACAGCTACAGGAGCACACAGACCAGCTCAATGAAAGCTGCGAGACATACGGCATGAAGATCAGCGTCAGCAAGACCGAGGTCATGATACAAGATACAAGATACAAGAATTTTATTTAGCCCAAAGCATCACAATGGGAAATTGTTTTGGCATTCGCATTAAAATACATATAGGCACAAGAACGCATAAACACATGTACACACATACTCTTACTCTCTCTCACTCTCTCTTTCACCCCTCTCTCACCCTCTTCCTCCCCTCATCTCTCTCCCCCTCCCTCTTTGTCGAAACAATATCAAAGATAATGACTAAATCTAAATATGTACGGTTAAAAAAGCACATCATAAGAGTCAGATGCCTTGGTCAGAACTTTTAACAATGGACAAAAAGGGCAATACTCATTGAAAAACAACTTTGGTAGGTATAGAAAAAATTTGATTAAAAGAAAAAATTTGATTAAATGACTGTCTGTAAGAGACCAAACAAACTGGATATCAACATTAACGGAACCCCGTTGAAGCAAGCCAGTGAATTTAAATACCTGGGCAGCATCTTCACTGAAAATGGCAAACTAGACAGAGAAATCGAGACCAGATGCCAGTAAACTAACGCAGTCAGCTACCAACTTGCCCCTCTCCTGAAACACCCCAGCATTCCCACCAACACTAAGGCGAAACTCATCAACGCCATTTTTCTACCAACGCTGACATACCAGTGCCAGACATGGTCCCTAACTAAAGTCCTCGAGAGAAAACTGGTCACCTGAACTGGTCAAATGAAATGCCTGAGGAAAGAGTAAACAAGACAAGGCGGGACAAGATCAGAAATGAGGTGATACGAGACATGGTAGGAGCAACACCAATCCTACAACACATCGAACATATGAGGATCAAGTGGTTCGGACACCTCACACGTATGCCCCTAAACCAACCAGCTCTTCGGGCATACAACACCAGATACTCTGGCTGGAGAGCCAGAGGAAGACCAAGACACCCTCAGAGCTCACGAGATGTCCCTTCTCCAGGCCACCCGCCTTGCTGCTGACAGACGACTGTATCTCCCCGCGATGCCCACCGTTACAAGCGGAAGGAAAAAGTAAGTAAAGTAAGTTTGTAAAGCTACTGGTAATCGTTTTGAATTCATTAATTAATTGAATAGGCGAGTCCCACACTTCTCTGGCTTTGCAGTTAAGCGTAACAATGGCCTGTGTGGTTGTTCGTCTCACTGATGAAATTCTGGTCATGTCAGTTTGTTTCTAGTTCTCTCTCTCTCTCTCTCTCTCTCTCTCTCTCTCTCTCTCTCTCTCTCTCTTCTCTCCTCTCTCTCTCTCTCTCTTTCTCTCCTCTCTCTCTCTCTTTCTCTCTCTCTCTTTCTCTCTCTCTCTCTTCTCTCTCTCTTCTCCTCTCTCTCCTCTTTCTCTCTCTCTCTTTCCTCTCTCTCCTCTTCTCTCTCTCTTTCTCTCTCTATCTGTCTCTCTTTCTCCCGCTCTCTCTCTCCCCTCTCTCTCCCTGCTCTCTCTCACTCCCTGTCTCTCTATGTCTCTGTCTCTCTTCTGTTTCTCTCTCTCTTCTCTTCTTCTCTCTCTCTCTATCTCTCTCTTTCTCTTCCTCTCTCTTCTCTCTTTCTCTCTATCTCTCTCTCTTCTCTATCTCTTTTCTCTCTCTCTCTCGCTTATCTCTCTCTCTCTCTCTCTCTCTCTCTCTTCTTCTCTCTCTCTCTTTCTCCTCTCTCTCTCTCTCTCTCTTCTCTTCTCTCTCTCTCTCTCTCTCCCCTCTCTCTCCCTCTCTCTCTCCTCCCTCTCTCTCTCTGTCTCTCTCTGTTCTCTCTCTCTCTCTCTCTCTCTCTCTCTCTCTCTCTCTCTCTCTATCTCTCTTCTCTCTTCTCTCTATCCTCTCTTTCTCTCTCTTCTCTCTCTCTCTTCTCTCTCTCTCTCTCTCTCTCTCTCTCTCTCTCTCTCTCTCTCTCTCTCTTCTCTCTCTCTCTCTCTCTCTCTCTCTCTCTCTCTCTTCTCTCTCTCTCTCTCTCTCTCTCTCTCTCTCTCTCTTCTTCTCTCTCTTCTCTCTCTCTCTCTCTCTCTCTCTCTCTCTCTCTCCTTCCTCTCTCTCTCTCCTCTCTCTCTCCTCTCTCTCTATACTACTTTTTATATTCTCTCTTCTCTATTATCTTACTCACTTTCTCTCTCTCTCTCCTCTACTCTGCTTCCTCATTTCGCTCTCTTCGACTCGTCTCTGCTGCTCTTCTATGATCTCCATATAATATATGTAATAACTGGATGTCACGTCTCTCCCACCACCGCTCCCAATTTCATAGACCTTGTCAGACACAAGTATTGCGCAGGGCTATCAGGAATTGCCCATATAAATCTGTTCACAGACTGGGAGGTGGTATGTGAAACTGTCCGAATTTGATATATCCGTTGTGAAACAAACGAGGGTGGCATATGAAATTGTCCGAATTTGATAATCTGTTTTCAAACCAACGAGGTGGTAAATGAAGTCTCGAATTTGATAAATCTGTTGTGAAACAAAGACGGGGTATATGAAACTATCCCAATTTGATCAAATCCGTTTTGAAACAAACGAGGATGGTTTATGAAACTGTCCCGAATTTGATAAATCCGTTTCAAACAAAGGAGGGTGGTATATGAAACTGTCCCAATTTGATAAATCTGTTGTGAAACAAAGGAGGAGGTGGTATATGAAACTGTCCCAATTTGATAATCTGTTGTGAAACAAAGGAGGGTGGTATATGAAACTGTCCCAATTTGATAAATCCGTTGTGAAACAAAGGAAGGTGGTCTATGAAACTGTCCCAATTTGATCAATCTGTTGTGAAACAAAGGAGGGTGGTATAGGAAACTGTCCCAATTTGATCAATCTGTTGTGAAACAAAGGAGAGTGGTATGGGAAACTGTCCCAATTTGATAAATCCGTTTTCAAACAAAGGAGGGTGGTATATGAAACTTCCCAGTTTGATAAATCTGTTGTGAAACAAAGGAGAGTGGTATATGAAACTGTCCCAATTTGATCAATCTGTTGTGAAACAAAGGAGAGTGGTATATGAAACTGTCCCAATTTGATCAATCTGTTGTGAAACAAAGGAGAGTGGTATATGAAACTGTCCCAATTTGATCAATCTGTTGTGAAACAAAGGAGAGTGGTATATGAAACTGTCCCAATTTGATAAATCCGTTTTCAAACAAAGGAGAGTGGTATAGGAAACTGTCCCAATTTGATAAATCCGTTTTCAAACAAAGGAGGGATGTATAGGAAACTGTCCCAATTTGATAAATCTGTTGTGAAACAAAGGAGAGTGGTATATGAAACTGTTCCAATTTGATAAATCCGTTTTCAAACAAAGGAGAGTGGTATAGGAAACTGTCCCAATTTGATAAATCCGTTTTCAAACAAAGGAGAGTGGTATAGGAAACTGTCCCAATTTGATAAATCCGTTTCCAAACAAACGACGGTGGTATAGGAAACTGTCCCAGTTTGATAAATCCGTTGTGAAACAACCTCCAAACTGCCCGGGCACAATTCATTGATGAACAGAATTCCCCAAGTCCACTAGATATCTGATCATTAATAATAATAATAATTAATAATTGCAATATTTATATAGCGCAAAATCTCGATAAAAATCAAATCTAAGCGCTGAACATACACTTACGCACGCGCGCACACACACGCACACACACACTTACACATGGCTATAAATGGGGAAAAAGAATAAAAGCAATGGAAAATTATAGAGAGCATATTATATACAAATATATATTACAATGTGATTCCCCTCCGAGTGGAGACAGGCTACAGAGGGGGGATGAGTGAGGTCAGGATTTTATGCAGAGGAGAAAAGGTGAGTTTTGAGAGCGGACTTGAAGGAGACAAAAGTAGGTTGCTGACGGACAGAGAGAGGAAGTTTGTTCCAGGAAAGTGGACCAGAAACAGGGAAGGCTCGTGGACCATAGGTATTGAGCTTGGTGCGTGGAAAGCGAAAAGTCAGAGGATCGGAGGCAGAGCGGAGGGTACGTGAGGGAACATAGATCTCAAGTAGGCTTGACAGGTAATCGGGGGCTGCGTTATTGAGGCTTTTGTAGCACATGGTGTCTAGTTTGTACTGTATGCGCTTTGATACAGGGAGCCAGTGAAGTTGTGCCAGGAGAGGAGATATGTGGTCAGCTTTTTTCTTTTTGAGTACAAGGCGTGCAGCATTGTTTTGAATGCGCTGTAGGATGTGAATGGTGGAGGCAGGAAGACCAGACAGGAGTGAATTGCAATAGTCAATGCGAGACATTATGAAGGAGAGAACGAGTTTTGCAGTTGTTTCCACAGAGAGATACTTCCTGATCAAGCTTATATGATGGAGGTGATAGTAGCAAGATCTGGCAGTTTGAGAAACAAAGTTGTTCATGGAGAGGGTAGAGTCAATGCAGACACCAAGGTTTTTAGCTGAATCAGAAATTGGGACTGATGTATTACATAATGGGAGAGAAAGAGGAGGCAGCTGAGAAAGTTTCTGACGGGTGCCAATGAGTTAACCCTTTGACTCTCGCACCCTGTCCACCAGTATCTTGCATTGTCAAACACGCTAGCAAAGCAAACACTTAACCCTTTGACTTCCTCACCCTATCCACCAGCTTCCTGCAAGGAAGCTGGTGGATAGGGTGAAG
>JAPXFY010000014.1:9279809-9282309 GCA_030674185.1 Monoplex corrugatus | reverse complement strand
TCATCCATATGCATATATCATCTGCGTACTGTACCAAAACAACACGATTTGAGAGTACATTAGGAAGATCATGTATAAGGATATTAAATAATATAGGTGCTATCACTGAACCTTGAGGAATTCCCATATCAAGACATCGTGAAGTAGAATAACTTGTTCCCACTCTTGCCTGAATTGTTCTATTGCTAAATAGGACTTGATATAATTATACATATTGCCAGACAGACCAATAGATTTCAGCTTGTACAATAATCGTGTATGCCAAACTTGATCATAAGCTTTTTTCACATCAAAAAAGTTTGCTAAAAGACTTTTTCTACGGGCAAATTGTTGTTTTATCTGAGTTGTAAGTTTAACCAGGTGCTCAACTGTGGATCTCCCTTTTCTGAAACCTGCCTGGTTTACCGGAATAACGTTATTTTTATCACAGTAATGTATAAGTCTGTTCAAGACCAATCTTTCCATTAGTTTGCTCGTATGGGATGTCAACGCAATAGGTCTGTAACTGTTTTTATTGTTTTTAGGCTTTCCTGCTTTTAATATGGGTATAGCAACAGACTTTTGCCATACCTGTGGTACAGTTCCACTCACCCAGTATTTCTGAAAAATTTTGTGTAAGAAAATAATATAATTTTCTGGAAGATGCTTAATCATTTCAGTTGAAACTGCATCGACACCTACCGAACTCCTTTTGTTGTGTAGAGACAAGATAGTGTTTTTTTAGCTCTTCTTGGGTGATCGGAGAATTAAACCAGCAATCATTCTGAGGTATTGGATCAGTGAAGATAGGGTTGTTAGCTGCCGTTTCTCTGTAGTGTTTGCAGTTAGGAGACAACCCATCTACTTTACTATTTTCAGCAAAGAGTTCTACAAAAGTTTCAGCTTTGTCCATGTCGGAAGGAAATTTGTGACATGTATCAATCATTATTGGAAATCTAGGTAAGTTGGCTCCGTTTTTCATTTGATTCATTTTTGTTCAGACTTTATGAAAATCCTTAAAATCTGAAATTTCTTTGGTGCAGTATGATGCCCAATAATCTTTCTTTGCTTCAGCGATGATTTTATTACACTGGGTGTTAGCTTTTTTCATTTCCATGTGATCGTCCGGTTTTCTGCTTTTAATGTAGATTTTGAATTTATCTTTTTTATACTGAACTGCTTTCTCACATGCCTCTGTCCACCAAACATTACCCAAACGATTATTAGACTTAAAAGTTTTGAGTTTCGGAATGGAGAGGTCTGCAGCAGCTAGAACTGACTCCTGGAACTTAGAAAACATAACGTCTACATTTTCACTTTCATAATGCTTATATTCTTGTTTAGCAAGAGCAATCTGAAACATGGTCCAATCAGCACGCATATAATTATATTTTGGTATAATGTCAGGAGTGCTGTCTTTCATCCTGATGTTGTCATTTGTTATCGTTATGATGATAGGTAAGTGATCACTTCCCAAAGTATCTCTGTGAGTGTCCCAGGTACAGCATGGTACTAATTCTGGTGATATTAGTGACAGATCGATGGCTGTTGCCCGGTGTTTGGAAACATCAGGAATTCTGGTGACACTCCCATCATTCAAAAGGTAAAGCGCACTGTCAACTATGTTTTCTACTAAACGATTGCTTGTAACAGTACAACAATCTTTTTCCCAAAACGGGGAGTGGGAATTAAAGTCTCCACCTATTAGCCATCTACCGTGCTGCAGATCCGGAATCGTACGCAGCCATTCTGTATTGTGGTCATTTGGACCTGTTGGCAGGTAGACTGACAAAACGTTCGGGATGAAAGAATTACTGAATTGTACTGTGGCGGCACAAGCGTGTAAGTCTTCGGTGGATGTTAAAACTGGGGAATTAAATATGTGATACTGCAACTCTTTAAGTATATATATCGTAGTAGCTACCTTCTTCCCGGGATTTCCTAAGTCATATATTGGAGGATAATAATAATTTTGGAAGTTGGGAAGTTTGGTTGGGATAATATTAAGGGACTGCAAAATTAAAACTTCACACTGATTTGATGAGAGAAAATGTTCCAGGTATGCGGAATTGGTGGAAATAGATCTACAATTCCACTGCAAAAATTTGATTTGTGAATGTTGGCGCAGTTTCATTGTTGGCTAATCTCCTATGTTAAATTAAAGGTTATTTGTTTGATAATCACGAATACTCTGGTTTTCTGCGTACGAGAAAAAATGGCCAGAAAGAAAACATTAACTACTTAGATTACTAATAAAAGATAGTGGGGAAAATGTAGTTAAAACTATGGGAAAAAGTCCTTCTAATAGAGAAAATAGATAGATTATGAACAGAAACAAATAACAAATAAATAAAACAATGGTATACACGCCGTCAAATGTACGGAGATTATAGTCTGACCGAGTCCTGATAGTCTGACTAAGTAAATTCTAGCGTTTGTATACTTTCATCAAGGGAATTGTCAGAGATGATGAGGAAAAAGTCCTGTGACAAGAATCGTTGATAACTGTAGATATACTAAA
>JAPXFY010000014.1:9274809-9277309 GCA_030674185.1 Monoplex corrugatus | reverse complement strand
AAAACACGTATATATAATAATAATAATAATAATAATATATTTTATTTATATAGCGCAAATCTTGACAAAATCAAATCTAAGCGCTGAGCGTATACATGCATACATACCTACATACATATGAGCGTATACATGCATACATACATGCTTACATACTTACATACATAAATCTAAGCTGAGCGTATACATGCATACATACATACATACATAAATCTAAGCGTATACATACATATATACATACATACATACGTACGCACATGCATACATAATAATTACAATATTTATATAGCGCACATCTCGACAAAATCAAATCCAAGCGCCGAAAAGACACACACGCCACACACGCACGCACGCACGCACACACACACACACACACACACACACACACACACACACACACACACACACACACACACACAAAATGCATGGCCACAAATGGGGAGAAAAGAATAAAAGCAATAAAAGCAAGAATAAAACCAATGGAAAACCACAGAGAGCACATCATATACAATTATATATTAAAACAAAGTGATTCCCCTCCGAGCGGAGACAGGCTGCAGAAGGGGGTTGAGTGAGGTTAGGATTTTATGCAGAGGAGAAAAGGTGAGTTTTGAGAGCGGACTTGAAGGAGGCAAAAGTAGGTTGCTGACGGACTGAGAGAGGAAGTTTGTTCCAGGAGAGTGGACCAGAAACAGAGAAGGCTCGTGGACCATAGGTATTGAGCTTAGTGCGTGGAAAGCGAAAAGTCAGAGGATCGGAGGCAGAGCGGAGGGTACGTGAGGGAACATAGATCTCAAGTAGGCTTGACAGGTAATCGGGGGCTGCGTTATTGAGGCTTTTGTAGCACATGGTGTCTAGTTTGTACTGTATGCGCTTTGATACAGGGAGCCAGTGAAGTTGTGCCAGGAGAGGAGATATGTGGTCAGCTTTTTTCTTTTTGAGTACAAGGCGTACAGCATTGTTTTGAATGCGCTGTAGGATGTGAATGGTGGAGGCAGGAAGACCAGACAGGAGTGAATTGCAATAGTCAATGCGAGACATTATGAAGGAGAGAACGAGTTTTGCAGTTGTTTCGACAGAGAGATACTTCCTGATCAGGCTTATACGATGGAGATGATAGTAGCAAGATCTGGCAGTTTGAGAAACAAGGTTGTTCATGGACAGGGTAGAGTCAATGCAGACACCAAGGTTTTTAGCTGAATCAGAAATTGGGACTGATGTGTTACATAATGGGAGAGAAAGAGGAGGCAGCTGGGAAAGTTTCTGACGGGTGCCAATGAGGATAGCTTCTGTCTTGTCGTCATTAAGCTGAAGTCTATTGTGTGTCATCCAGTTCTTAATGTCCGAGTAACACTCAGTGGTGCGAGTCAACAGACGCTGTATATTATCAGTGAGTCACTATCTATATATATAGATAGATAGATAGATAGATAGAAGATGATAGACAGTAGATAGTAGTAGATAGATAGGTAGATAGATAGGTAGATAGATACACACATACATACATACATACATACATACATAAATACATAGATAGAGAGAGAGAGAGATAAATAGATAGATAGATAGATAGAGATAGATAGATAGATAGATAGACAGACAGACAGACAGATAGATACATAGATACATAGACAAACAGACAGACAGATAGACAGATAGATAGGTAGATAGATAGATAGACAGACAGACAGATAGATAGATAGACAGACAGACAGATAGATAGATAGATAGATAGATAGACACACAGACAGACAGATAGACAGATAGATAGGTAAATAGATAGATAGATAGATAGATAGATGGATAGATAGATGGATAGATAGATAGAGAGAGAGAGATGGACAGATAGATGGATAGATAGATAGATAGATAGATAGATAGATAGATAGATAGATAGATAGATAGATGTAGATAGATAGATGACATAGCTGGACCTCATGGCCTTGACACACGAAATAAAATGGGAGTATAAACTTGTTGTTGAGTGGGCACAAGTACATGAATTCATACTAGGAAACACTTGGTTTGAGCAATCTGACAAGAACAAAATTGACATGGATCAATCCTGGAGACAGCACAAGAAAACAAATTGATTACATCCTGATAAATAAAAGATTTAGAAATTCTTTATTGCAGCAAATACAAACTAGTATGCCAATTGTGCCATCTGTGGATAGTTTCGTGTGACGTGGCAAGTGTGTGTTCGATTTAGAGTTTAAACTGAGTACAAAAATGAAATGAATAAATGAATGAATGAATGAATGAATGAATGAATGAATGAATGAATGAATGATGAATGAATGAATGAATGAATGAATGAACGACCGACTGGCCGACCGACCGACCGACCGACCGACCGATGACTGACTGACTGACTGACTGACTGACCGACTGACCGACTGACTGACTGACTGACTGACTGACTGAATGAATGAATGAATGAAGGAAGGAAGGAAGGAAGGAAGGAACGAAGGAACGAACGAAGAACGAACGAAGGAATAAA
>JAPXFY010000014.1:9242309-9267309 GCA_030674185.1 Monoplex corrugatus | reverse complement strand
GACCACTTCAGTATGATGACCATACCAGTATGATGACCATACCAGCATGATGGCCATACCAGTATGATGATCATACCAGCATGATGGCCATACCAGTATGATGACCATACCAGTATGATGACCATACCAGTATGATGGCCATACCAGCATGATGATCATACCAGTATGATGGCCATGCCAGTATGATGACCATACCAGTATGATGACCATACCAGTGTGGTGACCACTTCAGTATGATGACCATACCAGTATGATGACCATACCAGCATGATGGCCATACCAGTATGATGACCATACCAGTATGATGGCCATACCAGCATGATGGCCATACCAGCATGATGGCCATACCAGTATGATGACCATACCAGCATGATGGCCATACCAGCATGATGATCATACCAGTATGATGACCATACCAGTATGATGGCCATACCAGTATGATGACCATACCAGCATGATGATCATACCAGTATGATGACCATACCAGTATGATGACCATACCAGTATGATGACCATGCCAGTATGGTGACCACTTCAGTATGATGACTATACCAGTATGATGACCTTACCAATATGGTGACCACTTCAGTATGATGACCATACCAGCATGATGACCATACCAGTAATGACCATACCAGCATGATGACCATATCAGTATGATGACCATACCAGTATGATGACCATACCAGTATGATGACCATGCCAGTATGGTGACCACTTCAGTATGATGACTATACCAGTATGATGACCTTACCAATATGGTGACCACTTCAGTATGATGACCATACCAGTATGATGACCATACCAGTATGATGACCATACCAGTATGATGACCATACCAGTATGATGTCCATACCAGCATGATGACTATACCAGCATGTGACCATACCAGCATGTCGACCATACCAGCATGTCGACCATACCAGCATGTCGACCATACCAGCATGTCGACCATACCAGCATGTCGACCATACCAGCATGACGACCACACCAGCATGACGACCACACCAGCATGACGACCACACCAGCATGACGACCACCCCAGCATGACGACCACCCCAGCATGACGACCACCCCAGCATGACGACCACCCCAGCATGACGACCACCCCAGCATGACGACCATACCAGAACCACCCCAGTATGAGGACAACGCTGGCCACGACAGGGAGATTAGTTGTACAGTTTTTTTGTGGGTTGATTTTTTTTGGGGTTGGGGGTTTTTTGTTTTTTGGGGTGTGGGGGGGGGGTTTGGTTTTTGGGGGTTTGGTGGGTTGGGTTGGTTTTTTTTGGGTTTTTGGTTGGTTGTTGGTTTTTTGTGGTGTTTTGGGTTTTGTGGGGCGTTGGTTTTTGTTTGGTTTTGTGGTGCTTGTTTGGGTTTTTTGTGGTGTTGTTGGGTTGTTGGGTGTGTTTGGATTTTGGTGTTGTTGTTTGGTTTTTTTTGTGGTTTGTTTGGGTTTTTTGTTGGGTTGCTTGTTTGGGTTTTTTTGTTGGTTGCTTGTTTTGGTTTTTTTTTGGGTTGCTTGTTTGGTTTTTTGTTGGGTGTTGTTTTGGGTTTTTTGTTGGGTTGTTGTTTGGTTTTTTGGGGGTTGTTGTTTTGGGGTTTTTTTTTTGGTGTTGTTTGGGGGGTTTTGGGGTTGTTGTTTGGGTTTTTGGGGGTTGTTGTTTTGGGTTTTGGGGTTGTTGTTTTGGGTTTTTTTTGGGTTGGTTGTTTTGGGTTTTTTTGGGTTGGTTGTTTTGGGGGTTTTTGGGGGTTGGTTGTTTTGGGGTTTTTTTGGGGGGGGTTGGTTGTTTTGGTGGTTTTTTGGGGGGGGGTTGGTTGTTTTGGGTTTTTTGGGGGTTGGTTGTTTTGGGGTTTTTTGGGGGTTGGTTGTTTTGGGGTTTTTTTGGGGGTTGGTTGTTTGGGGTTTTTTTGGGGGTTGGTTGTTGTTTGGGTTTTTTTTTGGGGGTTGTTGTTTTGGGTTTTTTTGGGGGGTTGGTTTTTTGGGGTTTTTTGGGGGGTTGGTTGTTTTGGGTTTTTTTGGGGGGTGTTTTGGTTGTTTTTTGGGTGTTTTTTGGTTTTGGGTTGGTTGTTTGGGTTTTTTTGGGGGGTTGGTTGTTTGGGTTTTTTGGGGGGGTTGGTTGTTTTTGGGTTTTTTTTGGTGGGTGGGGTTGTTGTTTTGGGTTTTTTTGGGGGGTTGGTTGGTTTTGGGTTTTTTGGGGGGGTTGGTTGTTTTTTGGGTTTTTGGGGTTGGTTTTGGGGTTTTGGGGGGTTGGTTGTTGGGTTTTTTTGGGGGGGTTGGTTTTGGTTTTTGGGGGGTTGTTTTTTGGGTTTTTGGGGTTGGTTTTTGTTTTTTTGTGGGGTTGGTTGTTTTGTTTTTTTTTGTGGGTTGGTTGTTTTGGGTTTTTGGGGTTTGGTGTTTTGGGTTTTTTGTGGTGGTTGGGTGTTTTGGGTTGTTTTTGTTGGGTTGGGGGTGTTTTGGGGTTTTTTGTGGGGTTGGGTTTTGTTTGGGGTTTTGGGGGGGTTGGGTGTTTGGGGGTTTTGGGGGGGTTGGGTGTTGGGGTTTTGGGGGTTGGGGGTTGGGGGTTTTGGGGTTGGTGTTGTTGTGGGGGGGTTTTGGGGGGTTGTGGGTTTTGGGGGGTTGGGGGTTGCGTTGTTTTTGGGGGGTTGGGTGTTGGATTTTTTTTGGGGGGGGTTGGGGTGTTGGGGTTTTTTGGGGGGTTGGGGGGTTGGGGGGTTGGGGGTTGGGGGGTTGGGTTTGGGGTTTTTGGGGGGTTGGGGGTTTTTTGGTGTTGGGGGTTTTTTGGGGTGGGGGGGTTTGGTGTTCGGTTTTTTTTGGGGGGGGGTTGGGGGTTGGGTTTTTGGGGGGGGTGGTTGGTTTTTTTTGGGGGGGGGTTGGCTGTTGGGGTTTTTGGGGGTTGGGGGTGGGGGTGGGGTTGGGGTTGGGGTGGGGGGTTGGGTTGGGTTGGGTTGGGCTGGCTGGCTGGCTGGCTGTTTGTCTGTCTGTTCGATAGTTTGTTCGTCTTTGTTTTTGAATATTTAGAATTTAAACAATATGACCATAAAGGAACAAATGAAAACGCTTTAATCATATTTTTTACATTCTGTTTAAACCACCCACTTTTTCTCTTCATTAAATTCTTCCTATTTTACCGGCATGTTTACATGTGCTGATTATTGACACGAGGCAGTCTGCTCACGGACTGTGATTAAGCAAGAGTCATGATTTAGAATAATAATGATAATAATATTCGGAGCAACATCCCGGGGAAACAAACTGTTAAGTGCTTTGCCCTTGGCAGAAAATGTTATCATAAAACAAAAGTTAATAAAAAGTATTTACATAACCACGATATGACACATAACCATTAAAATAAAACTATCGTTTCACGTGGGCCCAGGCCTGCAATACGTTAAAGCTCTGATTTGTGAACACATATGCATGCACACACACACACACACACACACACACGCACGCACGCACGCACGCACGCAGCACACACACACCTCCATACACACAAATCCCAGCACATTCACACATACACGCAGGAACACACACGCACGCATGCACACACAGTACAAAAAATACACAAGGACTCATGCTGACGAACGTACATACTCTGATACAGGAATTATGAAGAAAGAAAGAGTACCTCACCTGTCTCACCTGTCGGCGTCACCGGAACAGTGTTGGCCGCTGCACATGATGTCCTCACAAGTTGCCTCCAGCACTCTCGATCTTGGCTAAGTCTGACCACCTCCTGGAGTTTCTTGCCACTGATGTTTGTGATGTTTCTAGCAAGTGATGCAGGTGGCCGTCCTCTGTTTCTCTTTCCTTCCACTTTACCTTGGAGGACAGTGGACATCAAGTCTGTTCTCTCATTACGGATTGCGTGTCCAACATATTTCAGTTTCCTCCGTTGTATGAGTACTAGAAGCTTGCGTGTAGTACCCAACTCATTCAGTATGCTTTCATTTGAGCGCCTATCCGTCCATTTGACCCTCAGCAGTCTTCGGTAAAACCACAGCTCTGCTGCTTCCACTCGTCTTTCATCCTCTTTCTTCATTGTCCATGCCTCGCAGCCGTATAACATCACTGGCCAGACAAGACATTTTAAGAGTTTTATCTTAAGGTCTGCTGTTATGCTGTGGTCTTTCCAAATATTGTTCAATTGAACCATACTGTTCTTGGCCATTCCAATTCTCATCTTTATGTCTTTTGAGCATGTTCCATCGTGTGTCTTGACTGAACCTAAATATCTAAAGTCCTTGACATTTTCTAGAGGGACTTGGTTTAGCATGATCTGGTCCTGTCTAGTGTTATATTTGCCTGCAACATGCATAACCTTTGTCTTCTTTGAATTTAAGTCCAGCCCAGCTGCCTTTCCAACCCGGTCTACCCTGTACAGGATCCTCCTAGAGCCTGTAATGTTGTCTGCCAGTAATCCTGTGTCATCTGCGTAGCGTAAATTTGACAGGTTTCTACCACCAATATTTACTCCCATGTCTTCTATGTCTGCTTCTCTCATGATATGTTCAGTGTATATGCTGAAGAGATGTGGAGACAGGATGCAACCTTGCCTTACCCCTTTAGTGATGTTAAAAAATTTGCAGTTTTGATTATTCCATCTGATTGTTGCTTTTTGATCATTATATAATGAAGCTATGAGGGAAACCAGATGTCTTGGAAAACCCATTTTGATCATGAAGTGGAAAAGACTTTGGTGAATCACGCTATCAAATGCTTTGCTGTAGTCAATGAAAACGATGAACATCTCTTGGTCTGTGTTTCTAATCTTTTCTATCAATATCTGGAGTACAAACAGCATATCTATTGTTCCCCTGTTTTTCCTATAGCCTGCCTGACAGTCGGATAGCTCTTCCTCTACTTTTGGCTTTAACCTGTTTAAAATTATTATCAGCAGTATTTTACTGGCATGACTGATCAGTGCAATTGTTCTATAATTGTTGCAGTCTTTGACATTTCCACTCTTATGTAACATGACAAATTCCTGGAGCTTCCAGTCTGTAGGCCACTGACAAGTCTTCCATATCTTGCAGCATAAGTGATGCATTACTTTGAGTCCACCATCACCTGAGTGTTTCAACAACTCTCCAGGAATATTGTCAAGACCAGGAGACTTTCTGCATTTTAGATCTTTAATGGCAGATTCAACTTCGCTGAGCAGAGGTTCAGGTTCCGTATCTCCAGGGATCAATTCCAAATTTGGCTCTAAATTATTTTCATGGCTGTCAGGCTTGCCAAAAAGTGATGTGCCATATTCGTTCCACCTATCCAAGACATCATCTGGTTCAGTCAGAGTGTGACCATCCTTGTTGTTGATGCATTGGTTTGTTGCTTTGAAATTTGTTTTTTTCACTTTTTTTATTTGTTTGAAGAGCTCCCTCGACTTCCTGTTTTCGTTGTGTTCATTGATTTTACTGCATTCTTGTGCCAGCCAATTTGCTTTGTCTCTTCTGACTTTACTTTTTATTTCCCTTTTCAGTGCTGAGTATTTTTCCCGCTCTCCCTGCTTTCGAGCTTGACTTTTCTTTTCTGCCAGATCTATCACTTCCTGACTTATGTAGGGCTTAGCTTTTTTCCTTTTTTCTTCTTTTCCTAGTTTTTCTTCAGAGATTTTGGTCAGTGTGTTTTTTATGTCTGTCCAGATTTCATCAGGATATGAGTCATTTTCATCCCATACTTCAAGTAACTTTAAGAAACGATTACTTGTTTCTATACTGAATTCTAACGCCAGCTCAGGGTTTTCTAATTTTGATATGTCGAACTTTGGCGTAGTTTTGGTTTTAGGCTTCTTCAATATTTCCATTCTTAATTTGGTTGTCACAAGAATGTGATCCGTGTCGCAGTCTGTTCCAGGCTTTGTTTTTGCATTGAGGACAGTTGATTTCCAGGATCTGTCAATGATAATATAATCAATCTGATTACGACACCTGTCTCCTGGAGAGATCCATGTGTATCTTCTGCGCAGTGGTTGTTGGAAAAAAGTATTTGTGATGTTCATCTCATTTGCCTGACAAAACAGAGCCAGCATGTCACCTCTTTCATTTCGTTCTCCTAAACCATATGGTCCTATTCCACATTCTGTGTCAGCCCCCTCTCCAACTTTAGCGTTGAAGTCACCTAGTCAACAGAAAAGCTGGAGGGAAAGAGAACATGTAGACCCAGGGAAAAAGTATTGGGCTCGCTAAGACCTGATCTTGCTAAGAGGGATAGACAGAATTTACATACCTATCTACCTATCGCCCCACACACAGTAATGATCAAGAAACAACTATTTTTTTCATTCACCCTTATTTAATCGCTGTCATCCAACAATACAGGAGTTCACAAATAACATTTCACATGTATCTTAAACAAAATTAATCATTGGACACACACACAAAAAAACTACATCCAAACACACCACAGCGCCCGGACTCTAACAGAACGCACAGAGCTACAAGTCTGCACGGTCGACCTGACGATAGCGTCCGCCATCGGCAGTCTCAACCGGAACGTTGTCCAAACCAGCTTGGCAGTCCCAGACTGGCCAAACCCCACAAACGGTTCTCAAAAGAGTTCAACGCCATAAATTCCATCAAATACACAACACGTATTAACGTTGTATATTCCACATCACTTCACAGTCAAAGGCATCTCAAACACAATACCTTGTACAAAATTCATCCCCAAGTCATCTCAAAGAGACAAAAAATCATCACAAAATAAACTTGTGAAACAGGGCATCTCGAAGACAAGTATACAATATTATCCACAGGGCATCTCGAGGGCACAATCAAATTGTAAAGAAATCAGCCCCTTGAAATTTTTGTTGATCTGTCACCGAAATGAACTCGATATCAGGAATAAGCAATCATCACGTTGCCCAAGGCAAGGCAAATGATTGAACTTAGCCCCGATCACATTTTATGAATATATGAAGGTGACAATTTCAATGCCCATCACAAGACACATAGTAGAATCACATAAAATGAAACCCATAGAACGTTTCTACAACATGGGCCCAATATACAAAACATCAACCGGCCCTTGACAATATCCACACACTCATGCTGGCACTCAATAATAAAGTTATAATATCCGTTTCATCTTTAACTTCCTCGTCAACTGTCTGTCAGTCTGCCACACAACAAACTATCTTATCTTAAACGGTAATCTCATCTAGGTCTATCCTCAAATTGTAAATAACAAAATGCTTGTTGAACAAACCAAATCGGTTATCCCTAACGTCATGGGTTGGGTTCCCCACGCTAGGCCCATCTAACCACCAAAGGCGTAGAGAATCAAAATATATGCAAATTTACATCTCAACGACGACGTATAAACCCTGACCCAAACTTACGTTACGACGCCACACAAACAATTGGGCAACACTCCCAAACAAGCTTAGAATTCAGGGAAACAAGAAATTTGAAATGAACGCGAACACCACACCACCCCACAACGACCAACAACGCAACTCCCTCGAAACGACATAGATATCTGAACAGCACAGAACACAGAACAGCACAGACGCTACATCACCCTTGGCAAGTTCTTTCAACTGGACTACGGGGTGAAACATAGAAACATAGAATACATAGATGAACAGCACAGAACTCAGAACTGATACAGACGCCACATCACCCTTGCCTAGTACAATCAACCGGACTACAGAGTGAAACAAACATAGAATACATAGATGAACAGCACAGAACAACTCAGAACTGATACAGACGCCACATCACCCTTGCCTAGTACAATCAACCGGACTACAGGGTGAAACATAGAAACATAGAATACATCGAAACATAGAATACATGTTTGACCAAACGTGGCACCTCAAAACCAACAGTCGAACTCTTGAAACAACAGAATTCACATAAAAAGTGTTTTGCCATACGTGGCACCTCAAATCAACACATTTGAAATTTTTTAACGACAGAATTTACATAGAAACATAGCCCACTCACGCACTCACAGCAACGTCTTCGTTCACCGAAAATTTTGGGTCCGAAGGATGTTCCGGTACTATGGTTACCAGTCACAAGAGAGTCACTGAAGCACACGTGGAAACCTCTTTGGTCGTACCCAAACGTCACTGTTCCTCCCTCAGTCTTGATTTGCACAAAATCGTCTGCAGCTTCCCTTGCCGCATCCAAAGATGGGTCTTCGTTTTGCAGCCGCAGGAACTCAGCTGGTCCTCTCCCAGCAACGAGTACTCGGGTCGGTAACCTCGGTGTGGGTTCATTTTCTCTCCTTTTCTGCGCTCGTGTTTACATCGCGAGCACTTTAGTTGGGTTGGCATACACAGGTACTTTCACAGGTTCATCGTGCCAGTTTTGGGCTGCCCAGTTCCCAATCAGAACTTCTTGGGTTGGTTTCTCAAACACCAACACGGCAATCTTCACACTGACAAACGGTGACTCTGAGTCAACGACAGCTACTGGAACCAAACAGGTTGCTCCACTTGCCATTGTCACATCTACCTGATGTTTTGTATAGTCCTCAGGCCTAACTAACGATTTAGACACCACAGTATGGGATGCTCCAGTGTCTCGAAGTCCTTCTGCCTGCTTCCCATTAACTCGTACCGTGCAACGAGGCGAGTACGGTTTGCTGGCACAGCCTACACACAAAGTTGGTGGCCCACGCTCCAATTCCTCCTTCTCCTTTCCCGTACCGTGCTCTGAACGCTGAAGGCTTCGTTGGTTGCGAACCTTGTTCTTTGCTACACTTCACTCCTTGTGGGGCATTCAGCTTGCAAGTGGCCTCCTTGCCACTATCCAACAGTTTGGCCTGGTATTCACTGGTCTCCGCTCCCAATCCACTCCTGGATCGAAATGGCCCGCCTGGATTTTCTGACCCTACCCTTGATGGTCTCCTGGGATAGGCCTATAAAATTCCCGCCGTCCCAACCTGTTGATTGTCGAGGTCCAGATGATTTTGAGACTGTCCCGTCCGACGATCTCGCTGGATCTCCCTGGTTGCCCTCTCGCTTCTACAAACGTGGTTGCCAGCTCAGTACCTCCTTTGCAGTCTTGGTTGTGTTCCTTTACTTTGAGACAAATCTCCTGGTTAAACGTCCAGCTGCCTCATAACAGTCTAGCGTCCTCAACTTTCGTCCTTTCTGCTATCACCATGATAAACAAGACGTACCGTTCAACAGCTTGAGAAGTTTCGAAGTCTTTTCTCATCCTGAACCACTGGTGAGTCACACCAAACAATGCTTAAGTAGATGCTTAACTTTGTTAGAATTTATGCTTCCTGCTCGAACTGTTCTGTTTCCATTGGATATGCCTACAGCTGACAGCCAGCTTTTGTATTCAGCATCAACTGTAGCCAAAGTGCTTTGTATGCCATGGAGCGTGCATTACTTTTTCGTCAGTCCTTCTTCTGCTTTTCTTGGCTTTCATCCTAGCTTGTCTTCCCTGCTTCCTTGGATCATATGAATCCTCTTCCACTTTTGTACAGGCTCTCTGACAGCTTTGATGCTATGTGGCTACCATCAAGATTTTGTCTGAGATACTGCCACCTATTTTTCGTCTTTCTGCAGTGACTCTAGATTTCTTAGCGTGGCACCTCATTCTTACGCTTCCATGCTCGTCAGACTGCATCTAGCTTTGCGATCGTTCTCTCCTCATTCTAATGATCGATGTCCTTGTCATCTCTGACAGCTTCCTCATCAACCCCTTTTCCTTTTCCCATCTGTCCCTTTCCTCATTGAGCTTCAGTTTTCCATTCCACCTGCGACCCTAGTATGGGAGTCTCCTCGCTCCATTTTGCCCTCTGATAACCGTACTTCCTCCTGTAATGTATAGGATCAACTCGTGACCAGCGAAACCTAAGGACTCTCCCTCATTCTTTGGCTTTGGTTTGACCTCCATCTCGGTCATTTCAGCCTTTGGCTTTCCTCCGTCGCCATTTTCTTTCTGTGCGGTAACGGACGTAAGGATCGAAGTCTCTCTTGTTCACTAGTGTAGTCATCCACTACCCAAACCTTTCCCGAACACAGACACACCGCAACTACACAGACCAACCACGAAATGACTGACCCCTAAACTCTCCACATACCGTCCGTAGCGGAAGAAATTACAGGCGTCGAGTCGCTCCTGGTTTCACGCTGAGGACACAGACCTCCACAAAGCTCACACCACTACACAGACCAACAACACACCGATGCCTCTACCCACTTCTGAGACATGAAATCCAACTACAAGTGGGAACTAACCTAAACTATTACATCTCCCAAAAAAAAACACGAGCATCTGACTAGAAACTGTCCAGACCCCCGCCTCCTATCTGCAGCCGTCCATTCAGAATGAAGGCCCCACACCAACTGACCAGAAATTCCAAGCCAGTATATCGGGAACTCAAACTCAGACCTGAACTCAGATTGGCCCACAATCCACCGAATCCGCCTGAAAAGCGTGATTCACGGACCAACCGAGACAGAGTGACTCGCCCCTCGGAACACAGGCCTACAGATTCAACCTTCACACGCATGAGGCGAAACAGCACGGGAAACCAGCCCTACCGAGAAAAATATTCTCGAACAGAAATTAGACTCCCTCGACTACCAAGATAGCATCAATGAAATCTCCATCTGCAACCAAGGCAACCACATGGGCCACAAAAGCAACCTGGTTGCAGAACGATAATTTGGTCAAGGCTTAGCAAGAACAAAGTCAGCATCCAGACGACTGTGTCCTGACAGACAGAGAGGAAAAAAGGTGAGACTGGTAGTATTGCTAGTATTATTTGAATAAAAAAATTGATAAGTTTTAGATCTTTTTACAAATTGACAAACATTGTAAATGACGAATCACATGTAGAACGGCAGCATCATAACGGAAGGGAGACTATACTCCAAAACTATGTAGCTACACAAATAAAGAGTTGTGTACCTTTAGACCACTAAAACTGCTCAAACAGCTGACCCAAAAACTGGTCTGGCAGTGCGTGCTGGCTTTGCTTTATCTTGGACTTTCTTTAAACTTCCCAATGAACTCGGATAAGGGACATTGCTTAAACTGATAATGACACGGGTTGAGATGTAGATAGCGCACGTTACGCTACAAAAGCGTGGATGTTTCACAGAATCTACCAGGAGTTATAGTACTTGGGTGCATATTGAAAAACAAAGAACAATGGCGACCTGTAAGTTTGGGTACAGCTGCTCATAGTGTGTCTGGTAAGTCTCTGTCATCTCTCTCTCTCTCTCCTCTCTCATCTTCTCTCTTCTATCTATCTATCATCTATCCTTTCTTCCTTTCTCTCCCTTTCTCTCCTTTCTCTCCCTCTCTCTCTCTATCTTTATCTCTCAAAACTCTTGCATTCCTTTATTAAATCATTTCTTAAAAAGGGTAAACATATTTCATAAACATCTGTGATATTTCATAAACATTTTAGGTGTTTTTCGTAAACATCTATGAATTTGTACAACATTCCTTTATCGCTCGCTTACATGAAGTTCGTGGTGTGATTGCCTGAATTCGCCCGATTGTTGACAGAGTTTTAAGAGATTTCTTAAATCAATGGGTTTTTTTATTTTACGGCTCTTCACTAGAGGCTGTGGTCTAAATGCCTAACTGAATAAATCATCTAAAACTAAATGTGAATACATATGTGAATATACATGGTAGAAAGAAACTCTAGGGAGAGCTAGACAACAGAAGGTCTTCAGAGAAGTAACCCCCTTTAGACAAGTGTTTCGGCCCTGAATTCCTTACACTCTCGGGGGGCCGGGCCACATCCAGGTCATGACTCCTGGATGCCCTTCTGCTGTTGTCTATTTTTTTTTTTTTCCCACGCCGGGGATCGAACCTGGGCGATTCTGCGCTTCAGAACTGCGGTACGCGGTTTTACCAATGTGCTAACGGGGCACACATCATCCATAGGGAATTTAATCCTTATGAAGTTCACTTTTTTCGTTCCTCCTTGCCCAGATCCAGCTTGAGCTCCTTTCTGCTGCCTCTGCCATCGCTTTAAGGGCTCTAGTCCTCTTCTTCCCAGAAATGGCGAGTTGTTTCATGAGATCATAAGCGGAGGTGCCCACAAACCCTCTTGCCCCGACCTCTATGGCGAAGATTTTGACCCACAGACCTGCTTTCTTCAGGGTGCTGGCAAGACCGGCGTATTTTTCGGTCTTGTAGATATGTGCTTCTTCCATTCTGCTTTCGTATGGCACAGTGAGTTCTATCAGAATCACTTGTTTCGAGGAGTCAGAGTGGAGAGCGATGTCTGGTCTCATGCCTGTCTTGCTGATGACATCTGGGTAATTTCTCCACTCTGGGAGGTCTGCTGTACACTCCCAGTCGACTGCTCCATCCAGAAGACCCTTTGGCAATGTGCTGGTTGTCATAGCACTTTCGGGCCAGACCTGTTTCCCTCCTGCTTTGTAGAACGTTGTCATAGCAATTGGTGCGTTTGGGGTCATGGTTTTTTCGCTAACCACATCTGTGATCACTTTCAGAACTTGGTTGTGCCTCCATGTATACCTTCCTTGGGCTAGCGCTACTTTGCAAGAGCTTTAGGACATGTTCCACTGTTTGTTTCTTCTGACAGAGCGGACATGCTGGGTCGTCTGCTTTCCCCCATTTCACTAAGTTTGCATTCGAGGGGAGCAGGTCATATACAGATCTGAGGAGGAAGCTTATCCTTAGAGGAGCCATGTGCCACATATCGTTCCAGCTGAGACTTCTTTGGAGTGCACTGTCCCATGTTGTCCATTGCCCCTGTTGACCTTGCTGGACTGCCTTCTGCACTCTTTTGACATCTTCTTCTTCCTTCAACTCCTGTATGATCATGTCTCTTTTTTCCTTCCCTTTGGCTTTGGACCACCACTGCATTTTTGTTGCTCCCAGTCCCTGTCTGTTGGTTTGCGTGTGTCCAATTATTTCTTTGATGCTGAGGTTTCTCTTGGCATTGTTTACAGCCTCTTGGACTTTCCACTTTCTGCCAGTTCTCAGCTTTGGATGAACTGATCTCACGATATTGTCTTCCGATTCCTCCAGCATGCTCAACAGTCTTGCTTTTCCAACTTTGTATTCCTCCACTATGGATTTGAGAGGTAGCTTCAGCATTGCTTGACGACAGTAGAATGCAACATCAGTGAGACCAGGTGGGACACCGAGCCATTTTCTTGTGTATTTGTTGATTTTGGCTTCCATTGCTTCGACTGTGCTGGTGCAAATGTCATAGATTAGCAGTGGCCACAGCAGCTTTGGTATCAGCATGAACTGTAGACACCAGACTTTGTATTTGCCTGGCAGTCCGCAGTTATCTATTTTCTTCAGGCCTTCTTCTGCTGTTTGCTTGGTTTCACATCCCCTTTGTGTGTCTTTCAGGGAGTCATCATACCATCTTCCGAGACTTTTTACTGGCTCTTCTGTGACAGTGGGGATGGCTTGGTTGGCTACCATGAATTTGACTGAATCTGCCACTTTTCCTTTTCGCAGTGAGAGACTTCGGGATTTCTTAGGTTTGAACCTCATTCTTGAAGAGGCCACCAGCTCATCCAGCTGCTTTAAGATTTGGTGTGTCTCTTCCTCATCCGTGGACAAGACTGTTGTGTCATCCATGAAAGCTTTCAGAGGAGGCATCTGGTATCCATCTCCCAGATTCACTGGACCTGAACTCTTCATTGCAGCTTTCAAGATGACTTCCATTGCCAACACGAACAGTATGGGAGAGATTGCACAGCCCATTGCAATGCCCACCTCTAGGTCTATCCAGTCCGTGGTGTATTCTTTGGTAGAGAACCGCATTGAGAACCCTTGGAAATACTTCCTCAGCATTGTTCGGATGTTTTCTGGGATGTGATACATTTCAAGAGCCAGCTGGATCATATCGTGTGGAACTGATCCATATGCATTCGCCAGATCAAGCCAAACTACGTCAATGTCTCTCTTCTCTGTTCTTGCTTTTTGGATGGCATCCCAAATCAACGTGGCATGTTCCAAGCATCCAGGCATTCCTGGTATGCCTCCCTTTTGGACTGACATATCCAGATACTTGTTTTCAGTCAGGTATTTTGTCAATCTTGCTGCCATAACAGAGCAGAAGATTTTCCCCACGACGTTCAGAAGTGATATTGGCCTGAACTGATTGATGCTGCTGGAGTTCTGCTCCTTCGGAATGTACACTCCTTCAGCTCTCATCCATTGGTCGCTGATCTTCTGGTTCCTCCATGCTGATCGAATCATCTTGTGGAGCCACTCGAGCACTTTTGGGCATTTCTTGTAGAGCAGGTATGGTATTCCGTTTGGTCCAGGTGCTGACTTGGCTCTGGCTTTCTTTACTACGTTCTTCACTTCATCCAGTGTTGGTGGTTTGTTATTGAATTTTCCTTCTGGCGCTGCAGGCCAAACCAGATTCTGGATTTCAAGTGGTGCCTCGCGCTGAGAATCGGAATATGTTTCCCTGAGATGCTGCTCTAGGGTTTCCTTGCCCACTGTGAGAGTCCCTGATTTGGGTTGTTCAAACAGCTTTCTTGAAAAGTCAAAGGGATCTTTGAAGAAACGATCTTGAGTCTTCTTCTTTTTGCTCTTTCTTCGCCTTGCTGATTCCACTTTGCTGAGAGCATTGTGTTTGGCCTTCAGATCTTTCCAGAGTTCCAGGAGCCCTTGCTTCTCGAATTCTGAGGCAGTTTTCATTCGCTTTTTAAGCTTCCTTTTCTCCCTCCGGATGCTCTCCATCTGTTGCTGTCTTCTGGATTTCTGGGGAGGCGTTTTTGTCTTTGGCTGCTTCACTCCATAAGTGTCCCTGCAGATAGAGTATATGATGTCTCCGTATGTGTCAAGTTTGTGTTCCAGCGTACTGTTCCCTATTAGCGCATTCAGCTTAAGGACAAGTTCCTCATCTAATTTCTCCCATTGTTCTTTTGCACCGGCAGGCGGCAAATTGAGTTTTCCACGTTTGGCGTTAAGAGCTTGTGCAAAATCCGCATCAGAACCGTCAGCGTGGATGTCCTTGGCACTATGGTTTAATTCCTGGCCTTGGTCATCCAACGTCTCACCTGCTATCGCAGTGCGCTGCTGCTGGTTCGTATGTGTCTTCAAACAGCCCATTTTTGTCCTGTGGATCTTCATGCCGCGTTTGGTGGTGAATCTCCTTCCACACGCACACGGAAATTCCAACTGGTCATTAATCATGGTCCGTTGTGCGTTTCCAGTCGTGATGGAGTCAGTGCCGATGGATTCATCATTCTCTCCCCCTTTCGGTGAATCCTGGGAGCATCTTTCATTTGAAAAACTCGTGGCATGTTATCAAAGGCAAGGTGGGAAGCCAACCCACAAAGCCCGCAGATCTAGTCTTTCCCAGTGTCCTTCGGTCTTTCCCGAATGTCCTCCGAACTATTCCCGGAAGTCAATGGACTGACCATGTGCAGGTAGAAAGAAACTCTAGGGAGAGCTAGACAACAGAAGGTCTTCAGAGAAGTAACCCCCTTTAGACAAGTGTTTCGGCCCTGAATTCCTTACACTCTCGGGGGGCCGGGCCACATCCAGGTCATGACTCCTGGATGCCCTTCTGCTGTTGTCTATTTTTTTTTTTTCCCACGCCGGGGATCGAACCTGGGCGATTCTGCGCTTCAGAACTGCGGTACGCGGTTTTACCAATGTGCTAACGGGGCACACATCATCCATAGGGAATTTAATCCTTATGAAGTTCACTTTTTTCGTTCCTCCTTGCCCAGATCCAGCTTGAGCTCCTTTCTGCTGCCTCTGCCATCGCTTTAAGGGCTCTAGTCCTCTTCTTCCCAGAAATGGCGAGTTGTTTCATGAGATCATAAGCGGAGGTGCCCACAAACCCTCTTGCCCCGACCTCTATGGCGAAGATTTTGACCCGCAGACCTGCTTTCTTCAGGGTGCTGGCAAGACCGGCGTATTTTTCGGTCTTGTAGATATGTGCTTCTTCCATTCTGCTTTCGTATGGCACAGTGAGTTCTATCAGAATCACTTGTTTCGAGGAGTCAGAGTGGAGAGCGATGTCTGGTCTCATGCCTGTCTTGCTGATGACATCTGGGTAATTTCTCCACTCTGGGAGGTCTGCTGTACACTCCCAGTCGACTGCTCCATCCAGAAGACCCTTTGGCAATGTGCTGGTTGTCATAGCACTTTCGGGCCAGACCTGTTTCCCTCCTGCTTTGTAGAACGTTGTCATAGCAATTGGTGCATTTGGGGTCATGGTTTTTTTCGCTAACCACATCTGTGATCACTTTCAGAACTTGGTTGTGCCTCCATGTATACCTTCCTTGGGCTAGCGCTACTTTGCAAGAGCTTAGGACATGTTCCACTGTTTGTTTCTTCTGACAGAGCGGACATGCTGGGTCGTCTGCTTTCCCCCATTTCACTAAGTTTGCATTCGAGGGGAGCAGGTCATATACAGATCTGAGGAGGAGGCTTATCCTTAGAGGAGCCATGTGCCACATATATATAGACAGACAAACAGACAGATAGATATATAGATAGATAGATAGATAGATAGATAGATAGATAGATAGATAGATAGATAGATAGATAGACAGATAGATAGATAGACATATATATACATACACATATTTATGCATATCTCTCTCTCTCTCTCATTTTCTCTATCTACATATATATATATATATATATATATATATATATATATATATATATATATATATATATATATATGTGTGTGTGTGTGTGTGTGTGTGTATGTATATATATATATATGTATATATATACATGTATATATACGTGTATATGTATATGTATGTATGTATGCATGTATGTATGTATGTATGTACGATATATATGTATGTGTGTGTGTGTGTGTGTGTGTGTGTGTGTGTGTGTGTGTGTGTGTGTGTGTGTGTGTGTGTGTGTGTGTTGTGTGCGTGAGTGTGTACATATATATTGTTTGGTAGAACTGTGGACTCTGGTTCTGATGTGGTCATTTTAGTTCCAGCGATCAGCATCAAAACTGGTCGGTTCGCTTCTTCTCTTCTTTTAGCTGCTTGTGACATCATGGACATCGTAGAGACAAAGACATGACGGTCATTAGCAAGCTGGAAGGCCTACAGAAACGAATGAAAGACAGTGTGATATCAAGGTCTTCTTTACATTGTTGATTCTGATCTCCCATTGTCTGCCTCTCGCTTAGGAAAAAGACTTACAAGAAATCAAACCAGATACTTTATTGTTGTTGTTCTATTCTTGTTGGGCCAGCCGGTGGGGGTACATTCTGGTTAGATGACCTAATGCTCTGTTGATGACTTTGATGTGGGACTGATGTTGCCACCGTTATTTCTCTATTCGTTGCCCACCATAAATGCTGTCATCGTTCCTGACGGTGTCGACTCAAGACCTCGCCAGCGTATATAAGTTTTGTTCAGGATCACTGGATCAAAGAGTCTGCTAGATGATTAATGGTAGCTTGTAGTGGAGCGCATATGCAATTGTACGAGTCTGATAAATTGTTTTTTTGAACAGTCTCTAACCTCTATCAATCCTGAAAAGAAAGAAAACATGAGAGGCTGTTTGTATGGCCTCAACGTCCTGTTTTGTTTTTGTTTTTTCTTTTTGTTTTTTTTTTACACGGATCTTTGTTAATTCTTTGTCACCAGTGGTAATTTCTTTCTTTCTTTCTTCCTTTCTCTCTTTCTTTCTTTCTTTCTTTCTTTCTCATTTAATTGTTTGTTTGTTTCTTCGTTTGGTTGGTTGGTTGGTTGGTTGGTTGGTTGGTTGGTTGGTTGGTTGGTTGGTTGGTTGGTTGGTTGGTTGGCTGGTTGTTTGCTTGGTTGGTTGGTTGGTTGGTTGGTTGGTTGGTTGGTTGGTTGGTTGGTTGGTTGGATGGCTGGTTGGTTGGTTGGTTGTTTGGTTGGTTGGTTGGTTGGTTGGTTGGTTGGTTGATTGGTTGGTTGATTGGTTGGTTGGTTGGTCGGTTGGTTGGTTGGCTGGTTGGCTGGTCGGTCGGTCGGTCGGTCGGTCGGTCGGTCGGTCGGTTGGTTGATTGGTTGGTTGGTTGGTTGGTTGGTTGGCTGGCTGACTGGCTGGCTGGTTGGTTGGTTGGTTGTTTCTTTTTTATTGATTCATTCATTCGTGTTTGCAGGAACTGGGTGTCAGTGCGGCTGATTTCCAAGACACTGCATTTTTCGTGCACTACATATATCATTCTGAGCATGTGAGTCTCTTCTTCCTTGGGTTTGTTTGCTTTTAGTGAGATATGTAATTTGTTTTCGTTGAAATGAAATTGTGATATATCAATAATAAGAGAGAGGGAGAGAGGAGGGAAAGGAGGAGGAGAGAGAGAGAGAGATTCTGATACTGACACCGATACTGACATGATGCTGACACTGATACTGACATGATACTGACACCGATACTGGCATGATACTGACACCGGTACAGACATGATACTGACACCGATACCGACATGATACTGACACCGATACTGACATGATACTGACACCGATACTGACATGATACTGACACCCCTACAGACATGATACTGACACCGATACCGACACGATACTGACACCGATACTGATACCGGTACAGACATGATACTGACACTGATACCGACATGATACTGACACCGATACTGACATGATACTGACACCCCTACAGACATGATACTGACACCGATACCGACATGATACTGACACCGATACTGACATGATACTGACACCGATACTGACATGATACTGACACCGATACTGACATGATACTGACACCGATACTGACATGATACTGACACCGATACTGACATGGCATTGACACTGACGGATGTGTAATTGCGAGGCCATAGGCCCATACATAGTTGACAGTTGGACAAGAGTGTGGTTAAAATGAAATGTTCGAACATCATTGATACAATAAACGAATACTGAGACAATTGCAATAGGATATACTTCACTGCTAATATGAGAGAGAGAGAGAGAGAGAGAGAGAGAGAGAGAGAGAGAGACAGACAGACAGACAGACAGACAGAGAAAGAAAGAGAGAGAGAAAAAAGAGACAAATAGAGAGAGAGAAAGAGAGGGAGAGAAAAGAGACAGACAGTCAGACAGACACATAGAGAGAGAAAGAGAGAAAGAGAAAAGAGACAGAGAGACAGAGACAGCCAGAGAGAAAGAGAGAGAGAGAAAAGAGACAGAGAGACAGAGAAAGAGAAAGACTGAGACAAAGAGAGAGATAGAGAAAAGAGACAGACAGAGAGAGAGAGAGAGAGACAGAGAGAGCAAGAGAGAAAAAGAGAAACAGAGAGAGAAAGATAGAGAGACAGAGAGACAGAGAGAGAGAAAAGAGACAGACAGACAGAGACAGAGAAAGAAAGAAAGATAGAGAAAAGAGACAGACTGACTGACAGAGAGAGAAAAAGAGACAGACAGACAGACAGACAGACAGACAGAGGGTTCAGACGATTTATTCAAAAGGCTGTAAACCAGAACTGTGTTTCAATATCAGTTTCTCTTGGTCGCCTCTCCGCGCTGGGAATAGATTCCATATGAGCTGAACCTACTGATGCCATGTGATGGCGAAGATCCAGAATGATCATGGCATTAGCAATAAACCTCTGAGAAAGCACTAGGCGCTGTCAAGGCCTTGAGATCCTAACTACCGTATGGATTTTTTGTCCATGTTTCTTTCAGTCGGTCACTGAAACAACACCAGCACCAACACCAACAATTAACATCAGGAAGATAGTTCTTGAATGTTATTAGAACCGATAATGGTATACGATTGTGAGGCGTGGACAGTCAACAACAAGCAAAGCCAGAACAAGATTGAGGCAGCCGAGATGTGGTTTCTAAGAAGAATTTTGATAGTTCCATGGACAGCAAAGAAAACAAACGAGACAGTCTTGATGGAGGCAGACACAAGAAGATCATTCATAAGGAAGATAAGGAAAAGACAGGCAACATTTATAGGCCATTTTATGAGGAAAGGGGAATTAAAGCACCTGATCACAACAGGAAAGCTGGAGGGAAAGAGAGCACCAGGTAGACCCAGGGAAAAGATATTGGTTTGCCTTGCAGAGTGGCTGAGGACAGAGAGGATGGAAGATGTGCTTGCCATTGTCTCAATGGGACGTCTAGCAACACATAGTCGAGTTTCATCTAAGCTACGCACAAAAAGTTAAGGATCACTGTGAGAAAACAGGTGCGTAATAAACTCAGTTTGCTACTGTTATTTATTTCTCAGTCCAGCCAAATTGTTATGAATTCTTGTTCAGCTGTAAGTGGGCGATGTTGTGTTAGTGCGAAAATTGCACGGGATTCTCTACTACTGAGCTTTGCCGCAAACGGAAAAGCGGAAACTTGCGAAAAAGGACCTTGTTTTGGACCGTTCTGCCTGAACACATTGCACAAGCCAGATGGAAAAACCATTATGCACGTGCAAGCACTGCTGTTTATGTGTGAGATGCTGTCTTTTGCTTGGCTTTATAAGAAGACATTCCACCAGTAGTTGGCCTGATCTGACAATGCCTCCACGACGAAAATTGAGCGAGTTTGAGAGGGGACGAGCTGTTGCATGGTTCCAAGATGGTGTTCCCAAGCGAGAAGTGGCCAGGCGACTTCAGGTGTCCATCTCGGTCATTGTCAGACTGATTCAACGCTTCACAGCCACTGGGAGGGTCCATGAAAGACGCAGATCTGGTCGACTGAAGAAGACAAACCCACGTGAAGATCGTCTCATTGAACGACAAGCCCTGCAGACAAGAACAGCCTCTTCCAGCATCATTCGAAGGCAGCTGAGGGTGGCTACTAACATCAACATCGGCCAGCAGACCATACGGAACCGCCTTCATGGGTTTAACCTCCGTTCTCGTCGCCCAGCTGTACGGCCACGCTTAACTCCAGCCCATAGGGCAGCACGCCGCGCCTTCTGCAGACGTCACGTGAGGTGGACACGTCAGCAATGGTCCCAGGTCCTGTTCAGTGATGAATCACGCTTCACCATGAACCACAACGACGGCCGACTGAGGGTCTGGAGGCGCCCAGGGCAATGCTTTATTGACACCACTGTCCAAGAAAAGGTGGCCTTTGGTGGAGGTTCTGTAATGGTCTGGGGGGCCTTCAGCCTTCACCACAGAACACCCTTGTATCATGTACAGGGTAACCTGACTGGCCTCCGATACCGGGATGAGATCCTTCGACCGCTGGCTGTGCCTACACTGCAGCAGATGGGACCGACGGCTGTCTACCAGGATGACAACGCTCGCCCCCACAGGGCAAGGATGGTCAACGACTTCCTGCAGCAGTCTGGAGTCAACAGAATGGAGTGGCCAGCATGCAGTCCCGATCTCAACCCGACTGAGAACCTCTGGGATGAGCTGGATCGCAAAGTGAGGAGCAACCACCCCCCTCCCAGGGATGCCCAACACCTCTACCAGATGCTGCAGGCTGAGTGGCAGGCGCTTCCACAGAGGATCTTCACCAACCTGGTCAACTCGATGAGGACTCGCTGCGTCGAGTGCCAGAACAGCCATGGCGGTTACACGCATTACTGAACTTTTGGGAGCATCAGAATGCCCTGTCTTGTGATTTCAATGACTTTGGGAAATCAAATTTCGATACGTACCCACTTTGATCAAATGTACACACCAAACGATTGCTCGAAATTGAAGGCAATTGTGTATCGTTATCACTAAAGCATAGAATTAAATGTTTGCCAAACTTCAACGCATTGGCTTTCTTATTTTGAAAGTTATGAATTTTTGTGCAAGTGATCCTTAACTTTTTGTGCGTAGTGTACTTTACGGAAATGTCAATTGGGGTACCAGAAAAAAACACGAAAGAAGATATCGAATACGAACGCGTATTTGATACAAGACAGGCTCAAATTTTTGGCCAACTGGCCTTTGACAATTGGAAGATTACAAACAAACACCAGATGCAAAAATTATGTTTCCATTTAATTAACCACCGAACATTGGACACAGCAGCAGGGAAGTTTCAGTCTTTTTCTCATAATTTTCGTATCTGGTGTTTGTTTGTTTGTAATCTTATGCTTGACAAAGGCCAGTTGGCCGAAAATTTGCGCCCGTCTTGTCTTGTTGTATTAAATACGCGTTCTTATTCTTCTTTCGTGTTTTTTTTCTGGTTCCTGTTTGCTTGAACGCCGGCAGTCACACTTTTTTGGATTTTGTTATTTGGAGTGTTGTTTGAATTTTCTGACGAACACCGAAGGTGTCTGTATCCCTCGTGCCTGCTTGACTCCAGGATGTATTATGAAATGAAATGTACAGTAGGCCTACAACCCTGTCATAGTTTCAGCCCAAAGTGGAATTCCATAGCATCATGATTATAATCCCCATCGTCATTATCATCTTCACAGCATTGCAAAAAAAAAATCTCTCAGCTTCTGTGGCGTAGAAAAGAGGACAGAAAGGAAAAGTGAGCACAGATGCAACTGACCGGGCGCGATGATCCTTAAAACAAGTAGAAACCAGAAAAAAAAAACACGAAATTCTTCTTTCGTGTTTTTCTGGTTCCTGTTTGCTTGAACGCGGGCAATCACGCTTGTTTTGGATTTCTTAAAACAAGTGTTCTGATTTCATAATCAAAATCTGTTCTTAATTGACGTGGACGTTGCGTTTGTTTATTTGTTTGTTTGTTTGTTTTTCTTTCTTTTGTCCTTCTTTCTTTCTTTCTTTATTTCTTTATTTCTTTGTTTTTGTTTGTTTGTTCGTTCATTCGTTCGTTCGTTCGTTTGGTTCGTTTCGTTTGTTTCTTTTTGTTTGTTTGTTTGTTTGTTTGTTGTTAAACGATAGCGCCTATTGGACTGGAACACCAAATTCTCTCTCTCTCTCTCTCTCTCTCTCTCTCTCTTTCTTTCTTTCTCTCTCTCTCTTTCTCTTTCTTCCTCTCTGTCTCTGACTCTCTCTCTCTCTGTCTCTCTCTTTCTGTCCCCTCTCTTTCTTTCTCTCTCTGTCCCTCCTCTCTGTCTCTCTCTTTCACTCTCTCTTTCTTTCTCTGTCTCTCTCTCTCTCTGTCTCTCTCTCTGTCTCTTTCTCCCCTCTCCCTCTGTTTCCCCAGAATCATAATTCTATCCCTTCTCTCCTTCCTGCGACTCTGGCGTGTAGAGGTTGCTGCTGACCATCCTCGAAGAGAGCAACAGTTGTTACTTCACGCGTGTGGACGACGCCACCAAACGAGCCATTGACAACTGTCACCACGACTTTCTGGAGGTCAGAGGCAATCGGAAGGGGGAGGGAGGGGGAGGGGGAGAGGGAGAGGGGGAGAGAAGGGGAACTAGGGGGTTATTGGAGGGAGGGTTGAGATAGAGCACATCGCTTGCAGAACCCTTCAACTACACTCATTCTGTCCAGCAGGTTCCTGGTTGGTTGGTTGGGTGGGTGGGTGGGTGGGTGGGTGGCTGACTGACTGGCTGAATGGCGGGTTGAGTGGTGGGTTGGTTATTTGGTTGGTTAATGAGTTGGTGGTCAGTCGGTTAGTTGGTTGGTTGTTGGTTTGGATGGTTGTTGGCTGGTTGGTTGGTTGGCTGGTGGATCGGTTGGGTGGTTGGTGAATTGCTTTGTTGGTGGATAGGTATGTAGATTGGTTGGGGAGTTAATGAATGTGCTGATTGGCTGTGATACGTGGATGAATTGGTTGGTATGTTGGTTGGAGGGTTGGCAGGTGTGTTGGTAAGTAGGTTGATGGATTGGTTATCGGCCGAGTGTTGGCGGGTTTGTGGTTGCTGGGGTTGTGGGTTAGCTGGTTGGTTGGTGGGTGTGTTTAGTAGGTAAACTGGCAGGTTGGTTAGTAGGTAAACTGGGTTAGTAGGTAAACTGGCAGGTTGGTTAATAGGTAAACTGGCAGGTTGGTTGGTAGGTTGGTGGGTTGGTGGGTTGGTTAATCGGTTGGTTGGTTAACTGGCTGGCTGGCTGACTACCTGGCTGACTGGCAGGTTGAGTGGTGGGTTGGTTATTTGGTTGGTTGGCTCTGGGACTGGTTGGTTAAGTGGTTGGCTGATAGGTGGATGAATTGGTTGGTATGTTGGTTGGAGGGTTGGCAGATTTGTTGGTAAGTAGGTTGATGGATTGGTTGGTTGGCCGATGTGTTGGCAGGTTTGTGGATTGCTGGGGTTGTGGGTTAGCTGGTTGGTTGGTGGTGTGGTTAGTTGGTTGATTGGTTCGTTGGCTGGCTGCTGGTTGAGTGGTGGGTTGGTTATTTGGTTGGTTAATGAGTTGGTGGTTAGTGGGTTAGTTGGTTGGTTGTCGGTTTGGATGGTTTGTGGTGGCTGGTTGGATGGTTTGCTTAGCTGGCTCGATTGGTTGTATGACTTCAACCTCTCGCAGGCGATGTGGAAGTACCGCTACGCTAAATGACCCGTTTATGTGGTGATGGTCCCGTTTGCAGAAAGAAGTGTACGACAAGATCAATTTTGCGGACGATGGCATTGTAGAGAAGACAACACTGGATAAGATGAGACAAGAGTTTGGAGATGTTCTGGCCGATTTCCGATGCACTGGCAGGGAGATCTACGTCCTCAGAATCACCTGTAAGCTTTACATTTAATTTTTGTGGACACTTGTCTTGCAGAGTAACTGTATCATAATTTTGAGTACAATATTCTAAGGTAACATGATATTTGTTTTGTTTTTTTTTGTTTTGTTGTTTGTTTGTTTTTGTCTGCATTTATGCAAGCTTTACATCAAATTTGTGGACAGTTGTCTTGCAGAGTAGCTGTATCATAATGTTCAATAAAATATTCATCTGCCAGTTTATATTTTTCCTTTACATATCGTATATTTTTTCCCTCTACATATTGCTTGTCGTTCAGTTACGAACAGACGAATTTTGAAAACGTGTTATGCTGTATGTTGTTGTTGTTGTTTTCACATTCTTATTTCAGTTTTACCACAGAGCAATAATAATAATAATAATGATAATAATAATACCAAAGGAAATAAGAGGGAAGTAGGGAGAATTTTAAATATCAACTAAGTAACATAACTCTTGAGAGTCACGGAGTTATCTCCCATGTACAATTTCTCAAACCCAACACAGTTTGCGCTACCCATTCAGCTAGC
>JAPXFY010000014.1:9227309-9234809 GCA_030674185.1 Monoplex corrugatus | reverse complement strand
CAAAAACTTAACAATTTGACTCCCGCACCCTATCCATCAACTGCAAAAAACTTAACCCTTTGACTCCCGCACCCTATCCATTAGCTTCCTGTAAGATAGGGCGAAGGAGTTTTGCTTTGCTAGTATGGTTGACAATGCAGGATGCTGGTGGACAGGGTCTGGGAGTCAAAAGGTTTAAAGGGGAATTAGAAAAACATGAACAAAGAATCAGAACGCGTATTTAATACAACCAGATAAGACAGGCGCAAGTTTTCGGCCAACTGCACTTTGTCAAGCGTAAACGTCAGATGACAAAACACCAAACAACATGTACTAAAATTAGAAGAAAAAGACTTGGACTTCACTGCTGCTTCGTCCAGTAAGGGAAAAAAAGACTGAAACCATAATGTGTTTGTGAGTAATAGTAAGAACTTGGGAAGAGGGGGCTCAATAGGCAATGTTTTATGATAAGAATATGTACTGTTGAACTCCACCGAAGTAACCCAGCAATAGCACAGAGTCTACTCTGGTGGGTGGCCTTAGAGCAACTTGATATTTCTTGCAGCTGGACTTCTACCGAATGGGGAGGGGGGATTGTTATGGGGCCGGAAATACCTGCATGAGATCGAAGTCACTGAGGAGGCACAACAGCTGGGACAGAAACAAAACAGAAATTTCAATTTTTATTTTTACAACGCAGTTATTTCTGAATGATCTGACCTTAATCAGTAATCAGTTTAAAGAATTCTGGCAAATAAAAATTCGATGAGCAGAGCCAAGACAACTGTCTCTACACACTGAATAGAAAGAAGAATCGTGATTTCAGAAAGGCTATCAGTGAAACGATGGCATGTCACGTAAGAGCATGACCTCATGATCCGCGCGTCACAAACAGACAAGGGTTGTGATTGTCCATGGATCTGTGAACTCCACAACCTGCTCCCTTCACCACGCCCCGAAACCACGGTAACGTCACAACTGCTATAGTGCAACCATAGATATGGAAAAAGGGACAGGCAAGTAACTAGCTCTGTAGTATGCTATGGTATTGTCTTCTCGCTATGCCTCTGGGTGCCTCATATCTCAAAATGCTTTCTGGTATCACAGAAACCCCGCAGGTGGAAACAGGCCCATACCTGTACTTCAGTCTAAAATAGGATGTTGACAATGTCTGGCAAGCCTGCCAAACAAGCCTCTCCATGAAAGGCTTAGGATTAACCAACATCTAGCAGTACAGCCAATCACACTTACGTTAGACTGTAAACGAGACTCTTAAACAAGAAAGCCAGATATACATACAGCTCTATTGGGTTGTTTTCGAAGATCGCTCCAGTGAAAGGTAGAGGTCCATCGTCTCAGTAGACAGGTTCTAGCCTGTGTTTATTCACGTTAACTCTTCTTTCATAGCACTCACAGGTAGAAAAACATTCTCGAAGTCAGCTTGAGACAAGTTGGGTCAGAACCCCAGCGTGTTCTGATCTACCATCTATAAATGAAAAGGGAAAATAACACTAGGGGGAGACACAATACAGACAGAGACAGAGAGAACGGTCAGAGAGTCACAGTCGTTCTAAGAGACAGACCACTCAACTTGGCAGAGGTACCGAGTCTTTGCCAGAATCATGTAGTGGAGGTACGTTGATATTTTCATTCCAATGTACAGTTTTAGAGCTGATATGCAAAGAAGTAGGATTGTTTTGGGACCTAGGCAAATAATAATGATGACGAAAGATTATGCTTTAAATTGAACATGTTTAATTAAAGAAACTTTATTGACTTATAATGCTATGTGTGGACTTCATTAAAAGTTATTACTAGTGTATTTAGTGCGCTTCTGCTCGTCTCTCTCCTTCCTTGTTGTGAGTGATGTCTATATAGAAGGATAATTCTGCATAAACATCCCCCAAATTCTAGTTCTAGAACGACACCCCAAAACATCTTCCCTTGACACTGGCTAACCAACTGACCAAGGATGGCTCTATTGTTCATGGCCCAGGTGTTCTTAGGTCTTCCTCTGTCATGTTTTCCTTCTGGTGTCCAGTGAAGGGCAGTCCAGGTGATGTTATCCTGTTCTCTTTGGATGTTGTACCCAATCCATCTCCTTCGTCTTTTCAAGCTTCCACGAGCACACAGATCTAAATGACCTTTTTTGTCAAATGGCTTCATTTCAAATTTGTGACAAACATTTATTATTGAGAAAAAAATCAGAATATATATTAACAATTGATGACAGCAGAAGGTCACCCAGGAATCATGACCTGGATGCCGCCTGGCCCCCTTAGAGTGTCAGGAGTTAAGGGCGGAAACTCTTGCCTGACAGGAGTTTCTCCTCTGAGGACCTTCTGCTGTCTGGCTCTCCCCAGAGTTCCTTACTACCTAACAAGTATTCTGAATGAAAAAATTTACGAAAAAAAAATGTTCTTATCTTGATCAATAATAGACATATAGAAGCAAACTATCATCACATGAATACAGTATCATTTGTACTGCTGCAACCACTAACTTGTCTCAACACCATTTCGAGTTACAATGGCGTTAATCTGATAAAGGTAATAGGAGATGATATTGAGGCCGAAGTCGGTAATGAGTATGCTGAGTTAAGTCGTAATGAGTATGCTGACTTAATACTTACTGCTTATTATGCCATTGGCATATAGGGCAGCAACGTAGGTCCTCCACGTCTGTCTGATCTGGACCAGCCTCTGTGTGTTTCAGAGCCTTAACCCTTTGATTCCCTCACCCTATTCACCAGCATCCTGCATTGTCAGCCATGCAACGAAGCAAAAACGTAACCCTTTCCTTTCCTCACCCTATCCACCAGCTTCCCGCAGGAAGCTGTTGGATAGGGTGAGGGAGTGAAAGAGTTAAGTTTTTACATTTGGTGGATAGGGTGCGGGAGTGAAAGTCTCCTTTTATTGTCCGTCGCTAGGTGTTCTTGTGTCTTTGGGTCTGTCTCTTTTGAGTCTTGATTCTGTTGATCACTGAAGGGCAGTTCCTGTGGGTTGTCATCCTACTCTCTTTGGATGTTGTATCCAATCCGTCCCCATTGTCTTTTCGAGATGATAGAGCCCACAGTCTGTTAGCTGCATTAGACAAAAAAGTTGATGACTGGAGATGGTGTCCATTCGAAGATTCGCATAATTCTTCGAAGACTGTGTTATGGAAAGTTGATGGCTTAGTAAGGTCGCTTTCTGACATCCTCTAGTGTTCACTCTAAAGTACACTGAATAGCCAATCTATAGTACTGTTTATATCTACTGGTACGGACCAAGGACTATTTTTGTCTCTCTGTTGGACACTGTTACCCTGCCCTGTCCTTAAAGTCAGATTTGTACATGTAGTTTTTGTTGTTGTTGTCTTTAAATTCTCTGTGTTACAGTTTCGTGTTTTCCGTATGTATCTATTATATATAACATCATGTTTGCAAACAGTAACCTATGTCTTTTTGGGAGAACAAAAATATTACTGAAAGACGTACCAACAAAGTACATGGCGCTCCAGTGAGCGGTCCTAGCCACCTGAGTTACATGTAAAGCCATAGATCACTTCATTCTGAATAGTAACTGGTCAGGGCCAAAACAGTCTGACAATGTTTGAGCTTTTGGGTTCGAATCCAGGACCTTGTTGTCCGTTGCTTTAAGTATTACGCTACGGGTACTGGTAAAGGCATGTTATAACAAAAGGACAGATTATGGTCCTGATAACCGTTGTATTTATGACCTCCGCCTGATATGGTATCAAAATTGTCTATGTTATCATCCTGCTATCATCAAGGTAAAACATAGTCTAGTTAGGGCCTCAGGACCTGGCCAGCTCATGGGTTTATGTGCAGGCTTAAGGCTTGTGCCATGATCACCATACACATGGCACCTGTGACGTTAGTGCATATGGAATTCGTTTCGAGCGCGGAGACGTCATCTTGAGAAACTGAAACTGAAACTGAAACTTGCTATCATCATTTAACCCTTTAACTGGTAGCATGTTCTTGTTAGAGGAATGGGGAGGAGACGCTGATGGCACACAGAACGAGAGAAAATCCTCTGTCTTTTGGGGTGTGACAGCAAGCAGATCAGGTATTATGAAGTTTCTTCATCCCTTGAGCTTTGTCAAGTAGTCCATCTTTTGCCCACTTCGGTGTTAGTTTCCTTCCAGGGCAGCCTGAAATATGATCTTGGACAGTGTGTAAGGGCAGGTTTAATATTCTTACTGTTTAAAAATGTGGTTTCTGAGAAAAATGTTGAGAGTTCCATGGACAGCAAAGAAAACAAACGAAACAGTCTTGAAGCAGGCAGGCAATAGAAGATCACAAATAAGGAAGATTAGGAAAAGACAAGCAGCATTTATAGAACTATTATGAGGAAAGGGGAGTTAGAACACCTGGTCACAACAGGAAAGCTGGAGGGAAAGAGAGCACCAGGTAGACCCAGGGGGAAAGTATTGGACGGACTTGCGGGGTGGCTGAGGACAGAGAGGGTGGAAGATATGTATATGCAGCGACGGGGGATAGATTCCTGCGGAGGGCCATGATCTCCAACGCCATGCGGCAAGGGACATGATGATGATGATGATGATGATGATGATGATGATGATGATGATGATGATGATGATGATGATGATGATGATGATGATTGTTCAAAGCCCAGCCGACTGTACAGAGCCATATCAGGGCTATAACCATTTCAAAACGCAACACAACACCCGGCTTGGAAAAACAAAAAGCTGGAAAAAGAAAATAAAGTACACACGAATGCATGCGCGTATATAATCTAAGGAGATGCCCCTGGCGTTGACCATTTCCGTCCAATTTATCACCAGAGTTTCAAAAAGCAAACATGAATACAAATGTAAATGTAACTAAGGACACTAAAGCATACGTATATAAAATGGCCTAAAATTACCTAAAAATTGCTCCTGCACACCACGTTTTCTTAGAGCCAAAATGCAGTCAATACGTGCATCGAATTACCAATCCTAAGAGAAAGTACGTAAGGCATTATCAAAACGTACAGGTGAATGGACCAGCAAGGCAGAAAATGATAGGAATAGATGACAGAAAGTAAAAAAACGGAAGACAGAAACAAAGAGAGTGACAGAAAAGAGGATATTTCTAGCACAAAATTTCCAGAAAGTGGGGATACTATTCATATAGAAAGAGCCCCCAGCATCCCCACGGGGATGTAAGGGCACGTGACATAACCAAACTAACCAAGCTTGTGTTCTGAATTAAAATAACTGCCAGTGTTAAAGGACTTAGGAACCAGAAAAACAGAAACATAGAATCAGAACGCGTTTCTAATATAACAAAACAAGACAGGCCCAAATTTTTAGCCAACTGGCCTTTGTCAAGGGTAATCGAAACATTACAAAGAATAAGTGCACAACACATAGCAGGAAAAATAGTAAGAGAACTTTCCTAACGTGGGGATGAGCAGCAGCAAATGACAGATGTATACCTAAGGGGAGGGAAGAAACAAATGATTTATTCACTTTTCTTCCTGATATATTTCTTTGGAATTATGGTACTATTACCTATTTAACATTTCATTTTTATTATCTGTCGTGCTCCACTGGGTTTTTTTTGTTTGTTTGTTTGTGTGTTTTGTTGTTGTTGTTGTTTTTGTTGTTGTTTTGTTTTGTTGTTGTTGTTGTTTTGTTGTTGTTATGTGTTGCGTATTTATTCTTCGTTGTCCTTTGTGCACGCCTGACAAAGGCCAGTTGGCCAAAAATTTGTGCCTGTCTTTGTTTTCACTATATCAAACATGAGATCTGATTCTCGCGTGTGTGTGTGTGTGTGTGTGTGTGTGTGTGTGTGTGTGTGTGTGTGTGTGTGTGTGTGTGTGTGTGTGTGTGTGTGTGTGTGTGTGTGTGTCTGTGTGTGTGTCTGTGTGTGTGTCTGAGTGTGTGTCTGTGTGTGTGTGTTTTTCTGGTTCTAAGCTTCCGTTATTTCATTATTGCCAGTAAGGGTTCCTGTCGACCCACCAAGGAGTTGATCTTGTTCTGTACATACTCACTGTCTTATGTTAGAGGTAGGATACACGACAAAGGATAGATTCGTGTGGAGGGCCATGATCGCCAACGCCATGCGGCAGGGCACAAGATGATGATGAGGATATGCGAATTAATTTCCTCAGGCAAGTGATGATGATGATCAGTCTTGTATCCCACTTGAAGACCAATGCAGGCGAGATAGAACCACTTGGTTACTCATCTTTTGGATCAACTGAGAGACTATCATCATAGTGTTGTATAATGGTAACCCGCATGATCTTCTTCTACCATAACTCCGTAAAGGGTCATTAGACCGCCGCTTTAAATAACGCTATTCACCGGATTTCTCCAGCTCTGTTGAACGTGTGCCAAAACCTGGGTATCTGCAATTGGTTTCTCTGTCTATTTGACGGAGTTCTGTCTATTTTATATGTTTTTTTGTTTGCTTTTTTTTGTCTATCTCTCCGTCCCCTTCCTCAGGAGCTCCCTGGAGAACTGATGTAGCAAGGCCATTGGATCTTATTATAAGGCCATACCGATACAGTTTTGTTTTCCTAACTAAAGTCAGCAGATCTTCACATGGTCCAATGTACCGCTTGATCGACTGGCGCATGTGTTCCTCGGTGATAAGATCAGTGTACCTGATGTTTAGTGTTTTGCAATAACACTTCATTTATATGACTTGGATCTGTCTTTTCAAATCTGCTGTAAGGGTCCATATCTCACAGGAATTCAGAAAATGGAATACCAGTACATGTACATGCAAGAGCCTGATCTTGTGTTTCAAGGAGATGTTCTTGTCCTTCCATACACAAGGTTTCAGCCTGGACAGTGCTGATGCTGTCTTTGCCGCCCTCGAGAGAATTTCCGGTTTGGATCCCTCATTGTTATTAAATGATGGATCCCAGATAAGTGAACTGTTGAACAATTTTCAATTTCAGTCCATGGATAGTTGTTATGTCAGTCGTGATGGTGGTGTGGTGGTGGCTGTCAACTTGGTCTTCTGGCCGCTGATTCTCACGCCATATCTTATTGATGTTTCATCTGGTCTTTTAACAAGATCAAGCCAATTCTTGCTCCTTCAATGTGATCTGCAAAGCGAACTGCATGAACTGGCAAGTCTTAATTAACCTTACCTGGTGTAGTACATCTGACCTACTGACTTTTGTGACTGGTTGGGAAGGGAGGTGGGGAGGGAGGGAGAGAGATGAGGAGAGGTAGAAAGACTGTTTCTTGACTATGTTGGTCAGCCGTCACGTGCCTTTGGGTGTGACCGTGTTTGGTGTCGAGAGGGGAAACGTGCAATATGTGGAAGACAAAACGAGCGACCTTTGTCCACGTTCTGTCTTGTTAAAGAGGTTGGACACATAACAGTTTTCCCATCTTATTTTGTATTTTGTTCTCTAACATAATGATATTGACTTCAACTCTTTGCATATAAAGGCAACATAACTTTCCATCATTTGTGTTGGACTCTTTCTCGGCCCACTAGACTGTAACTAAAGATTTAAACAGACCACTGTTTTGTTTGAT
>JAPXFY010000014.1:9204809-9222309 GCA_030674185.1 Monoplex corrugatus | reverse complement strand
AGCAGACGGCACCACCTTGAGACAGGTTGATAAGTTTAAATACCTGGGAACGATCATTTCACCAGACGGTAGATGCACATCAGAAATAGCCAGAAGAATCGGCCAAGCCAAAACAGCATTCAAGAAGATGAAAAGCATTCTTACCAACAAATGCCCATCAATTAACATCAGGAAGAGAGTTCTTGAATGTTATATAGAACCAAAACTGTTATACGGTTGTGAGGCGTGAACAGTCAACAAGCAAAGCCAGAACAAGATTGAGGCAGCTGAGATGTGGTTTCTAAGAAGAATGTTGAGAGTTCCATGGACAGCAAAGAAAGCAAACGAGACAGTCTTGATGGAGGCAGACACAAGAAGATCATTCATAAGGAAGATTAGGAAAAGACAGGCAGCATTTATGGGCCATTTTATGAGGAAAGGGGAACTGTAGCACCTGGTTACAACAGGAAAGCTGAAGGGAAAGAGAGCACCAGGTAGACCCAGGGAGAAGATACAAGACAGACTTGCAGAGTGGCTGAAGACAAAGAGGGCGGAAGAAATGTTTGAGGCAACAAGAGATAGAGACAGATGGAAGTCCATAATCGCCAACGCCATGTGTCAAGGCATCTGATGATGATGATGATGATGATGATGATGATGATGATGATGATGATGATGATGATGATGATGATGATGATGATGATATGCCTTTCACAACACGAGCGTTTTGAGTTTTAAGAATATGACATAAATTGACTATACGCATATATATGTATATATATATATATATATATATATATATATATATATATATATCATCATCATCATCAGGTGCCCTGCCGCATGGCGTTGGTCATCATGGACTTCCATCTGTCTCTATCTCTCGTTGCCCCTAGCATCTCTTCCACCCCCCTCGTCCCCAGCCACTCTGCAAGTCCGTCCAGCATTTTCTCCCTGGGTCTACCCGGTGCTCTCTTTCCCTCCAGCTTTCCCGTTGTGACTAGGTGCTCCAAATCCCCCTTCCTCATAAAATGGCCTATAAATGTTGCCTGTCTTTTCCTAATCATCCTTGTGAGTGATCTACTTGTGTCTGCCTCCATCAAGACTGTTCTCATTTGTTTTCTTTGCTGACCATGGAACTCTCAACATTCTTCTTAGAAACCACATCTCGGCTGCCTCAATCTTGTCTGGCTTTGTTTATGTGTATATATAGACTAGATCTGCGGGCTTTGTGGGTTGGCTTCCCACCTTGCCTTTGATAACATGCCACGAGTTTTTCAAATGAAAGATGCTCCCAGGATTCACCGAAAGGGGGAGAGAATGATGAATCCATCGGCACTGACTCCATCACGACTGGAAACGCACAACGGACCATGATTAATGACCAGTTGGAATTTCCGTGTGCGTGTGGAAGGAGATTCACCACCAAACGCGGCATGAAGATCCACAGGACAAAAATGGGCTGTTTGAAGACACATACGAACCAGCAGCAGCGCACTGCGATAGCAGGTGAGACGTTGGATGACCAAGGCCAGGAATTAAACCATAGTGCCAAGGACATCCACGCTGACGGTTCTGATGCGGATTTTGCACAAGCTCTTAACGCCAAACGTGGAAAACTCAATTTGCCGCCTGCCGGTGCAAAAGAACAATGGGAGAAATTAGATGAGGAACTTGTCCTTAAGCTGAATGCGCTAATAGGGAACAGTACGCTGGAACACAAACTTGACACATACGGAGACATCATATACTCTATCTGCAGGGACACTTATGGAGTGAAGCAGCCAAAGACAAAAACGCCTCCCCAGAAATCCAGAAGACAGCAACAGATGGAGAGCATCCGGAGGGAGAAAAGGAAGCTTAAAAAGCGAATGAAAACTGCCTCAGAATTCGAGAAGCAAGGGCTCCTGGAACTCTGGAAAGATCTGAAGGCCAAACACAATGCTCTCAGCAAAGTGGAATCAGCAAGGCGAAGAAAGAGCAAAAAGAAGAAGACTCAAGATCGTTTCTTCAAAGATCCCTTTGACTTTTCAAGAAAGCTGTTTGAACAACCCAAATCAGGGACTCTCACAGTGGGCAAGGAAACCCTAGAGCAGCATCTCAGGGAAACATATTCCGATTCTCAGCGCGAGGCACCACTTGAAATCCAGAATCTGGTTTGGCCTGCAGCGCCAGAAGGAAAATTCAATAACAAACCACCAACACTGGATGAAGTGAAGAACGTAGTAAAGAAAGCCAGAGCCAAGTCAGCACCTGGACCAAACGGAATACCATACCTGCTCTACAAGAAATGCCCAAAAGTGCTCGAGTGGCTCCACAAGATGATTCGATCAGCATGGAGGAACCAGAAGATCAGCGACCAATGGATGAGAGCTGAAGGAGTGTACATTCCGAAGGAGCAGAACTCCAGCAGCATCAATCAGTTCAGGCCAATATCACTTCTGAACGTCGAGGGGAAAATCTTCTTCTCTGTTATGGCAGCAAGATTGACAAAATACCTGACTGAAAACAAGTATCTGGATATGTCAGTCCAAAAGGGAGGCATACCAGGAATGCCTGGATGCTTGGAACATGCCACGTTGATTTGGGATGCCATCCAAAAAGCAAGAACAGAGAAGAGAAACATTGACGTAGTTTGGCTTGATCTGGCGAATGCATATGGATCAGTTCCACACGATATGATCCAGCTGGCTCTTGAAATGTATCACATCCCAGAAAACATCCGAACAATGCTGAGGAAGTATTTCCAAGGGTTCTCAATGCGGTTCTCTACCAAAGAATACACCACGGACTGGATAGACCTAGAGGTGGGCATTGCAATGGGCTGTGCAATCTCTCCCATACTGTTCGTGTTGGCAATGGAAGTCATCTTGAAAGCTGCAATGAAGAGTTCAGGTCCAGTGAATCTGGGAGATGGATACCAGATGCCTCCTCTGAAAGCTTTCATGGATGACACAACGGTCTTGTCCACGGATGAGGAAGAGACACACCAAATCTTAAAGCAGCTGGATGAGCTGGTGGCCTCTTCAAGAATGAGGTTCAAACCTAAGAAATCCCGAAGTCTCTCACTGCGAAAAGGAAAAGTGGCAGATTCAGTCAAATTCATGGTAGCCAACCAAGCCATCCCCACTGTCACAGAAGAGCCAGTAAAAAGTCTCGGAAGATGGTATGATGACTCCCTGAAAGACACACAAAGGGGATGTGAAACCAAGCAAACAGCAGAAGAAGGCCTGAAGAAAATAGATAACTGCGGACTGCCAGGCAAATACAAAGTCTGGTGTCTACAGTTCATGCTGATACCAAAGCTGCTGTGGCCACTGCTAATCTATGACATTTGCACCAGCACAGTCGAAGCAATGGAAGCCAAAATCAACAAATACACAAGAAAATGGCTCGGTGTCCCACCTGGTCTCACTGATGTTGCATTCTACTGTCGTCAAGCAATGCTGAAGCTACCTCTGAAATCCATAGTGGAGGAATACAAAGTTGGAAAAGCAAGACTGTTGAGCATGCTGGAGGAATCGGAAGACAATATCGTGAGATCAGTTCATCCAAAGCTGAGAACTGGCAGAAAGTGGAAAGTCCAAGAGGCTGTAAACAATGCCAAGAGAAACCTCAGCATCAAAGAAATAATTGGACACACGCAAACCAACAGACAGGGACTGGGAGCAACAAAAATGCAGTGGTGGTCCAAAGCCAAAGGGAAGGAAAAAAGAGACATGATCATACAGGAGTTGAAGGAAGAAGAAGATGTCAAAAGAGTGCAGAAGGCAGTCCAGCAAGGTCAACAGGGGCAATGGACAACATGGGACAGTGCACTCCAAAGAAGTCTCAGCTGGAACGATATGTGGCACATGGCTCCTCTAAGGATAAGCTTCCTCCTCAGATCTGTATATGACCTGCTCCCCTCGAATGCAAACTTAGTGAAATGGGGGAAAGCAGACGACCCAGCATGTCCGCTCTGTCAGAAGAAACAAACAGTGGAACATGTCCTAAGCTCTTGCAAAGTAGCGCTAGCCCAAGGAAGGTATACATGGAGGCACAACCAAGTTCTGAAAGTGATCACAGATGTGGTTAGCGAAAAAACCATGACCCCAAACGCACCAATTGCTATGACAACGTTCTACAAAGCAGGAGGGAAACAGGTCTGGCCCGAAAGTGCTATGACAACCAGCACATTGCCAAAGGGTCTTCTGGATGGAGCAGTCGACTGGGAGTGTACAGCAGACCTCCCAGAGTGGAGAAATTACCCAGATGTCATCAGCAAGACAGGCATGAGACCAGACATCGCTCTCCACTCTGACTCCTCGAAACAAGTGATTCTGATAGAACTCACTGTGCCATACGAAAGCAGAATGGAAGAAGCACATATCTACAAGACCGAAAAATACGCCGGTCTTGCCAGCACCCTGAAGAAAGCAGGTCTGCGGGTCAAAATCTTCGCCATAGAGGTCGGGGCAAGAGGGTTTGTGGGCACCTCCGCTTATGATCTCATGAAACAACTCGCCATTTCTGGGAAGAAGAGGACTAGAGCCCTTAAAGCGATGGCAGAGGCAGCAGAAAGGAGCTCAAGCTGGATCTGGGCAAGGAGGAACGAAAAAAGTGAACTTCATAAGGATTAAATTCCCTACAGATGATGTGTGCCCCGTTAGCACATTGGTAAAACCGCGTACCGCAGTTCTGAAGCGCAGAATTGCCCAGGTTCGATCCCCGGCGTGGGAAATTTTAAAAAAAAATAAGACAACAGCAGAAGGGCATCCAGGAGTCATGACCTGGATGTGGCCCGGCCCCCCGAGAGTGTAAGGAATTCAGGGCCGAAACACTTGTCTAAAGGGGGTTACTTCTCTGAAGACCTTCTGTTGTCTAGCTCTCCCTAGAGTTTCTTTCTACCTACCCATATGTATACATGTATAATATATATATATATAATTATATATATATATATATATATATATGTGTGTGTGTGTGTGTGTGTGTGTGTGTGTGTGTGTGTGTGTGTGTGTGTGTGTGTGTGTGTGTACATTTATAGGCCATTTTTTGTTATGAGGAAAGGGGAATTACAGCACCTGGACACAACAAGAAAGCTGGACTGAAAGAGAGCACTAGGTAGACCCAGGAAGAAAATATTGGACGGACTTGCAGGGTGGCTGAGGACAGAGAGGGTGGAAGATGTGCTTTGCGGCGACAAGCGATAGATTCATGTGGAGGGCCATGATCGCCGACGCCATGCGGCAGGGCACATGATGATGATGATTATGATGATATAATGTACATTATACATGTGTGTGTGTGTGTGTGTGTGTGTGTGTGTGTGTGTGTGTGTGTGTGTGTGTGTGTGTGTGTGTGTGTGTGTGTGTGTGTGTGTGTGTGTGTGTGTGTGTGTATAATACGAACAGAATGTGATCCTTACCATCCACGGCCACAGCTGCTATTTCGCCTATGTTCCTGACACCGGTTTAGAGTACAGTCTTAGTGACACTTCGTATCCTGTCATTGGAAGTGCTCGTTCACGTACTGAGGTGAGAATAAAATGGACATTTTTTTCTGTTTTTCTATTCAAGCCACAGTTTTTGACAGGGCTTGGTGCTTCTCTTGATGGACCCGTTGACCTCAAGATCTCATCTGTCTGGTAGAACCCCATGCCGAAACGTTAACCCTTTGACTCCCACACCCTGTCCACTAGCATCCTGCATTGTCAACCTTGTTAGCAAAGCAAAAACTTAACCCTTTGATTTCCTCACCCTATCCACCAGCTTCCTGCGAGAAGCTGGTGGATAGGGTGATGGAATCAAAGATAGGTTACGGGAGACAAAGGGTTAAAAAAAACTGTCCCGTTCGCTGTGCTGTGTTATGCTGTGTTGTGTTGTATTATGTTCTATTATTCTGTGTTGTGTTGTGTTGTGTTGTGTTGTGTTGTGCTGTGTTGTGTTGTGTTGTGTTGTGTTGTGTTGTGTTCTGTTCTATTATTCATTCTGTGTTGTGCTGTGTTGTGTTGTGTTGTGTTCTATTATGCTGTGTTGTGCTGTGTTGTGCTGTGTTGTGTTCTATTATGCTGTGTTGTGTTGTGTTGTGTTCTATTATCCTGTGTTGTGTTGTGTTGTGTTCTATTATGCTGTGTTGTGTTGTGTTGTGCTGTGTTGTGTTCTATTATGCTGTGTTGTGTTGTGCTGTGTTCTATTATGCTGTGTTGTGTTGTGTTGTGTTCTATTATGCTGTGCTGTGCTGTGTTGTGTTGTGTTATGTTCTATTATGCTGTGTTGTGCTGTGTTGTGTTCTATTATGCTGTGTTGTGCTGTGTTGTGTTCTATTATGCTGTGTTGTGTTGTGCTGTGTTCTATTATGCTGTGTTGTGTTGTGTATGTGTTCATATGCTGTGTTTGTGTTGTGCTGTGTTCTATTATGCTTGTGTTGTGTTGTGTTTTTTCTATTGTGGCTGTGTTGTGTTTGTGTTATGTTCTATTATGCTGTGTTTGTGTGTTTGTGTTCTATTATTGTTGTTGTGCTGTGTTGTGTTCTATTATGCTGTCTGTGTTGTGTTGTGTGTGTTGTTTGTTCTATTATGCTGTTGTTGTGTTCTATTATGCTGTTTTTTTGTTGTGCTGTGTTGTGTTGTGTTATGTCTATTATGCTGTGTTGTGTGGTGTTGTGTTCTATTATGCTGTGTTGTTGTGTGTTGTGTTCTATTATCTGTGTTGTGTTGTTGTTGTGCTGTGTGTTGTGTTGTGTTGTGTTTCTATTATGCTGTGTTGTGTTGTGTTGTGCTGTTGTGTGTATGTGTTATGTTTTATATGCTGTGTTGTGTGATGTGTTGTGTTCTATTATGCTGTGTTGTGTTTGTGTTGTGTTCTATTATGCTGTGTTTTATGCTGTGTTGTGCTGTGTTTGTTTGCTATTATGCTTGTGTTGTGTTCTATTATGTGTTGTTGTGTGTGTTGTGTTTGTGTTCTATTATGCTGTGTTATGCTGTGTTGTGCTGTGTTGTGTTCTTTTATGCTGTGTGTGTTGTGTTCTATTATGCTGTGTTGTGCTGTGTTGTGTGTGTTGCGTTCTATTATGCTGTGTTGTGTTGTGTTGTGCTGTGTTGTGTTCTATTATGCTGTTTTAGCTGTGTTGTGTGTCTGTGTTTGTGTGTTTATTATGCTGTGTTGTGCTGTGTTGTGTTGTGTTATGTTCTATTATGCTGTGTTGTGCTGTGTTGTGTTGTGCTGTGTTGTGTTGTGCTGTGTGTTGTGCTGTGTTCTATTATGCTGTATTGTGTTGTGTTGTGCTTTGTGTTCTATTATGCTGTGTTGTGTTGTGCTGTGTTGTGTTGTGTTATGTTCTATTATGCTGTGTTGTGTGTTGTGTTGTGCTGTTGTGTTCTATTATGTTGTTGTTGTGCTGTGTTTGTTCTATTGTGTTGTGTTGTGTTATGTTCTATTATGCTGTGTTTGTGCTGTGTTATGCTGTGTTGTGCTGTGTTGTGTGTTGTGCTGTGTTATTTCTATTGTTGTGTTATGTTCTATTAGTGTGTGTGTTGTGTTGTGTTATGTTCTATTATGCTGTGTTATGTTCTATTATGTTGTGTTATGCTGTGTTGTGTTCTATTATGTTGTATTGTGTTGTGTTCTATTATGCTGTGTGTGTGTTGTGTTTTTGTTAGTGATTCTATTATGTTGTGTTGTGCTGTGTTTGTGTATGTTCTATTATGCTGTGTTTATGCTGTGTTGTGTTGTGTTATGTTCTATTATGTTGTATTGTGCTGTGTTGTGTTCTATTATGTTGTGTTGTGTTATGTTCTATTATGTTGTGTTGTGTTATGTTCTATTATGCTGTGTTGTTGTGTTATGTTCTATTATGCTGTGTTGTGTTGTGTGTTATGTTCTATTATGCTGTGTTGTGCTGTGTTGTGCTGTTTGTGTTCTATTATGCTGTGTTGTGCTGTGTTGTGTTGTGCTGTGTTGTGTTTATTATGCTGTGTTGTGTTTCTGTTATGTGTGTTTGTTGTGTTGTGTTGTGTTGTTGTTGTGTTGTTCTGTGTTGTGCTGTGCTGTGTTGTGTTGTGCTGTGTTGTGTTGTGTTGTGTTCTATTATGCTGCATTGTGTTTGTGTTGTGCTGTGTTGTGTTTATTATGCTGCATTGTGTTCTATTATGCTGTGTTGTGTGTTGTGCTGTGTTGTGCTGTGTTATGCTGTGTTGTGCTGTGTTGTGCTGTGTTGCGCTGTGTTGTGTCCTATTATGCTGTGTTGTGTGTTCTATTATGCTGTGTTGTGTTGTGTTATGTTCTATTATGCTGTGTTGTGTGTTGTGTTATGTTCTATTATGCTGTGTTGTGCTGTGTTATGTTCTATTATGCTGTGTTATTTTCTATTATGCTGTGTTGTGCTGTGTTGTGTTCTATTATGTTTGTGTTGTGTTGTGTTATGTTCTATTATGCTGTGTTGTGCTGTGTTGTGTTCTATTATGCTGTGTTGTGTTGTGTTATGTTCTATTATGCTGTGTTGTGCTGTGTTATGTTCTATTATGCTGTTTGTTTTGTGTTATGTTCTATTATGTTGTGTTTGTGTTGTGTTTTGTTCTATTATGTTGTGTTGTGTTGTGTTATGTTCTATTATGCTGTGTTGTGCTGTGTTGTGTTCTATTATGTTGTGTTGTGTTATGTTCTATTATGCTGTGTTGTGCTGTGTTATGTTCTATTATGTTGTGTTGTGTTGTGTGTTGTGTTTCTATTATGCTGTGTTGTGTCTGTGTTGTGTTCTATTATGCTGTGTTGTGCTGTGTTGTGATCTATTATGCTGTGTTGTGCTGTGCTGTGTTGTGTTCTATTATGCTGTGTTGTGCTGTATTGTGTTCTATTATGCTGTGTTGTGCTGTGTTGTGTTCTATTATGCTATGTTGTGCTGTGTTGTGTTCTATTATGCTGTGTTGTGTTGTGTTGTGTGCTGTGTTGTGTTCTATTATGCTGTGTTGTGGTGTGTTGTTGTGTTTCTATTATGCTGTGTTGTGTTTTGTTGTGCTGTGTTGTGTTCTATTATGCTGTGTTGTGTTGTGTTGTGTTATATTGTGTTGTGTTCTATTATGCTGTATTGTGTTGTGTTTGTGCTGTGTGGTGTGTTCTATTATGCTGTGTTGTGCTGTGTTATGCTGTGTTGTGCTGTGTTATGCTGTGTTGTGCTGTGTTTTGTGCTGTGTTGTTGCTGTGTTTGTGCTGTGTTGTGCTGTGCTGTGTTGTGCTGTGCTGTGTTATGCTGTGTTAGGCTGTGCTGTGTTATGCTATGCTGTGCTGTGTTAATGCTGTACTGTGTTATGCTGTGCTGTGTTGTGCTGTATTGTGCTTTGCTGTGCTGTGCTGTTGTTGTCAGTGATATGCTGTGCTGTGTTTGTTGTGCTGTGTTATGTTGTGCTGTGCTGTGTTATGCTGTGTTGTGTTGTGCTGTGTTGTGCTGTGTTGTGCTGTGTATGCTGTGTTATGCTGTGTTGTGTTATGCTGTGTTGTGCTGTGTTATGCTGTGTTGTGCTGTGCTGTGTTATGCTGTGTTGTGCTGTGCTGTGTTGTTATGCAGTAATATGCTGTGCTGTGTTGTGTCATGCTGTGTTATGCTGTGTTGTGTTGTGCTGTGTTGTGCAGTGTATGCTGTGTTATGCTGTGTTGTGTCATGCTGTGTTATGCTGTGCTTTGTTGTGCTGTGTATGTGTGTTATGCTGTGTTGTGTCATGCTGTGTTATGCTGTGTTGTGTTGTGCTGTGTTATGCTGTGCTGTGCTGTGTTATGTTGTGATGTGTTGTGCTGTGGTGTTGTCAGCTCAAGTGTTTCATAAGTCCCTATTTACCGTCACCTCCTCCCTTCTTCCACGTTTCAAAACCTTGTCAGGGCATAGAGTTTTGCGCAGGCTTAGGGAGTCTTCCAGATAATTGCTGGCAGATTTGAGTGGTGCGCGTATGGAATTGTCCAAACGCGATGACTCCGTCCTGAACTGACTCCAAAAACTCTGTGTGTGTGTGTGTGTGTGTGTGTGTGTGTGTGTGTGTGTGTGTGTGTGTGTGTGTGTGTGTGCGCGCGCGCGTGTGTGTGTATTTGTGTGTGAGCGTGTGTGTGTGTGCACTTGTATGTGTGTGTGCGTGTTACTCTATTGCAGCCTTTTCTGACGCTACAAGCTGCCTCCTTATCACAGCGCTTCCTGACATTACAGACAGTTGTTTTTTCGTTGTTGTTGTTTTTTCTTTGTTTTGTTTTGTTTTGTTTGTTTTGTTGGGGGGTTTTTTGTTGTTTTTTCTGAAACAGCGTTTCCTGATGTTACAACCTGATGTTACAGTTTTTACTATGCTGTGATAATGATGACGATGAGGATGATTAGCATCATGCTATGGAGTTTCATCCGGGATGGAGACTGCGTGACAGGGCTGTACAACGCATACTATCACAACATATACTGGTGTCAACCAAGCCCAAGAGATACAAACACCCCGCGGTGCTGGTCAGGAGATTTTGAGCAACATTCTCAGTGATGTATCCATGAAGGGGAAAAGACTCATCTGTATGGTCCCAGTCGTCCCACTCAGCCATGGTACTCTCAGCTCCTGGTAGGAGCGAGGTTCGGACTGAAAAATCCCACAATTGACTGAGAGGATTCGAACCACAAACTTCCAGTCGGTAGAGTATTCGCTAACCATGTATCACATTAACGTCTCTGTCACAATGTTTTCTGATTGTACAACGTGTCTGTCTGTCTGTCACAGTGTGTTCTGATTGTACAACGTGTCTGTCTGTCTGTCTGTGACAGTGTGTTCTGATTGTATAACATGTCTGTCTGTCACAGTGTGTTCTGATTGTACAACATGTCTGTCTGTCTGTGACAGTGTGTTCTGATTGTACAACGTGTCTGTCTGTCTGTCACAGTGTGTTCTGATTGTACAACATGTCTGTCTGTCTGAACAGAGTGTGTTCTGATTGTACAACGTGTCTGTCTGTCTGTCACAGTGTGTTCTGATTGTACAATGTGTCTGTCTGTGACAGTGTGTTCTGATTGTACAACATGTCTGTCTGTCTGTCACAGTGTGTTCTGATTGTACAACGTGTCTGTCTTCTGTCACAGTGTGTTCTGATTGTACAACATGTCTGTCTGTCACAGTGTGTTCTGATTGTACAACATGTCTGTCTCATGTTCTGATACACATCTAAGTGTGTTCTGATTGTACAAAATGTCTGTCTGTCTGTACTGTCTGTCTGTCACGTGTGTTCTGATTGTACAACGTGTTTGTTGCTGTCTGTCACAGTGTGTTCTGATTGTACAACGTGTTGTCTGTCTGTCACAGTGTGTTCTGATTGTACAACGTGTGTCTGTCTGTCTGTCACAGTGTGTTCTGATTGTACAACGTGTTTGTCTCATGTCACAGTGTGTTCTGATTGTAGCAACGTGTCTGTGGTGGTGAGCATCGTTCCACAGTGTGTTCTGATTGTACAACTGCATGTCTGTTGTCACAGTGTGTTCTGATTGTACAACGTGTCTGTCTGTCACAGTGTGTTTCTGATGTTGTACAAGGGTGTCTGTCTGTCTCACAGTGTGTTCTGATTGTACAACGTGTCTGTCTGTCTGTCACAGTGTGTTCTGATGTAAGTATCAACGATTGTCGTGCTGTCTGTCACAGTGTGTTCTGATTGTACAACGTGTCTGTATGTCACAGTATGTTCTGATTGTACAACGTGTCTGGTCTGTCACAATGTGTTCTGATTGTACAACGTGTCTGTCTGTCACAATGTGTTCTGATTGTACAACGTGTCTGTATGTCACAGTGTGTTCTGATTGTACAACATGTCTGCATGTCACAGTGTGTTCTGATTGTACAACATGTCTGTCTGTCACAGTGTGTTCTCATTGTACAACGTGTCTGTCTGTCACAATGTGTTCTGATTGTACAACGTGTCTGTGTTTGTCTGTCACAATGTGTTCTGATTGTACAACGTGTTTGTCTGTCTACACAGTGTGTTCTGATTGTACAACGTGTCTGTCTGTCTGTCTGTCTGTCTGTCACATGTGTTCTGATTGTACAACGTGTCTGTCTGTCTGTCTGTCACAGTGTGTTCTGATTGTACAACGTGTCTCTGTCTGTCTGTCTTCTGTCCAGTGTGTTCTGATTGTACAACGTGTCTGTCTGTCTGTCTGTGACAGTGTGTTCTGATTGTCAACGTGTCTGTCTGTCTGTCACAGTGTGTTCTGATTGTAACTGTCTGTCTGTCTGTCCAGTGTGTTTCTGATTGTACAACGTGTCTGTCTGTCTATCTGTCACAGTGTGTTCTGATTGTACAACGTGTTTTTCTGTCTGTCCAAGTGTGTTCTGATTGTACAACGTGTCTGTCTGTCTGTCTGTCACAGTGTGTTCTGATTGTACAACGTGTCTGTCTGTCTGTCTGTCACAGTGTGTTCTGATTGTACAACGTATCTGTCTGTCTGTCTGTCACAGTGTGTTCTGATTGTGCAACATGTCTGTCTGTCTGTCACAGTGTGTTCTGATTGTACAACGTGTCTGTCTGTCACAGTGCGTTCTGATTGTACAATGTGTCTGTCTGTTACAGTGTGCTCTGATTGTACAACATGTCTGTCTGTCTGTCACCGTGTGTTCTGGTTGTACAATGTGTCTGTCTGTCACAGTGTGTTCTGATTGTACAACGTGTTTGTCTGTCTGTCACAGTGTGTTCTGATTGTACAACATGTCTGTCTGTCACAATGTGTTCTGATTGTACAACGTGTCTGTCTGTCACAGTGTGTTCTGATTGTACAACGTGTCTGTCTGTCACAGTGTGTTCTGATTGTTCAACATGTCTGTCACAGTGTGTTCTGATTGTACAACATGTCTGTCTGTCACAGTGTGTTCTGATTGTACAACGTGTCTGTCTGTCACAATGTGTTCTGATTGTACAACGTGTCTGTCTGTCTGTCACAGTGTGTTCTGATTGTACAACATGTCTGTCTGTCTGTCACCGTGTGTTCTGATTGTACAACTTGTCTGTCTGTCTGTCACAGTGTGTTCTGATTGTACAACGTGTCTGTATGTCTGTCACAGTGTGTTCTGATTGTACAACGTGTCTGTCTGTCTGTCACAGTGTGTTCTGATTGTACAATGTGTCTGTCACATGTGTTTCATATTGTGCAACATGTCTGTCACAGTGTGTTCTGATTGTGCAACATGTCTGTCACAGTGTGTTCTGATTGTGCAACATGCCTGTCACAGTGTGTTCTGACTGTGCAACATTCCTGTCACAGTGTGTTCTGATTGCGCAACATGTCTGTCACAGTGTGTTCTGACCATGCAACATGTCTGTCACAGTGTGCTCTGATTGTGCAACATGTCTCTCACAGTGTGTTCTGATTGTGCAACATGCCTGTCACAGTGTGTTCTGACTGTGCAACATGTCTCTCACAGTGTGTTCTGATTGTGCAACATGTCTGTCACAGTGTGATCTGATTTAAGTGCTTGTCTGTCGCAGCGTTTCCTGATCAGTGAGATCCATAAGAACAACGCTGACGTGGTCCACTCCTCGACTCTGGAGGCGATGAGAGAGAAGTACAAAGATCTCCTGGCTGACTTCCACTGTCTGGACAAACACGTCTATGAACTGGACTTTTCCTCCTACTGTAAGGGTCACTGTCAGTCAGTGTGGATACAGGCCCCTGGGTCTTTTTTTGCCTGTTTGTTTGTTTCTTTCTTTCTTTCTTTCTTTCATTCGTTGGTTGGTTGGTTGGTTGGTTGGTTGGTTGGTTGGTTGGTTGGTTGGTTGGTTGGTTGGTTGGTTGGTTGGTTTTTTGTTTTGTTTGTTTGTTTCTTTCTTTCTTTGGTTGTTTAGTTGGTCGGTCGTTGGTTGGTTTGGTTGGTTGGTTGGTGGTTGGTTGGTTGGTTGGTTGGCTGGTTGGTTGGATTTGGTGATTTGGTTGGTTGTTGGTTGGTTGGTTGGTTGGTTGGTTGGTTGGTTGGTTGTTGGTTGGATGGTTGGTTGGTTGGTTGGATTGGTTGGTGATTTGGTTGGTTGGGTTGGTTGGTGGTTGGTTGGTTGGTTGGTTGGTTGGTTGTTGGTCGGTTGGTTGGTTGGTTGGTTGGTTAATTGGTTGGTTGGTTGGTTTGGTTGGTTGGTTGGTTGGTTGGTTTGGTTGGTTGGTTGGTTGGTTGGTTTTGTTTTGTTTGGTTGGTTGGTTTTTTTGTTTTGTTTGTTTTTTTGTTTTGTTTTGTTGTTTATTTGTTTGTTTTTTGTGTGTGTTTTTGTTTGTTTATTTCTTTCTTTCTTTCTTTTGGCTATAGTGTTTGTATGTGCTTATCTGTGTGTGCGCTCGGGCGTGTGTATATGTGTGTGTATGTGTGTATCTGTGTGTGTGTGAGTGAGTGTGTGTATATGTTATCTGTGTATGTGTCTATCTGTGTATGTGTGGTGTGTGTGTGTGTATCTGTGTGTGTGTGTATGTGTGTATCTGTGTGTGTGTGTATGTGTGTGTCTGTGTTTGTGTGTGTGTGTGTGTGTGTGTGTGTGTGTGTGTGTGTGTGTGTGTGTGTGTGTGTGTGTGTGTGTTTGTGTGTGTGTGTGTGTGTGTGTTGATATGTTTATGTTTCCGTGTCAGTGAAACATTTTATAGGACGATTGACCGTACTGTACAAAACAATACAACAGAGTACAGCACTGTACAACACAGGATAACACAGCCCAAAGTAACACAACATTTAACAACACACTTCGCAACACACACCACAACACAATAGAACGCAATACAGCACAGAACGTCAGAGAACAAAACAGCACAACACAACAAATCACAACGTAGCACAGCACAACACTGTACAACACAACAAAGCACAACACAGCACTATACAACACAACACTATACAACACAACACTATACAACATAACTCTATACAACACCTCACAGCGCAACACATTATTGCACAACACAACACAGCACAGCACAGAGCAACACAACACAGTATTGCACAACACAACACAGCAGAGCTCAGTACAGCACAATAGAACACAGCACAGTACAGCAAATCACAACACAACACAACACAGCATATCACAGCAATACACAGCACAGCAGAATACAACACAGCACAGAGCAACACAACACAGCACAGCACTTCACAACACAGCTTAGCACAACACAGCAAAATACACACAGCACGGCATGGCACAGCACAGCACAACACAGCACAGCATAGCACAGCATAGCATAGCACAGTTCAGCATAGCACCGCACAACATGGCACAGCACAGCATAGCACGACATAGCATAGCACAGTTCAGCATAGCACAGCACAACATGGCACAGCACAGCATAGCACGACATAGCATATCACAGTTCAGCATAGCATAGCACAGCACTGCACAGCATAGCATAGCACAGCACTGCATAGCATAGCATAGCACAGCACAGCACAGCACAGTTCAGCACAGCACAGCATAGCACCGCATAGCATAGCATAGTATAGCACAGCACAGCACATTTCAGCACAGCACAATACAGCACAGCACAGCACAATACAGCACAGCATAGCACAATACAGCATAGCACAATACAGCACAGCATAGCACAGCACAGCACAGCACAGCACTGCACAGCACAGCACAGCACAGCACAGCACAGCACAGTTCATCACAGCACAACACAGCATAGCACAGCACAGCACAGCACAGCATAGCGCAGCACAGTTCAGCACAGCACAGTTCAACACAGCACAACACAGCACAGCACAACACAGCACAGCACAACACAGCACAGCACAACACAACACAGCACAGCATAGCACAGCACAGCATAGCACAACAAAGTACAACACAACATAACACAGCACAGCATAGCACTGCACAGCACAAACAACACAGCATAATACAATACACTTTACCATTTGTTGCAGTCAATTCTCACCACCACGGAAGTTCTCACGGAGGGGATGGTCATTAAACCCAGACCACCGTTCGGAAATCATGTACTGTGAATGATCATTTCAACAATGTAAGTTAGCACAAAATCCTACAATCTTCATCGGCGTATCCTGCCCACGTCGAGAAATATTATGACGACGAACTACGTACCTTTGATTAGACGGATGAGTAGGCATACTGGTCTTGTATCGCCCGATATGGGTCTTCATGTGGAATACAAGAACTATTCTTGAGCCACATATTCTTCTTCCACAGGGAAAATCAGAACTGTGCCTCTGCTAAGTAGACTACCTTGACAGGGCTACATGAACTCCATCTGTCTGTGTTTGATATTTATCTTCTTTGTAGGCTAAGTACAAACTTGAGGTACTTATCTACTTTCCAAGTACTATAAAATTGCACTCGGACCACCGATGAATGTCCCATGGAGGGAGCCTATTGAAAAGAAAAATCTTACCGTTCGTTTGTATCCATGAACCGGACAGGATTCGAACCCGCGAGTTCTGAATTTTACACTTTCTAGGATGAGTGTTTATAGAGTCATACAATATGAAATAGTTAAAGCAGCTTAACATGAAACGTTTTCTTCACTGAGTCCACCTCATAATTTGGAAATATTGTACAATTTCTAACGCACTAAACTAGCTTGAAATAAAATTTAAAAAAAGTCTTCGTGGGGAATTTGTTCTTCGTTTTTTTGCTTTTTGGAAATGTGTGTGTTGTGTGTGTGGTGTGTGTTGTGTGTGTGTGTGTGTGTTGTGTGTGTGTGTGTGTGTGTGTGTGTGTGTGTGTTCGTGTGTGTGTGTGTGTGTGTTGTGTGTGTTGGATCAGTGCGTGTGTTGTGTGTAGGGCAGTCAGTTGCTCAGTGAGTGAATGAGCGTGTGAGTAAAGTAGTCGGTATAATGAGCTTCTCGTGTGTCGTGTTCTGATGCTCTTCTGGAATATTGCATGCAGAGATATGTGTTCACTAAGATGATGACGATGATGATGATGATGCTGATGACGAGGAGGAGGAGGAGGAGGATTTATGATGATGATATTGATGACGTTTATGTTAATGATGATGTTGATGATGATGATAATGTTGTTGTTGTTGTTGTTCTTCTTCTTCTTCTTCTTCTTCTTCTTCTTCTTCTTATTATTATTATTATTATTATTATTATTATTATTATTATTATTATTGTTGTTGTTATTATTATTATTATTACATTATTATTATTATCATTCTTCTTCTTTTTCTTCTTCTTCTTCTTCTTCTTATTATTATTATTATTATCATTGTCATTATTATTATTGTTGTTGTTGTTGTTGTTATTAGTAGTAGTAGTAGCGGTAGTATGTTATTATTGTTGTTGTTGCTGCTGCTACTGCTGTTGCTGTTGCTGTTGTCTTCATCATTAACGTTTAAAGCAAGTCGAGTGGGCAGATCCATGTCAGTGTTATAACCATCTTGAAACACACACAACACCTTATTGATCGAGGAAAAACAATAATAAACACGCTTGGAAAAAAATAATGTCCACACACTTGAATGCATTTGCTCATATAATCTAAAGATATGCACCTGTCGTTGACCATTCCCTCTAATTTATCACACGGGGTTTGAAAAAACAAACCTG
>JAPXFY010000014.1:9182309-9187309 GCA_030674185.1 Monoplex corrugatus | reverse complement strand
TGTATGTAGCATGTATGTATGTAGGTATGTATGTATGTAGGTATGTATGTGTGTATGTATGTATGTAGGTATGTATATATGTAGGTATGTATGTGTGTATGTATGTATGTAGGTATGTATGTATGTATGTATGTATGTGTGTGTATGTATGTATGTATGTGTGTATGTATGTGTGTATGCATGTATGTATGTATGTGTGTATGTATGTGTGTATGTATGTTCATGTGTGATGTACGTATTATATATTATGTGTGTATGCATGTGTGTATGTATGTATGCATGTTATATAATATATGTATATACATATATATGTTATGTATGTGTGTATGTGTGCATGTATGTATATGAATATATGTATATATATATATATATACTATGTACTGTATGTATGTATATATGTATGCATACATATATATACATATATTCATACATACATACATACATACATGCATACATACATACATACATACATACATACATATACACATAATACAAAATACATACATATATGCATACATACATGCATACATACACACATACATACATACATACATACAGACATACATACAGACATGCATACACACATACATACATACATACATATACACATAATACAAATACATACATACATATATAATAATACATGCATACATGCATACATGCATACATATGTATACATACATACAGAAAGATACATACAGACAGACAGACAGACAGACAGACATAGATACGTAAATAGATACGTAAATAGACAGATAGATAGATAGATAGATAGATAGATAGATAGATAGATAGATAGATAGATAGATAGATAGATAGATAGATAGATAGATAGACTAGACAGAGAGAGAGAGAGAGAGAGATTAGATAGATAGATAGATAGATAGATAGATAGATAGAGAGAGAGAGAGATAGAGAGAGAGATTAGATAGATTAGATAGATAGATAGATATATAGATAGATAGATAGAGAGAGAATAGACAGACAAATAGACAGAAAGATAATATTCTGAAGTCTGGTCTCTCTCTGTATCTCTGTCTCTGTCTCTTAGTCTCCCCTCTCTCTCTCTCTCTCTCTCTCTCTCTCTGTCTCTCTGCTCTCTCTTCTCTCTCTCGTCTCTCTCTCTCTCTCTCGTCTCTCCTGTCTCTCTCTCTGTCTCTCTCTGTCCTCTCTCTCTCTCTCTGTCTCTCTCTCTCTCTCTTTCTCTCTCTCTCTCTCTGCCTCTCTCTCTCTCTCTTTCTCTCTCTCTCTCTGCCTCTCTCTCTCCTCTTCTCTCTCTCTCTCTCTCTCTCTGCCTGTCTGTCTCTCTCTCTCTCTCTCCCTCTGTCTGTCTGTCTCTTTCTCTCTGTCTGTCTGTCTCTTCTCTCTGTCTCTCTGTCTGTCTCTCTCTCTCCTCTCTCTCTCTCTCTCGTCTGTCTGTCTGTCTGTCTCTCTCTCTCTTTCTTTCTCTCTCTCTTTGTCTCTCTCTCTCTCTCTTCTCGTCTGTTTGTCTGTCTCTCTCTCGCTCTCTTTCTTTCTCTCTCTCTTTGTCTCTCTCTCTGTCTCTCTGTGTGTCTGTCTTGTCTCTCTCTCTCTCTCTCTCTCTCCTTCTCTCTCTCCTCTCTCTCTGCCTGTCTGTGTGTCTGTCTCTCTCTTTCTTTCTCTCTCTCTTTGTCTCTCTCTGTGTCTCTCTCTGCCTGTCTGTCTATCTGTCTCTCTCTCTCTTTCTTTCTCTCTCTCTTTGTCTCTCTCTCTCTCTCTCTGCCTGTCTCTCCCTCTCTCTTTCTCCCCCCCCTCTCTCTGTCTCTATTTGATTGTGTGTGTGTATGTGTGTGGCCTGTTTGTGTACCAGTCTTATCGTTAGCGTCTGTGCATGTTTACTCATGTGCTCGAAGGATTGCGTGGGAGACAGCTCTTGAGGAGTAATATAAATTAACAATTGTTCACAACTTTTGAAGCGAACCTCTCTTACTCTGTATGTGCATGTATGTGTGTCTGTATGTGTGTCTTGTGTCTGTCTGTCTGACTGTCTGTCTGTCTGTCTGTCTCTTTATCTGTCTGCTTGCCTTCCTTTCTTTCTTTCTGTCCGTTGATCTGTTTTTCTGTCCATCTGTCTGTCTTTCTGCCAGTGTGTCCGTCTATGCGTGCGTGCGTGTGTGTGTGTTCATTTGTGTGTGTATTTTTCTCTGTGTGCGTGCTTGCGTGTGTGTGTATGCATGTGTGTGTGTGTGTGTGTTGCGCGCATGGTAGTATGTATGTATGTATGTGTGTGTGTTAATAATGTGTTGTGTTGTCGTGTCTGTGTGTGCGTGCTTGTGGGGTGTGTCTGTTTGTGTATTTGTTTATGTGAGAGAGAGAGAGAGTGTGTGTGTGTGTGTGTGTGTGTGTGTGTGTGTGTGTGTATGTGTGTGTGTGTGTGTGTGTGTGTGTGTGTGTGTGTGTATGTGTGTGTGTGTATGTATCCGTCTGTCCGTGCGTGTGTGTGTGTACGTGCGTGTGTTTTCATTTATGTGTATGGGTGCGTTTGACTGCGCACGTAGGTGCGCATGCACGCGTGCATGCACTCCATGTACAATCGTATTTATAGTGGTATTTTCCAGGGTCGCAACAACCCACGCTTTTAGAGATAACAATGAAATTACCTTCACCAGAAATGACAGTTTTTTAAGTTTCAAGTACCCGCGTCAGATAGGGTATGATGGTGAGTGTGTGTGTGTGTGTGTCACCCCGCGTGTATGTATCACTCGCCTACCCTACCCGTATATATATACCCCGATAGACAACTCAGTGAGTCAGTTAAGTTGAATCCGTGTTCTCCGCTGTGGCTCAAGAAAGAAAGAGTGAGAGAGACCGGCGGATGTTTTCTTTTTTTCTTCAGCTCGGCTATTCTTTTCGGCTAGCGGTTAGCAGGTGAGAGAAATGGAGTGTTTTCTTTTTCCCCTAAATTTGCTTTTTGTCTTTGTTTGTGTTCGGTTTAGGTTTGGGTTTGGGTTTCTTTTGTTGTTGTTGTTGTTGTTGTTTTTTTGTTGTTGCTTTTTGGTTTGTTTTTGGTTTGGTTTGGTTTGGTTTGTTTTGTTTTGTTTTGTTTTGTTTTGTTTTGTTTTTGGGTTTTTTTTTGGTTTGGTTTGGTTTGGTTTGATTTGGTTTGGTTTGGTTTAGGGGGGGGGTTGGGGGGAGGGGATGGGGATTGGTGGGTGGGTGGGTGGGTAGGTGGATTGGTGGGTTGGTGGGTTGATGGGTTGCTTGCTTGCTTGCTTACTTGGTTTTGCACTGTAAGAAATGAAAAAAAACACGAAAAGTGCGACCAAACAAACAGACCAAACAAACTCACAAGACATCTTACCAAACACAACACTTGTCTCCAGCTGAACGATACATGAGGGAACTTCTACTTTTTGTTCCTACGTTTTGTGAATTTTTCTTTTTTGGTGTCTTTCTTATATACGCTCGGAGGCGTGGACAGTCAACAAACAAATCCAGAACAAATCTGAGGCAGCCGAGATGTGGTTTCTGAGAAAAATGTTCAGAGTTCCATGGACAGCAAAGAAAACAAACGAGACAGTCTTGATGGAGGCAGACACAAGTAGATCATTCATAAGGAAGATCAGGAAAAGACAGGCAACATTATAGGCCATTTTATGAGGGAAGGGGAATTGGAGTACCTGGTCACAACGGGAAAGGTGGAGAGAAAGAGAGCACCGGGCAGACCCAGGGAGAAGATACTAGACGGACTTGCAGAGTGGCTGGGGACAAAGAGGGTGGAAGAGATGCTTAAGGCAACAAGTGATAAAGACAGATGGAAGTCCATAATCGCCAACGCCATGCGGCAAGGCACCTGATGAGATGATGATATGATGATGGATGATGATGATGATGATGATGATGATGATGATGATGATGATGATGATATACGCTCGACGAAGGTCAATGTGCCGAAAATTTGCTCCTGTCCTGGTTTTTGTGAATTAAATACACGCTCTCGTTCTATTTTCGTGCGCGCGCGATTGTGTGTGTGTTTGTGTGTGTGTGTGTGTGTGTGTGTGTGTGTGTGTGTGTGTGTGTGTGTGTGTGTGGTGTGGCGCGCGCGCGCGCGTCGTGCGTGCGTACATGCGTGCGTACGTGCGTGCGTACGTGTGTGTGTGCGTGCGTGTGTGTGTGTGTGTGTGTGCGCGTCGTGCGTGCGTACGTGCGTGCGTACGTGTGTGTGTGTGTGTGTGTTTCTGGTTTCTGTTGTAGTGCTTGAGCGATGACAGTTGTTTTCAAATACAACAGACACAAATGAGTAAACATATCACGTTCATATGCTTTACATGAATATAATGACAGCGTTACCTGTTACAGTGCAGATAATAACAAACAGAGGGTTAAAATGTCAATACACAAACACATTCATGTATGTTATATACTATATATACATATATGTATATATACATATTTATAGATTTATATGTATATGTATATATACATATATGTATATAATATAGATAGATAGATAGATAATAAAGATAGATAATAGATAGATAGATAGATAGATAGATAGATAGATAATATATATATATGTATTTACGGGGGTTCAAAAGTAGATATACAGCAAGTATCACATCATTATTATAATGCTTAATTCGCTCTCGATTAGAGGAGTGTAAGAATACCGACGGCAAGCAGTTTGAGTATCTGAGGGATTAAGACGGTGCTTGTTATTACATGTATATATATGCAATATTCATTTGTTTGTATAATAAATACAATGAGTATTGTACGTGTTTTCTTTTTTCATAACTGTATACCTACTTTTGCACCCCCCCCTCCCCTCCTGTAATATATATATATATATATATATATATATATAGAAGAGAGAGAGAGAGAGAGAGAGAGAGAGATGTACATAGATGTACACACACACAAATACACACGTATCTATGTCTACCTAGCTGTCTATCTATAGACATACACGCACGCGCGTGCACACACAGTTGTCCTATAAACGAATTCCTCTTTTTAATGTGTTCTTTCATAACGAA
>JAPXFY010000014.1:9167309-9174809 GCA_030674185.1 Monoplex corrugatus | reverse complement strand
TCACAGGAAACAAACGAGACAGTCTTGATGGAAACAGACACAAGAAGATCATTCATAAAAAAGATTAGGAAAAGACAGGCAACATTTATAGGCCATTTTATGAGGAAAGGGGAATATCAGCACCTGGTCACAACAGGAAAGTTGGAGGGAAAGACAGCACCAGGTAGACCCAGGGAGAAAATATTGGACGGACTTGCAGAGTGGCTGAAGACAGAGAAGGTGGAAGAGGTGCTTGAGGCAACAAGGGATAGAAACAGATGGAAGACCATGATCGCCAACGCCTTGTGTCAAGACACCTGATGATGATGAAGTCACGGATGCCATGTGATGGAGAAGATCCAGAATGAATTCCGGCACAAGCCTTAAGCCTGCACATAAAGCCACGAGCTGGCCAGGACCTTGAAATTTCCATAACCCTGGAGTCGTAGGGGAGTGAGGTAACAGGGACCTCAATTTTTCCCGGGGCCAGCTCCACCAGGCGGCGCCCATCCCCTCTCCATCGCTTCAAGTTCATATTCATGTTTATATTTTTTTTAACCAAGACTTCAGAAAGGCAAGAAAGCTAATTGATCTTCAAGGGGTGGGACCTGGGAAATCAACCTATCTGTACAATGTTTTATACCAAGGCAGCCGGCAATGCTCTGCTCGTCACGATTTTCAACTGCCGTGGGATCTTTAGCGTGCACAGCCAGAAGGCACACGGGTCCAACTAGTTTTTCGTCTCCTTCTGAAGGACTTGACATTCAGTTCGATTTTTCGGTCAATAGACGCTCAGTTCGATTTTCCGGTCAATAGACGTTCAGTTCGATTTTCCGGTCAACAGACGTTCAGTTCGATTTTTCGGTCAATAGACGCTCAGTTCGATTTTCCGGTCAATAGACGCTCAGTTCGATTTTCCGATCAATAGACGCTCAGTTTGATTTTCCGGTCAATAGACGCTCAGTTCGATTTTCCGGTCAATAGACGCTCAGTTCGATTTTCCGGTCAACAGACGCTCAGTTCGATTTTCCGGTCAATAGACGCTCAGTTCGATTTTCCGATCAATAGACGCTCAGTTCGATTTTCCGGTCAACAGACGCTCAGTTCGATTTTCCGGTCAATAGACGCTCAGTTCGATTTTCCAGTCAACAGACGTTCAGTTCGATTTTCCAGTCAACAGACGTTCAGTTCGATTTTCCGGTCAACAGACGCTCAGTTCGATTTTCCAGTCAACAGACGCTCAGTTCGATTTTCCGGTCAATAGACGCTCAGTTCGATTTTCCGGTCAATAGACGCTCAGTTCGATTTTCCGGTCAACAGACGTTCAGTTCGATTTTCCGATCAAACTGAGGAGAAAAGGTCAAGGCCTCTGTGGGGAGCGAACCTTGGAACCTCGAGTTTAGTTATTGGCAGGCGAACGTCTGAACCATTCCGCCACTCTTCTCCTAAAAAATAGAATAAGATGAAAGGAAAACCACTCACCACCTCTAAATGTACTAGCCCAGGGAGAAAGTTAAGGTCGTCCCATATTTGTAACACAAACCATAACAAAAAAAAGGTCTGCTGTGTCCTTGGTAGTTCACTATCTGGGAGGAACATAGAATGGGTCTCGTCAAGCGTGTTACCGCACGACACAGAATTAACAAAGATATAGTGGCCCTGTGGTTGACTTCACCAACCACTGCCAAGGTAACACAAAATCTCTGTCTGTCTGTCTGTCTGTCTCTGCTGTCCTTCCCTCCTCTTCTCTCCTCATCTCTCTCTCCCTCCACTCTCTTCTCTCTCTCTCTCCTCTCTCTCTCTCGTCTCTCCCAAACTGTTTGAGTTCTCCGTTCCTCTCTCTCCTCTCTCTCTCTGTCTCTGTCTCTCTCTCTCTCTCCTCCTCCTCAACTGTTTGAGTTCTCCGTTCTCTCTTCTCTCTCTGTCTCTCTCTCTCTCTCTCTTCTTCTCTCTCCTCTCTCTCTCTCTCTCTCTCTCCTCTCTCTCTCTCTCTCTCTCCTCTTCTCTGTTCTCTCTTCTCTCTCTCTCTCCTCCTCAACTGTTTGAGTTCTCCGTCTCTCTCTCTCTCTCTCTCTCTCTCTCTCTCTCTCTCTCTCTCTCTCTCCTCCCTCAACTGTTTGAGTTCTCCGTTCTCTCTCTCTCTCTCTCTCTCTCTCTCTCTCTCTTCTCTGTCTCTCTCTCTCTTTCTCTCCTCCCTCAATGTTTGAGTTCTCGTTCTCTCTCTCTCTCTCTCTCTCTCCTCTCTCTCTCTCTCTCTCCTCCTCCCTCAACTGTTTGAGTTCTCCGTTTCTCTCTCTCTCTCTCTCTCTTCCTCTCTTTCTCTCTCTTCTCTCTCTCTCTTCTCTCCTCCCTCAACTGTCTGTTCTCCGTTCTCTCTTCTCTCTCTCTCTCTCTCGTCTCCTCTTCGTCTCTCTCTCTGTTGTCGTCTCTCTCTGTCTCTCTCTCTCTCCCCCTCAACTGTTTGAGTTTCTCGTTCTCTCTCTCTCTCTCTTTTTTCTCCTCTCTCTCTCTCTCTCTCTCTCTCTCCTCTCTCTCTCTCTCTCCTCTCTCTCTCTCTCTCTCTCTCTCTCTCTCTCTCTCTCTCCCTCCTCTCTCTCTCTCCCTCTCCTCTCTCTCTCTCTCTCTCTCTCTCTCCTCTCTCTCTCTCTCTCTCCTCTCTCTCTCTCTCTCTCCTCTCTCCTCTCTCTCTCTCTCTCTCTCTCTCTCTCTCTCTCTCTCTCTCTCTCTCTCTCTCTCTCCTCTCTCTCTCTCTCTCTCTCTCTCTCCCCCTCTCTCTCTCTCTCTCTCTCTCTCTCTCTCTCTCTCTCCCCTCTCTCTCTCCCCAACTGAGTTTTCCTTTCTCTCTCTCTCTCTCTCTCTCTCTCTCTCTCTTCTCTCTCTCTCTGTCTCTCTCTCTCTCTCTCTTTCTCTCCTCCCTCAACTGTTTGAGTTTTCCTTTCTCTCTCTCTCTCTCTTTCTCTCTCTGTCTCTGTCTCTCTCTCTCTCTCTCTCTCTCTCTCTCTCTCTCTCTCTCTCTCTCTACTCCCTCAACTGTTTGAGTTCTCCGTTCTCTCTCTCTCTCTCTCATTCTCTCTCATTCTCTGTCTCTCTGTTTCTCTCTCTCTGTCTGTCTCTCTCTCTGTCTCTCTCTCTCTCTCTGTCTCTCTCTCTCTCTCTCTGTCTCTCTCCTCCCTCAACTGTCTGAGTTCTCCGTTCTCTCTCTCATTCTCTCTCATTCTCTCTCTGTCTCTGTCTGTCTGTCTGTCTGTCTCTCTCTCTCTCTCTCTCTCTCTCTCTCTCTCTCTCTCTCTCTCCCCTCAACTGTTTGAGTTTTCCTTTCTCTCTCTCTCTCTCTCTCTCTCTCTCTCTCTCTCTCTCTATGTCTCTCTCTCTGTCTCTCTCTGTCTCTCTGTCTCTGTCTCTGTCTCTCTCTCTCTCTTTCTCTCTCTCTCCCCTGTCTGAATTCTCCGTTCTCTCTCTCTCATTCTCTCTCTCTCACACTCTCTCTCTCTCTATGTCTCTCTGTCTCTGTCTCTGTCTCTGTCTCTGTCTCTGTCTCTCTCTGTCTCTGTCTCTCTGTCTCTGTCTGTCTGTTCTCTACCCCCCCCCATCTCTCTCTCTCTCTCTTTCTCTCTCTCTCTCTCTCTCTCTCTCTCTCTCCCAACTGTTTGAGTTCTCCGTTTTCTCTCTCTCTCTCTCTCTCTCTCTCTCTCTCTCTCTCTCTCTCTCTCTCTTTTATCTCTCTCTCCCTCTCTCCCTCTCTCTCTCTCTCTCTCTCTCTCTCTCTCTCTCTCTCTCCCTAACTGTTTGACTTCTCCGTGCTCAACATGAAAAGCCTGATTTATGAGGACTGCGGAGTTAAGTCTAAATAAGCTAGGGGAAAAGGGATTTACGGGAACAATGTCTGTATCTATATGTAAATCAAGCTTCCCTTTTCATGTTGAAGATATTATGAAGATGTTCTTCCCTTCTTCATTCCTTTCCGTCTGTCTTCCCTCTCCAGCTCTCTGTCCCTCATCTATTCTACCCCTTCCTCCTCCTCCTCCTCCTCCTCCTCCTCCTCCTCCTACTTGTGAGCTTTTCGCACAGCGAGCGTTTTTTGGTTTTTCAGCATGCAGTCTGATCCTGTTCTCAAATAGATTCTATGTACATACTCATCAAGTCATTATCAACTTTAAACATTTTTTTGTCATGTTAACATAAAAGCTTTCTTCATACCTCACCCCTCCACTGAACGGCCAACCCCTTCGAGAGGGCACGTCTCCATGCCAAACGTCAGCGGCGTCACTGAGGCTCTCAGCAGGAAGTTGGGAGTCAGTGTCCACGCCAAGCCCACCAACACCATCAGAAGCCAGTTAGTCCACCCCAAAGACAAAACAGACAAATTGGACACATCAGGGGTGATATACAAGATAGACTGCCAGGACTGTGACCATAGTTATATTGGCGAAACTAAGCGCAACTTGCACAAAAGATTAAAAGAACGTGAGTCCTCTCCAGTGGGAGAACATCTGACCCACACCCAACACCACTTTGAAAAGGACAATGTACAAGTTCTCGACAAAGAAGCAAGATGGTTCCAGAGGGGAGTAAAGGAGGCAGTTTACATCGCCGCAAGGAACCCCACCCTTAACCGTGACCAGGGCCGACACAACCTGCCATCGGTGTACTCCTCACTTATTCAGTCGCACTGTCGTGAGTTCGCTCACTGCGGTGAGCATTGAAGCCAGTTCTCAACCCAGCAGTTGCGCTGAAGAAGTCGGCTGGATCGCCGATGAAAGCTACGCAGTGGGTAGCCTTTTTTGTAACTGAGAGCCAGGTTCAACCAGGTAGTCATTACTATTCATGAATTAACCTAGTATGTTTAATACGGGACCAAACAACTCGCGAAAGGAAGCTCTCATTTGCCGCTCTCTTCAACAAAGAGCGGTGCTAAAGGAAACATGTGCTTAACCCTTTAACTCCCGCACCCTGTCCACCAGCATCATACATTGCCAACCATGCCAGCAAAGCAAAAACATAACCCTTTGACTCCTTCACCTTATCCACCAGCTTCCTGCAGGACGCTGATGGATTGGGTGAGGGAATCAAAGGGTTAAGTTTTTGCAAATGGTAGATAGTGTGCAGGAGTCAAAGGGTAAAGTTTTTGCAAATGGTAAATAGGGTACAGGAGTCAAAGGGTTAAGTTTTTGCAAATGGTAAATAGGGTATGAAAGTCAAAGGGTTAAGTTTTGCAAATGGTAAATAAGGTATGGGAGTCAAAGGGTTAAGTTTTTGCAATGGTAAATAGGGTACGGGAGTCAAAGGGTTAAGTTTTTGCAAATGGTAAATAGGGTACGAAAGTCAAAGGGTTAAGTTTTGCAAATGGTAAATAAGGTACGGGAGTCAAAGGGTTAAGTTTTTGCAATGGTAAATAGGTACGGGAGTCAAAGGGTTAAGTTTTTGCAATGGTAAATAGGGTACGGGAGTCAAAGGGTTAAGATTTTGCAAATGGTAAATAGGGTACGGGAGTCAAAGGGTTAAGTTTTTGCAAATGGTAAATAGTGTGCGGGAGTCAAAGGGTTAAGTTTTTGCAAATGGTAGACAGGGTGCGGGAGTCAAAGGGTTAAATTTTTGCAATGGTAGATAGTGTGCGGGAGTCAAAGGGTTACGTTTTTGCAATGGTAGATAATGTGCGGGAGTCAAAGGGTTACGTTTTTGCAAATGGTAGACAGGGTACGTGAGTCAAAGGGTTAAGTTTTTGCAAATGGTAAATAGGGTGCGGGAGTTAAAGGGTTAAGTTTTTACAATGGTAGATAGTGTGCGGGAGTCAAAGGGTTAAGTTTTTGCAAATGGTAGACAGGGTGCGGGAGTCAAAGGGTTCAGTTTTTGCAATGGTAAATAGGGTACGGGAGTCAAAGGGTTACGTTTTTGCAAATGGTAGACAGGGTACGGGAGTCAAAGAGTTAAGTTTTTGCAAATGGTAAATAGGGTGCGGGAGTCAAAGGGTTAAGTTTTTGTAAATGGTAATTAGGGTGCGGGAGTTAAAGGGTTAAGGTTTTGCAATGGTAGATAGTGTGCGGGAGTCAAAGGGTTAAGTTTTTGCAAATGGTAAATAGGGTGCCGGAGTCAAAGGGTGAAGTTTTTGCAAATAGTAGATAGGGTGCGGAAGTGAAAGGGTTAACGAGCGGCACGGCTGGTTCTTGTTCATTGTTTGTTATGGGGTAACACTTGAACGGGTAAGAACTCTCTGTAGTTACAACGACTTGGCAGACAAAAAGCCATTGAAGGATCAGCCTTCGGCGTTCCACGTTTATAACAACAAAAGACTTTGGACACGTAAATGGCGGATGCCTGCCGCCAACAATTAAGCTTAACCCTTTGACCGCCGATTCCTATCCACAAAAACATAACCCTTTTACTCCCTCACCCTATCCGCCAGCTTCCTGCCGGAAACTGGTAGTAAGGGTGAGGGAGTCGAATGGTTAAGTTTTTGCTATTGGTGCACAGGGTGCAGGAGGCTGGTGGATAGGGTGAGGGAGTCAAAGGGTTATATTTTTGCTTTGCTAGCAGGGTTGGCAATGCAGCATGCTGTTGGACAGGGTGCGGAAGTCAAAGGGTTAAAGGGTTGGAATCCCAATGGATTCCAAGCTCAGGGGCCTGTTTATAACTTTTAATCCTTTTAACTTTGCGGGTGGCAGACAAACAAGCCCCAAGCTTTCTGAAAAATGAATTGAATTGAAATGGATCAGTGATAAGTACAATACGTTGGATTGAGGCAGAAACGTAAATACACTCACCATGATAGGCACAATGATTCATCGTCATCATGTGCCCTGCTGCATGGAGTTGGCGATCATGGCCCTCCACACGAATATAGCCCCTGTCGCTGCGAGTACATCTCCCACCCTCTCTGTCTTCAGCCACCCTGCAAGTCCGTCCAATATTTTCTCCCTGGGTCTACCTGGCGCTCTCATTCTCTCCAGCTTTCCTGTTGTGACCAGGTGCCCTAATTCCCTCTTTCCTCATAGAATGTTCTATAAATGGTGCTTGTCTTTTCCTTTTTTTTTTTATTAATGATCTTCTTGTGTCTGCCTCCTTCAAGGCTGTTTCGTTTATTTTCTTTGTTGTCCATGGAACTCTCAACATTCTTCTTAGAAACTTCATTTCAGTCGCCTTAATTTTGTTCTGACTTAGCGTGTTGACTGTCCATGCCTCAGAACCGTACAACAGTCGAAGGATGATTAAGTGGGTAAAATGCAGACTTCCATTCAGAGCGTCTGGTTTCAATCCTCCCCGGTTACCCCCCCCCCCCCCCACCTGGTAGATAGAGGGTGGAGACTTTTCCCATCTCCCAGGTCAGTATGTGTACAGAGTCCTGTTAGTGCCTAAAACATTGCTCATGTGTATGAACATGCAGAATATCAACATGCACGTTAAAGATCCGGTAAGTCATGTCAGTGGCTGGCTTATGGAAACGTGAAGACACCCGGCAGTATGCTCACCCACCAAACACACTGACCATGCAACAACATAGTTTGTCACTTGGCAGCATAAGATATC
>JAPXFY010000014.1:9157309-9159809 GCA_030674185.1 Monoplex corrugatus | reverse complement strand
TTGTTGTTGTTGTTGTCATCGTCGTTGATGTTGTTCTTCTTCTCATTTTATTTTTCTTCATCTTTTTCTTGTTGTTGTCATTGTTGTCGTTGTTGTTGTCGCCGTCGTTCTTCTTCTTCTTATTTCCTCTTTTCTTCGTATTTGTTGTTATTGGTGGTGGTGATGGTGGTGGTGGTGGTGGTGGTAGTGACATCGTTGTCGTTGTTGTTGTTGTTGTTGTTATTATTGTTGTTGTTGTTGTCATCTTGTCGTTTTTGTTTTGGTGTTGGTTTTAGTTTTGTTGCTGTCCTTCTTCTTATTATTCTTCTTCTTCTGGATCCTCTTCCAGGTTCTCTCTACTCCGACTGTCTCCCTACTCTCCTCCCATTCATCACTGACATCATCAACACTTCTCTTCAAACTGGAACTGTCCCAGATTCTTTCAAGTCTGCTATTGTTCACCCTCTCCTCAAGAAACACAATTTAGACCCAAATGAACTGAAAAATTACAGGCCTATCTCTAATCTCTCTTTCTTGTCAAAACTCCTTGAAAAAGTCGTCCTCAACCAGCTGAACTCTCACCTGTCTGCCAACAATCGTCTCAATCCTTTCCAGTCAGCCTACCGCCAGTGCCATAGCACTGAAACTGCCCTACTACACATTCTCAACAATCTCCTCCTTGCAACTGATACTGGCAAAGTCTCTCTCCTCACACTCCTTGATCTGTCTGCAGCCTTCGATACCATTGACCATGGTATTCTCCTTTCTAGACTTCATCATACTTTTGGCATCTCTGACATTGCTCTCTCCTTTTTCACTTCGTATTTATCAAACAGAAAACAAACTGTTCTCATCAATGGCACTTACTCTCAACCTGCATACCTGACCTGTGGTGTTCCACAAGGATCTGTCCTTGGCCCTGTTCTTTTCACTCTTTACACCTCCCCCCTGTCCACCATCATCAACTCCCACTCTATAAAACACCACTTCTATGCTGATGACACCCAACTTCAAGACAGTGACTCACCTGATAATATACAGCGCCTGTTGACTCGCACCACTGAGTGTTACTCGGACATTAAAAACTGGATGACGTTCAACAAACTTCAGCTTAATGACGACAAGACAGAAGCTATCCTCATTGGCACCCGTCAGAAACTTTCTCAGCTGCCTCCTCTTTCTCTCCCATTATGTAACACATCAGTCCCAATTTCTGATTCAGCTAAAAACCTTGGTGTCTGCATTGACTCTACCCTCTCCATGAACAACTTTGTTTCTCAAACTGCCAGATCTTGCTACTATCATCTCCATCGTATAAGGCTGATCAGGAAGTATCTCTCTGTCGAAACAACTGCAAAACTCGTTCTCTCCTTCATAATGTCTCGCATTGACTATTGCAATTCACTCCTGTCTGGTCTTCCTGCCTCCACCATTCACATCCTACAGCGCATTCAAAACAATGCTGTACGCCTTGTACTCAAAAAGAAAAAAGCTGACCACATATCTCCTCTCCTGGCACAACTTCACTGGCTCCCTGTATCAAAGCGCATACAGTACAAACTAGACACCATGTGCTACAAAAGCCTCAATAACGAAGCCCCCGATTACCTGTCAAGCCTACTTGAGATCTATCTTCCCTCACGTACCCTCCGCTCTGCCTCCGATCCTCTGACTTTTCGCTTTCCACGCACTAAGCTCAATACCTATGGTCCACGAGCTTTCTCTGTTTCTTGTCCACTCTCCTGGAACAAACTTCCTCTCTCAGTCCGTCAGCAAACTACTTTTGTCTCCTTCAAGTCCGCTCTCAAAACTCACCTTTTCTCCTCCGCATAAAATCCTAACCTCACTCAACCACCCCCCTCGCAGCCTGTCTCCGCTCGGAGGGGAATCACATGGTTATAATATATAATTGTATATGCTATGCTCTCTATAATTTTCCATTGCTTTTATTCTTGCTTTTATTGCTTTTATTCTTTCTCCCCATTTATAGCCATGCGTGTGTGTGTGTGTGTGTGTGTGTGTGTGTGTGTGTGTGTGTGTGTGTGTGTGTGGTGTTGTGCGTGCGTGCGTGCGTGCGTGCGTGCGTGCGTGTGTGTCTGCTTCAGCGCTTAGATTTGATTTTATCAAGATTTTTGCATATATAAATATTGTAATTATTATTATTATGGTTATTCTTCTTCTTCCGTTTTCTTCTTCTTTTCTTCTTCTTCTTCTTTCTTCTTCTTCTTCTTCTTCTTTCTTCTTCTTCTTCTTTTCTTCTTCTTCTTCTTCTTCTTCTTCTTCTTTCTTCTTCTTCTTTTTCTTTCTTCTTCTTCTTTCTTCTTTCTTCTTCTTCTTCTTCTTCTTTCTTCTCTTCTTCTTTCTTCTTTTCTTCTTCTTCTTCTTCTTCTTTTCTTCTTCTTCTTCTTCTTTTCTTCTTCTTCTTCTTCTTCTTCTTCTTCTTCTTCTTCTTCTTCTTCTTCTTTTTCTTCTTCTTCTTCTTCTTCTTCTTCTTCTTCTTCTTCTTCTTCTCTTCTTCTTC
>JAPXFY010000014.1:9124809-9127309 GCA_030674185.1 Monoplex corrugatus | reverse complement strand
GTTTTATTCTTTCTTCAGTTTTGATGGTTTGATTAACAGTAGTATAGGACCTCCATTTATATATATAATTTTCTTGTTATGACTCATATGAGCATGACATTCTTTTTCTTCTAGGAGCACGTTTAGCCACACGAGCCGATGCAGAGAATGAAGATGAAGCGGCGTGGCGACAGCCGTCATTGTTACGCCAACGGGCAGCGCTCACGTGGGATGGGATTGGCAAAAAAACTAGCAGAAAAGAACTGTACAGTGAAGACGACAGTTTGTCAGAGGTGGAGTCCGATGAAGAGAACCAAGCACAGTTGAAAGGAAATCAAGAGGAGGAGGAGGAGGAAGAAGAAGAGCTGGAGGAGGGCATGTTGGATGAGGATGGTGGGGAGGATGGTGATCTTCTGTCAGACGAGGAGATTGAGAGTGATCTGAGTGATGGTGGTGATGACGGTGGCGGCGATGTCCAAGATGACGATGAAGAAATCAGTAGTAAGTTTGGAGTGTTTTCTTTTGTTTATTATGATAGTGATGAGATAAGCAGTGAATTGTTTGAGAGTTTTGTATTGCTTTTGTTTCAGTGTCGCTTTTACTAGTTTTAGCAAAAGGTCTGTTTGTTTTCATGGGAGGAGGTTTTGTCGTGTTTTATTCTATAACGTGATTATGTTATTGTTTGTTTGTTTCTTCCCTCTCAGTTATCGCATTTTATTTTTCTTTATCCCCCTTCCCTTTCCCTTTTTTTTTCGCCATGGTTTTATAATTTTGATACATACTGGCTTTTGTTTGTTTGTTTGTTTTGTTTTGTTGCATTAAGTGTTATGTCGTTTGTTTTTATGAAATTGTTACAGCTTTGTTGTACAGTAATGTATTATCCTTTCTTTCTTTGTTGATCTGCTTGTTTATTTGTTTCTTTTTATTATAATCTACTTGCATATGTTGATGTGGTGATGACAATGGTATCCTCTGTTGACAGTCTACAAATCATTTCACTCTGAGCCTGATTAGCTGATCTAGACATTTTGACATCATTTGATTTACCTTCATTCTATACCCACATTCCATACTGTGATGTTAGTGTTATTACAGTAGTTAACGTATTCTGTCTGTCTTGCACTCACCCTCACACACACACATGCACATGGAGAATGGCACTCACACACTACATGGATGCTTTAAACACTCAAACACACACACACACACACACACACATGCACGCACACGTTCTCACTCACTCACTAAATAGAGTGATTTAAATACATGCACTCACACACATGTATACACATACACACACAGAATGACACATGCACACTATATGGAGTGTTTTAAACACCACACACACACACTCACAGTCACACAAACATGCACGCACGCATGCACACACACATACACACACACACACACACACACACACACACACACACACACACACACACACACACACACACACACACACACATTACAAACAGGTTGTAAAATTTCTGGGAGTTTTTATAACATCGAAATTAAACTGGAATGTCCATTTTGATTATGTTTTAACAAAAGCAAGAAAAGCCTTAAATTTTCTAAAGATAATAAGCAGATTACCCTGGGGAATGGATACAAACATACATTACAAACAGGTTGTAAAATTTCTGGGAGTTTTTATAACATCGAAATTAAACTGGAATGTCCATTTTGATTATGTTTTAACAAAAGCAAGAAAAGCCTTAAATTTTCTAAAGATAATAAGCAGATTACCCTGGGGAATGGATACAAACATACTACTTCATCTATCAACAGCACTTGTAAGATCTAAATTATCCTATGCACAAGAGGTGTTCTTCAGTGCACCAAAATATTTACTAAAGAAGATTCAAAGCTTAGACTGCAAAAGTCTTAAAATTGCACTAGGTGTACCAGTCCATGCTTCAAATCTGGAAACGTACAAAGTTGCTGGAATTCTGTCTCTAAACAAATATCGTGAGCTAGCGACAGCAAAGTTTGCAGTCAGAACTACTTCACAAACGGACAATTTTGTGAGCAAGGAAATTAAACTAAGGTCTGATGTTGACTTTCCAAAACGAGCAAGCAACATTTCATCACAAATGACTGTTGCAACTTATGTCTCTGACTTAGTCAAACAGTCTAACATAAATTTGGATGAAATAGCTGAGACACCATCCACAACGCCTATCCCTACATGGGAAATGCTTAAAGCCACTTTTGATATTGATTATACAGATGCTAAGAAATATGAAAATATTAACATTTCGATATGCACAGCGACTCTGAGCGAGAGAACACGTCGATGAAAATTACCGTACCCACCTCCATATTTTTACCGATGGGTCAGTATTAGAAAATAAATGTGCTGGAGCAGCGTTTTATGTTCCAAAATTTAGAATACAAAAGTCATTTTTCATTGGGCCAAATATATCTATATTTACAGCGGAATTAGTCGCTATTATACAAGCGTTGCATTATTTAGTAGACCTTAAACCTGTATTTGTCAAAGTAGTTCTCTTTGTTGATT
>JAPXFY010000014.1:9097309-9119809 GCA_030674185.1 Monoplex corrugatus | reverse complement strand
ATAAGTCCGTTATACTGACCATTTCACCACTGACTAATGTATCCTGTGTTCCTGTCCACTTGGTGTGTATGAGTATTCCACAGCGTTTTGTCGATCTTTCTGTGTCATGTGTGCATGTATTTTGATATGTTTGGTACCTGCATGATGACGATATATTGATGTGAATATTGCGAGGCAAAAGAAAGGTAGAAACTCATTACGTACAGCAGTTGTATACTTCCTTTACTTTCTCAAAAGTTTTTGTCTGATTCTTATGTGGTAGACATAGTTGAAGTATTTCTGTTTCTATGATGATAGTGGTGGTGATGATGATGGAGGTGATGATGAGAGTGAGGATGGTGATGATGGTTTTGGTTATGATGAGGACAATGATCATGCGTGCACACACACACACACACACACACACACACACACACACACACACACACACACACACACACACACACACACACACACACACACTCTCTCTCTCTCTCTCTCTCTGTCTGTCTGCCTGTCTCTCTCTCTCTCTCTCTATCTCTCTCTCTCTCTCTCTCTCTCTCTCTCTCTCTCTCTCTCTCTCTCTCTCTCTCTCTCTCTCTCTCCCCCCTTCTGTCTCGACCATCCATAACACAAAGTCATATCAGGTTTGATTAAATGATATTGTGGTGATGCTGACGACAATGATGATGATGATGTGGTTGAATAAGGAATTGACTGTGGTCACAGTGTCAAACCATGACTTATTTTTGTGGCAGGAAAAGAAAAGCTGATACTGACTTAGAAGAGTTGGCCTCCCAGTCATTTGAATCTCTGCGGACACTTAGGTAAGAAAATATCAAGTTTCCCTCCTTTTCTCTCTCTCTCCTCTCCCCTCTCTTTCTCTCTTTCTCTGTCTCTCTGTCTTGCTGTCTCTGTTTGTCTCTGTCTGCCTGTCTGTCTGCCTGTCTTTCTGTCTCTGTCTCTGTCTCTGTTTCTCTCTCTCTCTCTCTCTCTCTCTCTCTCTCTCTCTCTCTCTCTCTCTCTCTCTCTTTATTTCATAGCTGCTGTTGGTTAGTATGTGTGCATTTCTGCAGATAGATAAGAAAGCATAATTTCGTGTTCAGTTCTTTTTTTTTTTTCTTTTTTTTTTTATAATATTCCTTTGAAGACATCGTGGGAAATTATTTCATACAAACTGAAGGAAGGGTGATTATAATGATATTTGTCAGACACCAGATCTTGATGTACAAATCAGATAAAAAAAGTGAGCATACTCATTGACTAAAAGATTCACTCACAGTGACAACATTTCAAGTGTGTAATGCACTCACATACCGGGAGGGGAAGGACAGGCAGGGATGGGGAAGTAGAGTGGGAAATCACTGCTGGACAAAAAGGTATGTCTTCAAATTTGATATGAAGACTTCGGTTAGCGTGTGCATTATATTTTTGGAATGGGGTGAGAATGAGTGGTTGGCTAGTTGGTGCGTGGACACATGTGCTTGTTTGTGTGTGTGTGTGTGTGTGTGTGTGTGTGTGTGTGTGTGTGTGTGTGTGTGTGGTTGGTTGGTTGGTTTTGGGGTGAGAATGAGTGGTTAGTTAGTTGGTGTGTGAACACAGGTGTGTGTGTGTGTGTTGTGTGTGTGTGTGTGTGTGTGTGTGTGTGTGTGTGTGTGGTTGGTTGGTTGGTTAATTGGTTGGTTTTTAACTCCTTAGAGGATTCTGTCCAGACGGTAATCATGTTTTTATGCAAGGAGCTTACAGACCTTTGTATTCCTAGCAAAACCAGTGTACAATATGGTAACGTAAATTGTAACACTTTTAGGCGTAGATGTGTATTATCAGAGATGCACTGAGTACCATCTCACATGATTTATAATTCATGTTTTCCTTCTCTGTTCACAGAGACACTTCTCTGACATTCTGGGACGAGAAGACCCGCCTGGCCTCTAAAAAATTTAAATCCTTCAAATCTTACCAGACACCTATCTTGAAACAGGTGGAACAGGTGAGGAAAAAATAGTAATAGTATTGTTAATTTTCGATCATGGTTGAACTTTTCAGATGCTGTCAGATCATTATTCCCATTTGAAGATAAGAAACACCACGAGGGTGTGGATGAAACCCGAAGCACCGGTGCCTCTCCACTCTCCAGACAATCACCTTCCAAGATCAAGCAAAGGGTAGCTGCCAATCTGTTGCATGACCCATTAGGACACAGTGATCAGTTATCTTGTTTACAAACCGAATGGCAAGATGGGGAGATGACACACCCCAGGTCATAGCAGGATGCAGAAGCAGGGGATTGGAGTCTTTGATAGTTTACCTGTAGAGGCTGCTTCATACATCCTGCCTTCCTCCTTTGCGATGCCGGGGGTTCTTTCAGTCTAACTCAATCGCTACGTATGATTATGCCCATTGCTGTTCTGCTGATACACACCATTTGTATAGGTCATGAGAAAACTTCTCATACAAACAAATGAAAACAGAGAGTTTTGAAATTTGGCAGGTCATATATTAACACTTTCAGCCCTGTGTGATAGTGGGTCGTGAACTTTGCACTGTCCGCACACCAACTGCATAGTGCAGTGACCTCATGGGCTGAAACGAGGCTAAGAATGACCAAAGAATCTATTTCTGGCTATTAGTTTCGGTTAACGGAAATGCTGAAAGCCCAGCAAATTTTCAAAACTCAAGTCGGATTTCTCCGATGCTCGTAGACAAGCGTTGTTGAGATATGATCAGGAAATCCCTGCACTCGTAGCAAGAGAGTTAAATAGTATCTCTACCTTCTGGAAATCCTGTGGTAGCAGTTTCCTCTCTTCTGTCATTCTCTTTGTTTTCGCCTTGCTCCTTTGCTTTCTGTCATTTGTTCCTGTCATTTTCTGCCTTGCTGGTCCGTTCATCTGTATGTGTTCTATAAAGCCTTGCACACTTTGTCTCAGGATTGATAATTGGGTAATTGTATTAAGTGCAGTTTTGGCTGTTAGGAAATGTGATGTGCAGAAGCAATTTTTAGGTAAATCAGGCCCGTTTTTGTGTATGGTTTAGTGTCTTAAATTATGTTTAAATTTGTGTTCGGGTTTGTTTTTATTAAACCCTACCCCCAGTTATATACGAAGTCCAGAACAAGTGTGACTGCCTGCGTTCAAGCGAACAGGAACCAGAAAAAACATGAAAACAGACTGAGAATGCATATTTAATCCAACCAGACAAGACAAGTGCAAATTTTCGGCCAACTGGCCTTTGTCAAGCGTAAAATCACAAACAAACACTAGATACAAAAATTAGGAGAAAAAGACTGAAACTTCCCTACTGCTCCATCCGGTGTGAGAAAAGGAATAAACTTATGCTTGACATAGGCCAGTTTGCCGAAAAATTGTGCCTGTCTTGTCTGGTTGTATTAAATACACGTTTTTATTTTTTTTCATGTTTTTTCTGGTCCCTGGCATATCCTTAGATTATGTGCATGAATACATTGATATGTGTTTTTAATTTTGTTTCAATGTTTTCCCCATTGAGGTATTGTGTACATTTTGAGATGGTTATAGCTGTGATGATGCTCTGTGCAGTCGGCTGGGCTTTAAACAAAAATAACAATTACATCCTGCCTTAAACATAATACCAGTGGATTCATACTGTTGACCAAGATCAGCAGTTTGGTGGGATTATAGTTGCTGTGTTGTGATATATGTCAGGTTGTTTACTTTTTCTGTAATTTCTGTTTTTTCCTTTGCGTTCCAAGCACTTTGGTGTACAAACAAAACACTACACAAAATCAAAAATGACATCAAAAATACGTTTACAGCATTTCTGCACAGCAGCAGTGAGTTCGTGTTGTGAATGTACAGATGGTATAGTATTTGACTATTGTCTCATTCTCACTGTGTCCAAAAGGACAGATCTGTTACCATTAATGAATGTTTAAAGAACATCAGTAAACTGTGTTTAAAGAAAACTGTTTTTCTCTCTGTTTTATGGTTTTTGGTCTGATACTACTATATGAAAGGTGTGTTACTATGATGTGAACCAAGTAGTCGTGGTTAACATGTATGCGTTACGCACTAAGGTCAACAGAGGAAGAGCTTGGTGACAAGTGTCAGTGACTAAACTGCTTGTTGCTGCATCTTAGGGACATCATCATCATCATCATCAGGTGCCTTGCCACATGGCATTGGCCTATAAATGTTGCCTGTCTTTTCCTAATCTTCCTTATGAATGATTTTCTTGTGTCTGCCTTTATCAAGACTGTCTAGTTTGTTTTCTTTGCTGTCCATGGAACTCTCAACATTCTTCTTAGAAACCACATTTCAGCAGCCTCAATCTTGTTCTGGCTTTGCTTGCTGACTGTCCACGCCTCACAACAACGGAGATGGAGAATCCTGTTTGCTTTTGCATCCCATCAATCTCACCAACAATTATACTGACAGGCAGATTGGATGATGATCAGTTTTTATCTGCAGAGGTGCCAACCTCTATAGTGCTCTATCTCTTACGCATAGACTGATTTGTGTGGATTTGCACTTTCATATCCGCTTATGGTTTAAATACTTCCTGCAACTTGTGAGACAGTTTGTATATTTTCTTTTATTTTTCTTAGTTCAGCACTTAACTATGCCCCATGTAACCTTCTGTGGGCATTCTGAAAGGATTTGCTGCAGGAAAGTTTCCCTGTCTGTGGTAGATCATAATAGGTCACAGATGTGGGTGGGTGATATATGGAAAATATGCAAGGACTTTGTGTGGTTTATTGATGTGTGGGTACTGTTGACAGATCCTGGAAATCAACTGTCCTCAATGCAAAAACAAAGCCTGGAACAGACTGCGACACGGATCACATTCTTGTGACAACCAAATTAAGAATGAAAATATTGAAGAAGCCTAAAACCAAAACTACGCCAAAGTTCGACATAACAAAATTAGAAAACCCTGAGCTGGCGTTAGAATTCAGTATAGAAACAAGTAATCGTTTCTTAAAGTTACTTGAAGTTTGGGATGAAAATGACTCATATCCTGATGAAATCTGGACAGACATAAAAAACACACTGACCAAAATCTCTGAAGAAAAACTAGGAAAAGAAGAAAAAAGGAAAAAAAGCTAAGCCCTACATAAGTCAGGAAGTGATAGATCTGGCAGAAAAGAAAAGCCAAGCTCGAAAGCAGGGAGAGCGGGAAAAATACTCAGCACTGAAAAGGGAAATAAAAAGTAAAGTCAGAAGAGACAAAGCAAATTGGCTGGCACAAGAATGCAGTAAAATCAATGAACACAACGAAAACAGGAAGTCGAGGGAGCTCTTCAAACAAATAAAAAAAGTGAAAAAAACAAATTTCAAAGCAACAAACCAATGCATCAACAACAAGGATGGTCACACTCTGACTGAACCAGATGATGTCTTGGATAGGTGGAACGAATATGGCACATCACTTTTTGGCAAGCCTGACAGCCATGAAAATAATTTAGAGCCAAATTTGGAATTGATCCCTGGAGATACGGAACCTGAACCTCTGCTCAGCGAAGTTGAATCTGCCATTAAAGATCTAAAATGCAGAAAGTCTCCTGGTCTTGACAATATTCCTGGAGAGTTGTTGAAACACTCAGGTGATGGTGGACTCAAAGTAATGCATCACTTATGCTGCAAGATATGGAAGACTTGTCAGTGGCCTACAGACTGGAAGCTCCAAGAATTTGTCATGTTACATAAGAGTGGAAATGTCAAAGACTGCAACAATTATAGAACAATTGCACTGATCAGTCATGCCAGTAAAATACTGCTGATAATAATTTTAAACAGGTTAAAGCCAAAAGTAGAGGAAGAGCTATCCGACTGTCAGGCAGGCTATAGGAAAAACAGGGGAACAATAGATATGCTGTTTGTACTTCAGATATTGATAGAAAAGATTAGAAACACAGACCAAGAGATGTTCATCGTTTTCATTGACTACAGCAAAGCATTTGATAGCGTGATTCACCAAAGTCTTTTCCACTTCATGATCAAAATGGGTTTTCCAAGACATCTGGTTTCCCTCATAGCTTCATTATATAATGATCAAAAAGCAACAATCAGATGGAATAATCAAAACTGCAAATTTTTTAACATCACTAAAGGGGTAAGGCAAGGTTGCATCCTGTCTCCACATCTCTTCAGCATATACACTGAACATATCATGAGAGAAGCAGACATAGAAGACATGGGAGTAAATATTGGTGGTAGAAACCTGTCAAATTTACGCTACGCAGATGACACAGGATTACTGGCAGACAACATTACAGGCTCTAGGAGGATCCTGTACAGGGTAGACCGGGTTGGAAAGGCAGCTGGGCTGGACTTAAATTCAAAGAAGACAAAGGTTATGCATGTTGCAGGCAAATATAACACTAGACAGGACCAGATCATGCTAAACCAAGTCCCTCTAGAAAATGTCAAGGACTTTAGATATTTAGGTTCAGTCAAGACACACGATGGAACATGCTCAAAAGACATAAAGATGAGAATTGGAATGGCCAAGAACAGTATGGTTCAATTGAACAATATTTGGAAAGACCACAGCATAACAGCAGACCTTAAGATAAAACTCTTAAAATGTCTTGTCTGGCCAGTGATGTTATACGGCTGCGAGGCATGGACAATGAAGAAAGAGGATGAAAGACGAGTGGAAGCAGCAGAGCTGTGGTTTTACCGAAGACTGCTGAGGGTCAAATGGACGGATAGGCGCTCAAATGAAAGCATACTGAATGAGTTGGGTACTACACGCAAGCTTCTAGTACTCATACAACGGAGGAAACTGAAATATGTTGGACACGCAATCCGTAATGAGAGAACAGACTTGATGTCCACTGTCCTCCAAGGTAAAGTGGAAGGAAAGAGAAACAGAGGACGGCCACCTGCATCACTTGCTAGAAACATCACAAACATCAGTGGCAAGAAACTCCAGGAGGTGGTCAGACTTAGCCAAGATCGAGAGTGCTGGAGGCAACTTGTGAGGACATCATGTGCAGCGGCCAACACTGTTCCCGGTGACGCCGACAGGTGAGACAGGTGAGGGTACTGTTTCAGTAGTCAAGAGGGTTGACTCTGTGCAGTTGTGATGATTAGTGATGGAAATACTCTGATGAATCATGATTGTTGACTGCTTTTACAAATTAAAAAAAAACCAAAAAACATGTATTCAGCCCACAAAAAGGAATCACGTTTTCATGTAGTTTGAAACTGATGTTTTCCCAATGATACATATTCAGGATTGGTAACTCGCATTTTTGTACTCACACTGTGATGCTGAAAATGGTGTGCAACATTTTGTGTGTGTCACAAGATGCATAACTGAAGAGTCATCCACATTCGTGCAAAATAGTATTTACATTAGATTCAGTTCCAGGGTACACTCGCTGAAGGCTACAGACGCTGTGTACTCAGAGAAATTATGTGTGGTATGGTAGACCTCAAAGCAAAGAAGGCAGAGAGCCATTGCTGCATTGAAAATATTATACCTGTGTGGGCCCCAAACTCTTTATCTTCAGTTTCGAAAACACAAACTGAACTTGAAGAAACTAAGGTAGACAACATTGTGCTCTGCTCAAGGGAATTGACAGCATTAGCTCCCTGCTTTTCATAATAGCCAAAATTGCTTCCCTTTAACTGTTTTGGCTTGTATGTTAGTGCATCATTAGCATGTTGTCAAAGAGTTAATCAAAGTGTTCATTGTTTCAGATTCTGAGTGACCGAGACAGGTTGATTCGGCGGACACAGGTCCTTCGCAGCTATGAGGCTGACCAGGCTGACATTGATAAGGTATGCTCTGTTTGTGTGTGTGTGTGTGTGTGTGTGTGTGTGTGTGTGTGAGTGTGTGTGTGTGTGTGAGTGTGTGAGTGAGTGAGTGTGTGTGTGAGTGAGTGTGTGTGTGTGTGTGTGTGTGTGTGTGTGTGTGTGTGTGTGTGTGTGTGTGAACACACTGCAGGTTTTATATGTTGACAGTTGTAGAATATTGTTTCTCATTAAAATTCTTTTTCTGTTTTTGTTTTCTTTTGACTTTTTTTCTGAGAAAATGTTATACTGAAAAGTGTTTCCATTATTTCAGGGCAGAAGTTTTGTTGAAAAGCTTCAGAGATACAGTTCTATATGAACACTGTTTCTAACACCATTAGTACATGCTCACTTGTCTCTCACCACAGCACAGAAATTGCCTGAGGACACCCAGTTATGGGCATTTCTGTGTGGAAAAACTTTCAGAACACCGTGGATATGCTTTTGCTCATTCATAGAAAAACGATCATTTATCTTTCGATTGGTATATAACAAAAAAGTTATTTTCTCTTTGTTTGACATTTTGAAAATGGTCTACTGCGAACAAAATGACAATGAAATCAACTATTACATGGTTACTGTTCATACAATAAGTCATAGGAAGGCTGGAATGTATATTTGGAACACAAGTTCCCATTCACAGTTATTGTTACACAAGTCTGCTGTGTTCACACTAGCAGGGTGGACTGGCTGACAGATTGTCTGCCACAAATATTCTCACATCGTGTGGCTGAACAGTTTGTTACTCACTGCAAGTATTCTCACAACATGTTGAGAAAATGTTAAAAAAAAAAAAACCATGCATTGTCACAGCAGGCAATCCAAATGTCCGCGAATTCGCGGATATCGGTGAAAGGGGGGGAAAAAACAAAATACAAAACAAAAAAAAAACAAAGAAACATTCCTTGAAAGTATGGAGAACCGGGACTGGGATCACCGAAACTATTCAAAACAAGCCGTAAGCGCATGCGCGGTTTTACTTGTGCAACTATCCGCGAGATTTCACAAGCGTCACTCTCTGTGTTCCATCGACGCTTTGAAATATGAGTATACGTAGGGACTTTGTTACACTAAATGCTTCCATCGCTGACATTGATGAAGGCCTCAGAAATCGCTGGAAATGGGACTGGCCGCAGGAAGTGTACGATGGCAATAAGTTCGCTCGTTTCTTCGAGAAACTGAAGATCGCCGGTAAAGCATACTGCAAACTTTGCCGCTCGGAAATCAGGTACAAGTCCGGCGGTAAGTGAGCACTGGTTGATCACCTGAAAGGAAAGCAGCACAACGACAGGCTCAGGACATCAAACGAAAATTTTCGTTTTTCAGACGAGGCAAAAGAGAGTGAGGAAAAGTTGCATGTTTTGTTCATTGTTAACAATGCTTGTGCCCTTTTTTGTCTTTTATTAAAATACTTGAATTATCTTTCACCAGAGGGGGTTAAATTTCCATTTACTAGACTAAAATGCTTCAGCTTCTGGGGGCGTTGCCTCCAGACCCTCACCAGGGGCTCTGCCCCTGCTCCCCGCCAGGGGCCTATGCGACCCCCTGGACCCCCCACATTTTTTTTTCCTTGAAACACATTGTTGCTTGAATGGATTGCCTGCACAGTTAAAATAAATTCAGCTAACTTGGTTACTTACTTGTATGTCTTGTTGAAATGTTTTCATTTTGATTTCATTTCTTTCTCTGTTTCAGCCAGAAGAGATATTTGATGACAATGACTTTTATCAGCGCTTGCTGAAAAGTGTAATTGAAAGCAAAGCAGATGAAGAGTCGTCCATTTCTGCATCTGCAAGGTTAGTGTTTGCATTAGTTAGTTATTTGTTAGCTCATGTCTGTGTCTGTATTTATACAGGTAAAGTAGTATGTGTGCTAGTATCGGACTACTTCACATTAGTGTTGTTTCTTTATTTGTTAGCTCATGTCTGTGTCTGTATTTATACAGGTAAAGTAGTATGTGTGCTGGTATCAGACTACTTCACATTAGTGTTGTTTGTTAACTCTTTCATAATGGAACCAGAAAAAACACTTAACTCTTTGACTCCTGCACCCTGTCTACCAACATGCGGTATTGTCAACCATGCTAGCAAAGCAAAAAGTTAACCCTTTGATTCCCTCACTCTACCCACCAGCTTCCTGCACAGAGCTGGGGAATAGGGCGAGGAAGTCGAAGAGTTAGGTTTTTGCAGTTAGTGGATAGGGTGTGGGAGTCAAAGGGTTAAGAAGAATACGAATGCGTATTTAATTACACATACTATACCGTGGCTCACAAATGCAAATAGCGGCAGCGGTTTGCCATCGGCAAATCGCTGCCGCTTATTGCATCAGTGAGCCACGGTAAGTATGTTAGATTAAACGTAATTTTAGAAGGAAAATTTCCTTTTAATTACACATACTGTACCTTGGCTCACTGATGCAATAAGCGGCAGCGATTTGCCAATGGCAAACCGCTGCCGCTAGTTGCATTTGTGAGCCACGGTAAGTATGTTAGATTAAACTAATTTTAGAAGGAAAATTTCCTTTTAATACAACAAGTGTTTTTCTGGTTCCTGTTTGCTTAAAGCGGGCAGTCACACTTGTTTGGGATTTCTTTCATAATGATTGTATGGTACTGAGTTTTCCCCACTAAAGATTTCTTCCATTGGGAGATCTACGATACTTGTAAATGATTATATATCAAGATGTTTATTTACGTTAAAGTTAGATTGATAGTTAGTAAGATCAGTAAGAGTGATATGGATCATGTACTTGATAGTGTATGACACCAAAATATTTATATTTATATTATGAGTTAGATTGGTATTTAGTAAGATTAAGTTAGATTGATTCATAATAAGACAAAGCGAAGACCAAAACAATTCATACTGTAAAAACGTCATGGTCTCAGTAATATGGTATAGCTGTCAAAAGGTTGTTTCTCAGAAACTGTGGCTTGCACATGATTGTGTATTGTTTTGGCAGTAGAACTGCTTAAACCACACACATATGTGCACTAAGTTGTGAAAAAAACTAAAAATCCTTCAGTTTTTTGGGGTTTTTTTTATCAGAGCCCTATGACCACACGAGAAGCTCAGCCTATTGACTGAAAGTTGGCTTCCTGGACTCTTAGTTCAGTTTTACTGGAAATGTGTCATCATAGTATAGGAACAAATTTCTCTCAGTGTGTGTTTATTTGAAAATAGGCAATTTACAAGATTGTCAAATGTTCCCAGCCCGGAGGAATTGGTTTCTGTAAGATTTGCCCTGGAAACGATGTTCTTGTCAAACTGAATCTTAATATGATTCTAGACTTGATAAATGTTCAGTGGTACTAACACACATGCAGTTGTCAGCTTGGTCACTGTGGTAAATCATCTCATCATCATCTTCCACATGCTAGGTCATTCTCACTTCAATTCTTCTTCACAAACATTTTCCTATGTTTTAATGTGTGTGTGTGAATGGTGTTTATTATTCAGAATATGTTGTTAATTTGCACTGCCTTCTTAGACAGTTTGATCACTTACTGCTGATTCAAGCTGTGCAGTCATGTAGGTGACATTCAGCTTGGCTGATTCAAGCTGTCTCACCTGTCTCACCTGTCTCACCTGTCGGCGTCACTGGGTTTGGCGTTGGCCGCTGCATGCCAGGACACCATCATCTCGCTCCAGACCACTTTGTCTTGACTTTTGTGGACAGTTTCTTGAATATTTAGGCCACTGATGTTGGTTGTGTTCTCGATGTATGAGATTGGAGGCCTGCCTTTCTTCCTTTTTGCCACTGTTTTTCCTTGAAAAATGGTAGCCGTGAGATCCGTGTTCTTGTTGCATGACACATGGCCAATGTATTTGAGTCTTCTCTTGTTGATGTGTAGTAGTAGTTTTCTGGTGGTATTAAGTTCTTCCAGGACACTTTCATTAGTTCTTCTATCTGTCCATTTGACACATAGTAGTCTCCGATAAAACCACATCTCTTATTCAAGCTGTGCAGTAATGTAAAATGATATACAGTTTGGCTATTCTGTGTTGACTGGAGAGTTTTCACTCTCATTTGAATGTTTCCAACTATTCCAAGTGCTCACCATTTCCAAGTTTCAGTGTTTGAGACAGTTGTTTTGCGTTGGCCACCTTTTTACCATTGTGACTTTAAATTAAATTATTTTTTCCCCCTTTAAGGAGAAAAATTATTCCTGGTGTCAGTGTTGTGATTCCTACAAAAGCCTTCCTGACAGTTTTCCCTTTGCTTATTTTTTTAGTGTTGAGGAACTAATTTTACCCATGCGATATTGCACATGAATAAAGAGGTTGTTGTGAAATAATCTTTTTCAATTTTTTTTTAATTTACATACATGTGTTTGTGTTGTGTTGGCAGTCAGTGGTTACAAGTGAAGAAGAAGAAGAAGAAAGACATCGACACCCGTGCCAGTAAAGGGCGGAAACTGAGGTGGGTACACACTTATTACATAGCAGCAGGTGTCCAGACATTTAACCCTTTGATGGTAGCATCCTCTCTATCAACTTCAACACTTTGACTCCCCCCTTTGACTGCAGCATCCTCTCTACCAGCTTCAGAAACTTAATGCTTTGACTTCCTCACCCTATCTACCAGGTTCCAGGAAGCTGGTGGATAGGGTGAGGGAGTCAGAGTTCAGTTTTTGCTTTGCTCGTATAGTTGGCATTGCAGGATGCGGGTGGCCAGTGTGCAGGAGTTAAAGAGTTAACTTCGGTAGAGTTTTCATTTTTTTCTTCCTCTGACATTTTACACTGCATCAGTGGTATTGGTCCTACACTTCTTACTCTAGCTGCTCAACACTATTATCGACCCCAAGTTTATTCAGTTGAAATCCCAGTGCCAGAAAGCCCACAACAGCCAGAAATGTCAAGATGATCTGGGGTCACCCATCAGAGAAGACTACTGTGCTGGGTCATGTTGGTTAATTTCAACAGAGCCTGTTCTGAACCAAGTTACTAAGAACACTGCGTACTAAGCCCCTTATGAGCGACAGATATCACTCAACACGGCTGCATTTTCCCAGCCATTCTGCCACCCTTTAGTTGTGAGCCAGCGTCGCCTGCATGTGCTATTTTTAGCCAGGCAGGGTCAACCAAAGTCAGTCAGTGTAGGGCGTCTTTGTGCTCCCGCACTAGTGATAAAAGGACGGATGAAAAGGTGGTGGGGAGTGGAAGGGAATCGGCGCGCTATTAATAGCCGGCAGAAAGTGGCCAACTAAAGTATCTCGGATTTGTGCGCCGTGTCAAAGAACTGGACTGAGTGAAAGACCCTCTCAGTAAGGAGACAGCCACCACCATAGCTCTTCAATGACAGCTCCCATGTACTACTGAAACCATAGAGTCCAGCCTGAATTCACCTTTAGCCTAAATGCAGCAGAGGAAACCAAAACTGAGTCAGCACAAGATCATGACATGAATCTGGAACAGTTTTCTAGATGCCTTGATGATGCATGATTTTATGACAATGGGGATGATGATCACAATGCTGTAGAGTTCCATCCATGATTGAGATTGCTTGACAGGACTGTACATCACACTTACTGTCATAATATATCCTAGCATCAGCTAGGCCTGAGAGATGCAGACACTATACTATTGGTATTACTCAGGAAATCTGAGCAACTCCTCTTAATGACATATTCATGAAGTGGATGAGACTTCACTTCATAGTTCCAGTCATCCCAAAGAGCCCATAGCATGCTCGGCTCCAGTTGGTAAAAATCAGGTTCGGACAGAAAAATGGTAACAATTTCTTCTGGACCTTCCATACAGTCACAGTTCATTGTGAAATTGGCCTCACCTTCTGTCATGCTCATGAACACCGTTATTCTGTTCAGTTCAGAGTGAAGGTTGTGCAACAAAAGAGATAGGAAACAGGACAAGAAGGGAAAGAGGGCCACTATTTTATGTCAAAATAAACAGTAAGATTAAGTTAATCTTAGTTAGTTTATTCCTTTTCTCACACTGGACCCAGCAGCAGGGAAGTTTCAGTCTTTTTCTCCTAATTTTTGTATCTGGTGTTTGTTTGTAATCTTACGCTTGACAAAGGCCAGTTGGCCAAAAAATTTGCGCCTGTCTTGTCTGGTTCTATTAAATACGCGTTCCTATTCTTCTTCTGTGTTTTTTTTTTCCTGGTTCCTGTTTGCTTGAATGCCAGCAGTCACACTTGTTTTGGATTAAGTTAATCAGTTCATTGAAAAATTGTTATAGGCCTACAACTTTTTGATTGTATTGTTTTGTTTTTTTGGTCTGGTCTGGTCTGGTCTGGTCTGGTCTGTTCTGCTCTGTTCTGTTCTGTTCTGTTCTGGTCTGGTCTGGTCTGTTCTGTTCTGGTCTGGTCTGTTCTGCTCTGCTCTGTTCTGTTCTGTTCTGTTCTGTTCTGTTCTGTTCTGTTCTGTTTTATGTCAGATACAGTTGTCAGTTTCCTTTTGCTGTGCGCATTTTTGTTTTGTTTTGTTTTGTTTTTTGGTTGGTTGTTTTGTTGTATGCTGTATCCTTCTCTGTCCCTCTCTCCCTCTCTCCCTCCCTCCCTCCCTCTCTCTCTCTCTCTCTCTCTCTCTCCTCTCTCTCTCTCTCTCTCTCTCTCTTCTCTCTCTCTCTCTCTCTCTCTCTCTCTCTGCCTTTGTTTCTTGTTAAAGCCTTTAAACATATTGTCTTGAAGTGAGCAGTGTGTTATTTTACATTGCCAGGTACAACGTTCATAAAAAGCTGGTCAACTTCATGGCACCAAGAGATAATTCCACATGGTCAGAGGAAGCCAAGTGAGTACGCTCTGTGTGTATGGCCATGAGTATTATTTCTGTCTGTGTGGGTTTTCACGTTCTGGATATTTGTGTGTGCTTTCTGTGCGTGTGCAAGTTTTTGTCTGTGTGTACGCTTTGTGCATGTGTGTACTTTCTGTGTGTATGTGTGTGTGCATGCACACTTGTCTTTCTGCGTGCGTGGTGGTGTGTGTTTTTTGTTGTTGTTATGTGTATGTGTCTGCGTGCATTTGCACATGCTTTTTGTGTGCATAAGTGTTTCTCTGTATGTGTGTGTGTGTGGGCATGTATGCTTTCTGTGTGAGTGTGAGTATGTCTTGTTTTCTATCTGCATGCATGCATGTGTGTGTTAGTGTGCGTGTGCTTTTGTGTGTGTGTGTGTGTGTATACCCACTTGATTACTGTGTCCGTTAATTATCAGGTTTGTAAAAAGTTAACAACTGTATAGTTCACCCAGAGTTCTCTCTCTCTCTCTCTCTTCTCTCTCTCTCTCTCTCTCTCTCTCTCTCTCTCTCTCTCTCTCTCTCTCTCTCTCTCCGTCTTCCTCCTCCCTCCCCCTCTCTCCCTCTCTCCCCCCCTCTCTCTCTCTATCTGTCTCTCTCTCTCCCTCCCTCCCTCCCTCTCCCTCCTCCATTCCTTCCCCTCTCTCCATATCTCTCCCTCTCTCCCCCCCTCTCTCTCTCTATCTGTCTCTCTCTCCCTCCCTCCCTCTTCCTCCTCCCTTCCTCCCCCTCTCTCCATATCTCCCCCCCCACCTCTCTCTCTCTCTCTATCTGTCTCTCTCTCTCCCTCCCTCCCTCTTCCTCCTCCCTTCCTCCCCCTCTCCCATATATCTCCCTCTCCCCCCCTCTCTCTCTATCTGTCCCTCCCTTTTCCTCCTCCCTTCCTCCCCCTCTCTCCATATCTCCCCCCCTCTCTCTCTTCTCTATCTGTCTCTCTCTCTCCCCTCCCTCCCTCCCTCTTCCTCCTCCCTCCCCCTCTCTCTCTCTCTCTGTCTGTCTTCTCTCTCTCTCTCTCTCTCTCTCTCTCTCTCTCTCTCTCTCTCTCTCTCTCTCTCTCTCTCCTATTATTATTCCCTTTTTGAAATCAATTTTGATATGCAAATGCCTCAAGTTTGTTGCCATGTGGGTACCTAAGTTGTTCTATTTCCTTCATTGTTTCAGAGATGAATTGTTCAAGAACCTGTTCAAGATGCCTGGCCAACCTGAAACATGAAATTGAAGCAGTGTGTGTGTGTGTGTATGTGTGTAGCATGGATGTGTGTGTGTTGGGGGGGGGGGTGCGCGCGCACATATTTGTGCGCGCTTGTGTGTATGTGTGTTTGTGAGAGAGAGAAGAGAGAGATTCATGTATGTGTTATCATTAGTTTCTGTGGATGAACGTGTGTGCACCTAGAATGTACATGGTCATTGTACACATGTATGATGAGGAAGTTTTAAGTAAAGGTGAGGATACAAGATTACACCATGTGTTGTTTGTTTGGCTGTATGGAAAATAAAGATTGTCTTATAACTTTGCGTTGTCGGAGAGTGAGGTGGTAGAGGCTTCGGCTGCTCTTGGGGCAGCGTTATGAGAACCGTGCACATGTCCTCCCCATTGCTGCTTTACAATCCCCAGCCCAGAACAAGGTTAGGTACCCAGAGTCACATTAGGGTGGACTAGAGTCCACAAGGGACCACCATCTTTCAAGGAAAAACAGTGGCAAAAAGGAAGAAAAGCAGACCTCCATTCTCATACATCAAGAACGTAACCAGCACCAGTGGCCTAAATATTCAAGAAATTGCCCACAGAAGTCAAGACAGACCGGCCTGGAGGGAGATGGTGGCATCCAGATGTGCAGTGGCTAACACCGAACCCAGTGACGCTGACAGGTGAGAGAGACCTCAAGCACATCTCCCTCCACCCTAACCCAGTCCCTTAGCCCCCTTGAGCTGATTTGAGCCTGTGGTGTCGGATTGTAAGGCTGCAGCATTGTCTTACCACTTTGCATTCAACCAGATCATTATTGTCTGTATCTTCTGTCGTTCGTCATCTACACACCAGATCATTATTGTCTGTATCTTCTGTCGTTCGTCGTCTACACACCAGATCATTATTGTACTGTATCTTCTGTCGTTCGTCATCTACACATCAGATCATTATTGTCTGTATCTTCTGTATTCGTCATCTACACACCAGATCATTATTGTCTGTATCTTCTGTCGTTCGATCTACACACCAGATCATTATGTCTGTATCTTCTGTTGTTCTCATCTACACACCAGATCATTATTGTCTGTATCTTCTGTCGTTGTCATTACACACCAGATCATTATTGTCTGTATCTTCTGTCGTTCGTCATCTACACACCAGATCATTATTGTCTGTATCTTCTGTTGTTCGTCATCTACACACCAGATCATTATTGTCTGTATCTTCTGTCGTTCGTCATCTACACACCAGATCATTATTGTCTGTATCTTCTGTCGTTCGTCATCTACACACCAGATCATTATTGTCTGTATCTTCTGTTGTTCGTCATCTACACACCAGATCATTATTGTCTGTATCTTCTGTTGTTCGTCATCTACACACCAGATCATTATTGTCTGTATCTTCTGTTGTTTCGTCATCTACACACCAGATCATTATTGTCTTGTATCTTCTGTTGTTCGTCATCTACACACCAGATCATTATTGTCTGTATCTTCTGTTGTTCGTCATCTACACACCAGATCATTATTGTCTTTATCTTCTGTTGTTCTCATCTACACACCAGATCATTATTGTCTGTATCTTCTGTGTTCGTCATCTACACACCAGATCATTATTGTCTGTATCTTCTGTTGTTCGTCATCTACACACCAGATCATTATTGTCTTATCTTCTGTGTTGTCATCTACACCCAGATCATTATTGTCTTATCTTCTGTTGTTGTCATCTACACATCAGATCATTATTGTCTATCTTCTGTCGTTGTCATCTACACACAGATCATTATTGTCTGTATCTTCTGTTGTTTGTCATCTACACACCAGATCATTATTGTCTACGTTATGTCTGTATCTTCTGTTGTTCGTCATCTACACACCAGATCATTATTGTCTGTTATCTTTCTGTTGTTGTCATCTACACATCAGATCATTATTGTCTATCGTATCATCATTTCTGTATCTTCTGTTGTTCGTCATCTACACATCAGATCATTATTGTCTATCGTATTGTCTGTATCTTCTGTTGTTCGTCATCTACACACCAGATCATTATTGTCTAGTATCTTCTGTTGTTCAGTCATCTACACACAGATCATTATTGTCTGTTATCTTCTTGTTGTTCGTCATCTACACACCAGATCATTATTGTCTATTATTGTCTGTATCTTCTGTGTTCAGTCATCTACACACCAGATCATTATTGTCTTGTATCTTCTGTTGTTCGTCATCTACACACCATTTTCATTATTGTCTGTATCTTCTGTTGTTCGTCATCTACACACCAGATCATTATTGTCTTTTTATCTTCTGTGTTATCATCTACACACCAGATCATTATTGTCTGTATCTTCTGTTGTTCGTCATCTACACACCAGATCATTATTGTCTCGTTTTTCTTTCTGTTGTTCGTCATCTACACACAGATCATTATTGTCTTGTATGCTTACTGTTGTTCATCATCTACACACCAGATCCATTATTGTCTGTATCTTCTGTTGTTCGTCATCTACACACCAGATCATTATTGTCTATGTGTTTTCTGTTCGTCATCTACACACCAGATCATTATTGTCTGTGTTTCTGTTCGTCCATCTACACACCAGATCATTATTGTCTGTGTTTCTGTTCGTCATCTACACACCAGATCATTATTTTCTTTGTTTTCTGTTCGTCATCTACATGATCATGGCACTAAGTGAATCCAAAAACAAGTGCAACTGCCCGCGTTCAAGCAAACAGGAACCAGAAAAAACATGAAAATTGAATCAGAACGCATATTCAATACAACAAGACAAGACAGGCGCAAATTTTCGGCCAACTTGCCTTTGTCAAACGAGAATGTAAGATAACAAACACCAAACACAAAATAAGGAGAAAGAGACTGAAACTTCCCTGCTGATTCGTCCAGTGGGAGAAGAGAATAAATGAAATCACATGTGTTTGTGAGTAATGATAAGAAATGGGGAGAGGGGAGGCAAATATGATGCCAGAGGGGAAGCAAGATGAATTCTGCAATTTGAAAAGTGGTCATGCCATATTACTATAGTTTTGTCCTGAAGAGGGTCCAGGGCTACAATTATGAGGTAAGGCTGATGTAAATAGATCTTGGAATAGGAAGAAAAACATCCTAAACCAACAGGCAAGGGGCTGAAGGGAAAACCGGAGTACCCGGAGTAAAAACCCTTAGACGCGGTTGGGCCAGTCTTGTGAAACGAGAATTAGAACAGATTAAAACATACAAAAATATTTTTTTTTTTTTTTTATCCATTTCTTGTGGACTACCATGGAGGACCACAGGGGCAGGTGAGCGAGCAATCAGTTCTTTTCATGAATTAATTTTGTAGGAGGATTGACTGGCTCACGATCAGAAGATTGAGGACAGGACAAGCCTCAGAGTTGTCGACTGCAGCAGGAGGTGAAACTAAATGAGACCGCTTTTTGACAGGCGTAGTGGAAGCCTAGGGCAAAAAACACGAAGAAATAAGAATATTTCCTCTCATTTTCTTTTCAGCAGTTCCCTTCCCAGCAGCATCAAGGACAATACTTGCATTTGTTCACAGTAATTCTCAACTTCGAATGAATAAAACAAAATAGAACAAAAGATCATATACACATAGCCAGACAGACGCAAATTTTTGGCCACGCTGGGCTTTGAGACAGCTTCCCCCATGGGGATGCCGGGGGCTCTTTCAGTATAAACATTATCGCCACCCTGGGAAATTCTTGTGCTAGAAATTTCCTCTTTTCTGTCTTTCTTTGTTTCTGACTTGTTCCTTGCTTTCTGTCATTTCTTCCTGTTATTTTCTGCCTTGCTGGTCCATTCACCTGCATGTGTTCGATAAAGTCTTTTGTACTTTTTCTTAGGATTGAAATTGGGTACATGTAGTAAGTGCATTTGGCATTGGCTCTAGGGAGTGAGATGCGGTAGCAATATTAGGTGATTTAGGCCCGTTTTTGTATATGTTTTGGTGTCCTTAGGTATGTTTAAATTTGTATTCAGGTGTGTTGTCTTCAATCCCATGTGCAATAAATTGGATGGAGTGGTCAATGCCAGGAGCATGTTCTTAGATTATGTGCGCGAATGCATCGATGTTTGTACCTGATTGTCTTTTTTATTCCTGTTGAAATGGTTGTAGCCCTGATATGGCTCTGCTCAGTCGGCTGGGCTTTAAACAACAATGACAATAACAAAAGACATGACAAAAAAATACACACACCTTAAAGGGAAAGAAAACAGCAGCAAGACTTCCCGAACTTTTGAAATCTTTCTGTCGTATTTTATGTAACAAATACACGTTCAAAAGCATTATCTGTCCACCATCTGCTCTTTGAATGTCCTGTCTTACTTACGACATATAGACATAACAATCTCAATGTTTCATGTAGGCTACTGACTGTAGAGATATCCTTTACAACAAAAATAATAATATTTCGGTTGTCCAGCTGATTCTCAGATCCTATGTTGGCAGATTGTTATGAGGAGATAATTAATTGTTGTCTGTTATCATTTGACACTGTTAATTCATTGTTCCGAATTATTATTTGTAAATGTTCCCCTTCTTACATTCAAACTTCCACTACCCCTCCCCATCCCCATCCCCCACCCCCCCTCCCACCCCTTTTTTTTTCTCTGTGTGTGTGTGTGCGTGTGTGTGTGTGTGTATGTGTCTAAAATCACTATCGTGAACAGACATTAAATAAAAGATTCCAATCCACGCGTCCTCATTTCATTTTCATGTGTTTCTGATTCCTTTTTTCTTGAACACTGGCAGTCACTTCGATTTAACACTTTAACTCCCGCACCACCTGCATGTGTGTGTGAGGGGGGGGGGGTTCGTCTGAGGACCTTCTGCTGTCCAGCTCTCCAGAGAGTTTCCAGCTACTAACATAATAGAATAAAATACGATATGACAGAATAGAAAAAACATAAGCTTAGAATTAAAAATTCGCCTGTTCGCTGCCCATCTTAAAATTTCCATCATTCTGGTGGAGTCAGCTTGATATTTCACAGGTCCCTCACCCCCACCCCTTCCCGTTTCAAGACCTTGCCAGCGCACAGAGCTTTGCGCGGGCTCGAGGAATCTGCCAGATAACTGCTGGCAGTTTTGGGACAGAGCGCATATGAGGTTGCCCGAGTTCTATGAATCCGTCTAGAACAAACTCCAGGCTGCAAACTCCAAGCAAAGAACATCACAGTGGCACAGCAGGCCTAGATGTATATCTGAGTGTCCTAGTTCTATTTAATCCGTCTCCTATTTAGGCCTACCATTCTGCTGTAACTTTTGACTGTAGCATTCCTGTGAGTCCAACCGTGAACGTGAATAACACCGTACAATGACAAGAAGGATTTCCGTCATAATTGGGATGGCGGGATTTGAGCCCTAAATTGAAATTGGAAGAATTTGATCGTTCGTCAGATTTACTCGCTTACAACATTAGGCTAGCACATTTTGGAGAATGTTCGAACCGAATATGACTCTGTACAGAAACCACATACACAACAAGGAAAGAGAGGGACGAACAGAAATGTACTAAGCACATTATAGACGTGGTTCTCAAAGGCAGTCCACGCATAGAACAATGAATGCATCACATTTGTTTAATTAACCAACTTCAGCAAAAACGTAATTAAGCATTCTTACTGCCCTGGGTCCTAACAGCCCTGAAACCCTAAAAAATATTATGCACTACGAATCTTCACTAGCTTACATGTTGCTAGAATGCTGAACATTTCCATCTGTCTGACCCCATTCTCTCTCTGTCTGTCTCTGTCTCTCTGTCTGTCTGCTCTCTCTCTATCTCGCTGTCTGTCTGTCTCTCTCTCTCTCTCTCCTCTCTCTCTCTCTCTCTCTCTCTCTCTCTCTCTCTCTCTCTCTCTTATGTTCCACGAATCTTCATACCGGTAGCTTACATGTTACTAGAATGCTGAACACTTCCATCTGTCTGACCCCATTCTCTCTCTCTCTTTCTCTCCCTCTCTTTCTCTCTCTCTCTTTCTCTCTCTCTTTCTCTGTCTCTTCTCTTCTCTCTCTGTCCCTGTCTGTCTCTCTCTCTCTGTCTCTCTCTGTCTCTCTCTCTCCTCTCTCTCTCTCTCTCTCTCTCTCTCTCTCTCTCTCTCCTTCATGGAAAATAAAACATACGTCCTACTTCTATTCTTACCCTAACAAAAGTATAAAGTGAGACCTCTTAGATGGTTTGGATGCTAGAAACTGGGATTTCATTGTCCATCACTCACTCTCACGCCTGTCCCTCAAGTAGGCCTATGGCTTTCTCGTATGGTTGGTTTGGTTTGGTTCAGTTTTTACGTCGACACCCATCCCAGGTGATATGGCCGACGGGGATAACCATCCCAGGTAAGTGGGGGAAGGGGGGCTTATCTAATTCTATACTGACTCCACCAGAACAACGATGATGTTAAGATGGGACAGTGAGATGGCCAGTTTTAATTTAATGTAGCGCACCCCGGGATTCGAACCCACAACCATTAGCATGTGAATCCGACGCTCAAAAAACTCGTAACTGAACTACTGGGGCCCCGTTATATCGTATGGTTGTTGTTGTGTTTGGAGTTTAATGTTGGCACCCACATAAGCGATACGGCAGACGGAAAGTATTTATCGTATGCTTCCCCCCCCCCTCCTTTTTTTTTTTTTTTTTTTTTTTTTTTTTTTTGAGAGAGTGAAAAGAAGCATGCTGGGTTCTGACTCAGATTTGTGTAGTAATCAACTTCTAAACTTGAACTAAAGCCTTTTTGATTATCTGTACTTGGGTTATTTGGCAGGTTGGGTATGTGCAG
>JAPXFY010000014.1:9079809-9092309 GCA_030674185.1 Monoplex corrugatus | reverse complement strand
ACTGCCTCCCAGTGTTTTAAAGACAAAGCAGTTGTCTGCCTACTTTCAAAATCGCTTCAAAAGACATCTCTTTTAGAAGTATCTCTACAATTGATAGATCGATGCTTGTGGCTCTTCTAGGTCCAGTTGTATTGCAGTTTGTCTATATCTGTGTGTGTGTGTGTGTGTGTGTGTGTGTGTGTGTGTGTGTGTGTGTGTGTGTGTGTGTGTGTGTGTGTTGCGGTTGCAGGCAGTGTGTGTGTGTTTATAAATATATATATGTATATATATAAAACACACACACACACACATATATATATATACATACACACACACACACACATATATATATATACACACACACACACACACACACACACACACACACACACACACACACACACACACACACACACACACACACACACACACACACACACACACACACACACAAAACCCATACCGATGTATTTTATGACAAACCTATATTTAATTCTGCACTTTAACACGTCAGAACTGTTTGTTGATAACTTTGTAGCAGTCAGTAAAGATTTATTTCATGGCTAAAACACTGCATGGGGACTGCACTGATTACTCAGTTAACCCTTCGACTCCCGCACCCTATCCACCAACTGCAAAAACTTAACCCTTTGATTCCCTTGCCTTATCCACCAGCTTCCCGCGGGGAGCTGGTGGATATGGCGAGGGAGTCAAAGGGCTAAGTTTTTTCTTTGCTAGCATGGTTGACAATGCAGGATGCTGGTGGACAGGGTGCGGGAGTCAGAAGGTTAAGAAGGCTGAATGGTTCTTGTAACGGAGCCGTGGACTGGAGATCTGATATCTGATTATCAGCCCACAAGTAAATACTGGCCCGTTTGCTGCCCATATTAACCACTTGACTCCCTCTGCCTATCCATTAGCATCGTGCTTTGTCGACCAAAACAAAAATTTAACGTTTTGACTCCTTCACCCTATCCACCAGCTTCCTACAGAAAGCTGGTGGATAGGGTGAGGAAGTCAAAGGGTTAAATTTTTGCTGGTGGTGGATAGGGTGCTGGAGTCAAAGGACTCATACTCGTGGTGTCAGCTTAGTCTTTCATAGGTCCTTTTCTTCAGCCCATCACCCTTTTCTATTCAAGAACTTGCCAGCGTATAGGATTTTGCGTTGAGAAGTTTGCCAAAAACAGACAGTATCGAACTGTCTGAACCGCCCCCCTACCCCTGGCTCACTCATGAGATTGCCTGTGCAAAATGTGCCCGCCGCAGAGCAGAGCGCCGTTGGCGCAAATCCAAACTCACTGTACACAGGCAACTTTTCCAAGCCTCTAAAACAAAAGTATCCACCCTCATTGCATTAGCAAAAACAAGCTATTTCCAAACCAAAATCCTGAATGCCTCTTCTTCAAAAGAACTCTTTACAACCATGAATCATCTCCTTGGCACACGAAAAGATTTACCTCTCCCAACAAAACATACAAATGAAGAACTCCCATCTGTATTCTCCAAGTATTTCACCACCAAAATACAAACTCTTCGTGACAGGCTTGACAGGACACCCTGTCAACCATGTCCACCTGACCCTTCCTTCTCTGGCACACCTCTTACTACTTTTACCCCAGTCTCACAAGAAGAAATCTTCAACACAATCAGATCCATGTCGTTCAAAACCTGCGAACTGGATCCTCTTCCAGGTTCTCTCTACTCCGACTGTCTCTCTACTCTCCTCCCATTCATCACTGACATCATCAACACTTCTCTTCAAACTGGAACTGTCCCAGATTCTTTCAAGTCTGCTATTGTTCACCCTCTCCTCAAGAAACACAATTTAGACCCAAATGAACTGAAAAATTACCGACCTATCTCTAATCTCTCTTTCTTGTCAAAACTCCTTGAAAAAGTCGTCCTCAACCAGCTGAACTCTCACCTGTCTGCCAACAATCTCCTCAATCCTTTCCAGTCAGCCCTACCGCCAGTGCCACAGCACTGAAACTGCCCTACTACACATTCTCAACAATCTCCTCCTTGCAACTGATACTGGCAAAGTCTCTCTCCTCACACTCCTTGATCTGTCTGCAGCCTTCGATACCATTGACCATGGTATTCTCCTTTCTAGACTTCATCATACTTTTGGCATCTCTGACATTGCTCTCTCCTTTTTCACTTCGTATTTATCAAACAGAAAACAAACTGTTCTCATCAATGGCACTTACTCTCAACTTGCATACCTGACCTGTGGTGTTCCACAAGGATCTGTCCTTGGCCCTGTTCTTTTCACTCTTTACACCTCCCCCCTGTCCACCATCATCAACTCCCACTCTATAAAACACACTTCTATGCTGATGACACCCAACTTCAAGACAGTGACTCACCTGATAATATACAGCGCCTGTTGACTCGCACCACTGAGTGTTACTCGGACATTAAAACTGGATGACATTCAACAAACTTCAGCTTAATGACGACAAGACAGAAGCTATCCTCATTGGCACCCGTCAGAAACTTTCTCAGCTGCCTCCTCTTTCTCTCCCATTATGTAACACATCAGTCCCAATTTCTGATTCAGCTAAAAACCTTGGTGTCTGCATTGACTCTACCCTCTCCATGAACAACTTTGTTTCTCAAACTGCCAGATCTTGCTACTATCATCTCCATCGTATAAGGCTGATCAGGAAGTATCTCTCTGTCGAAACAACTGCAAAACTCGTTCTCTCCTTCATAATGTCTCGCATTGACTATTGCAATTCACTCCTGTCTGGTCTTCCTGCCTGCACCATTCACATCCTACAGCGCATTCAAAACAATGCTGCACGCCTTGTACTCAAAAAGAATAAAGCTGACCACATATCTCCTCTCCTGGCACAATTTCACTGGCTCCCTGTATCAAAGCGCATACAGTACAAATTAGACACCATGTGCTACAAAAGCCTCAATAACGCAGCCCCCGATTACCTGTCAAGCCTACTTGAGATCTATGTTCCCTCACGTACCCTCCGCTCTGCCTCCGATCCTCTGACATTTCGCTTTCCACGCACTAAGCTCAATACCTATGGTCCACGAGCCTTCTGTTTCTGGTCCACTCTCCTGGAACAAACTTCCTCTCTCAGTCCGTCAGCAACCTACTTTTGTCTCCTTCAAGTCCGCTCTCAAAACTCACCTTTTCTCCTCCGCATAAAATCCTAACCTCACTCAACCCCCCCCCCCCCCCTCTGCAGCCTGTCTCCGCTCGGAGGGGAATCACATGGTTATAATATATAATTGTATATGCTATGCTCTCTATAATTTTCCATTGCTTTTATTCTTGCTTTTATTGCTTTTATTCTTTCTCCCCATTTATAGCCATGCGTGTGTGTGTGTGTGTGTGTGTGTGTGTGTGTGTGTGTGTGTGTGTGTGTGTGTGTGTGTGTGTGTGTGTTGGCGTGCGTGTGCGTGCGTGCGTGCGTGCGTGCGTGCGTGCGTGTGTGTCTGCTTCAGCGCTTAGATTTGATTTTATGAAGATTTTGCGCTATATAAATATTGTAATTATTATTATATTATAATCCGACTCATTTTTCTTGAATAAACTTCAGTCTTCAAACCAACGCACAAGCGTCTAGTGTTCGCCATGAATATAGTCGTTGACAAGACTAGAACACTCAAGTCTGTTTATTTTGTTTTAATGTTTTTCCTCATTGTTTGGTGGGGCGATTATTGCACAGTCTCTGTTCTATTCTTGTTAATTTCCTTGTTCGTTCTTCCTGTTGCGCCCTGACAAGTCACAAGTTCGCCCACGCAAAAGTCATAAATTGTCTCCATCCGGTTTGTAGCCAATGCTCCTAGTTAAACTCATAAAGTTGGTAATCACCTAGGAATCCTCTTTGTTTCTTTATCAAATGTAGTCTGTTCCACTTTTCGTTTTGTTTGCCGACTACTTGGTCAGACCACATCTGGTGATAACTGTGGCCATTTTCTTGCCGGCTGATATGGAGTTTGGTGGTCAGGGGTGTCCCTACTGAGAAGCAGGACCCGCTGCTACTCTACTCTGAAAGAATCTCAATGGTGAGCGCCATCGTCGTCAGACGTAGATGACCGAGTAGACATTTGCCTTGTAAGTACTTTCAGAAGTTGTCTTTCATGTTTGCACCATCCCCTGTGGGGATCCCGGGGGCTCTTTAATTATAAACAGTATCCTCACCTTCTGGAAATTCTGTGCCAGAAATTTCCTCTTTTCTGTCACTCCTTTGTTTCTACCTTGTTCCTTTGCTTTCTGTCATTTCTTCCTATCATTTTTTTGCGTTTCTGGTCCATTCATCTGTATGTGTTCGATAAAGTTTTGCGTACTTTTTCTTAGGATTAATAATTGGGTACATGTGTTGGGTGCATTGGTTCTAGAGAGGTGGATGTGCGGAAGCAATATTAGGTAATTTATACCTGTTTTTATATGCTTTGGTGTCCTTAGGTAGCCATGCTTAAATTTGTATTCAGGTTTGTTTTTTTTTAAATCCCCTGTGCGATAACTGGGACGGAGTGGTCAACACCAGAGGGGCATGTCCTTAGATTATGTGCACGAATGCATTGATAATATTATGCGTACTAACGAGGCAGAAAATGGTAGAAAGAAAACAAAGCAAAGGAGGAAAACAGAAACCGGAATTTCTAGCACAGAATTTCTAGAAGGTGGGGATAATATTTATACTGAAAAAACCCCCGGCATTCCCACAGAAGAAAAAAGGAAAGAGAAAGGGAGACAAGTAGTAACATGTATTACGAATATACGTGACTGGACAAGAGAAAGGGAGACAAGTAGTAACATGTATTACTAATACACGTGACTGGACAAAAAAAGGGAGACAAGTAGTAATATGTATTACTAATATACGTGACTGGACAAGAAAAAGGAAGACAAGTAGTAACATGTATTACGAGAATATACGTGACTGGACAAAGTCTCTCCAGAAATAGACCACTTATGTATTTGAAATAAACACACGACACGCTTTATTCAATTATTGATTCTTTAAACGAGTGTAATAAGAGAACGATGTATTAATTGTGAAGCTTTGCCGCTACACATGTTCATTTTAACTTGCCTGTCATACAGTTTTGTAAGTGCTTCACAATTCAAGAATACACAAACAAATTTCTACTCGCATCTGTGGAACCAGACAGAGGTCCCTGCCCTGAAGAGGACACCCTAGTGAAACCCATATCAAACTCTCAACTCTTTTCAAGTGACTCGGAATGTTTCTGGATATACCCGACAGGCCCGATGGATACAGACACCCGCGGTATTGGTCAGGAAGTTTATAGTCTGCCCAAGATGGATTCAGCACACTCGAATAATGCCATATGCGCTCCATCAGATTCTGCTGGCAATTATCCGACAAACTCCTTTGTCCTGCACAAAAATCTTATTCGCTGGCAAGGTCTTGATGGAGTGAGGATAGGCCCCATCAAACACTGACACCATCAGAACTATTGAAGTATTAACCCTTTGACTCCCATACCCTATCCACCAACTGCAAAAACTTAACCCTTTGACTCTCACACTCTATCCACCAACTGCAAAAACTTAACCCTTTGACTCCCACACCCTATCCACCAACTGCAAAAACTTAACCCTTTGACTCCCACACCCTATCCACCAACTGCAAAAACTTAACCCTTTGACTCCCTCACCCTATCCACCAACTGCAAAAACTTAACCCTTTGACTCTCACACTCTATCCACCAACTGCAAAAACTTAACCCTTTGACTCCCATACCCTATCCACCAACTGCAAAAACTTAACCCTTTGACTCCCACACCCTATCCACCAACTGCAAAAACTTAACCCTCTGACTCCCTCACCCTATTCACCAACTGCAAAAACTTAACCCTATGACTCTCTCACCCTACCCACCAGCTTCCTGCAGGAAGCTGGTGGATAGGGTGAGGGAGTCAAAGGGTTAAGTTTTTGCTTATTTGGCATGGTTGGCAATGCAGGATGCTGGAGGACATGGTGCCAGAGTCAAAGGGTTATGCTGGACAGCGAAGAAGCCAACTTTTATGTTGCAGGCCAGGATTTGAACTCGAGACATGAGATCTTGAATCCATGGCTGTATCAAAAGAGTTAACCGTCCCGCGTTAAAATCTGAGGAACACCTCCAATGACACATCCATAAAGTGGATGAGACTCGACCATGTGGTCCCAGTCTTCTCAATGATCCCGCAACACGTTCATCTTTGAATAAGAGCTGGTTGGGTACGAAAAATCCCACAACCAATTTGACAGGACTCACAGGATTCGGACGCAAACTTTCCAGTCGGTAGTCCGTTGCGCTAACCACTGCACCTCGGCGACTGGCTGAAGGGGGCAGACCTACCCAGATTTGCGTACCAAGATTGTGATGTTCAGTGTTTCAGTTCTAATTAACCAATCACCATGATAATTGGCAAGAAGATACCTCAGACAGTATTCTTTGGATTGAATATCTTTGTTGGGGTCTGTGAGTTATGAAAAGTTGACAAGAATTAATTAATTGCGATTTTTCGCGAGATTGTATACATCAGACATAATATGTTCAACAGTTTTTATCTGATTTCCTTGATATTTGGCACACATATAGCAGGGACAGGTACCTATAGTCGGTTGTAAAATCTTGCAGTTCTGCTTGAAAGAAACATTTTTATCAAAAGTTGTATTATAATTTTTTTATTAAAATTATTCTATAAATTGGTGCGATGATTGTACAGAAAATAATGATAGTAGAGCTAAGATTTTACTACATGCCATAGGCCTACATACTATACAGATGTGTTTGCTCACTAAATATCAAATTCCTAATATGAATATATGTGTAGTTATAAATGTCACAGTACGTACTATATTTTTTCATTTTCGCGAGAACATTTTTAATTAATTAATTTTTGTCAACTTTTCATAACTCACAGACCCCAACAAAGATATTCAATCCAAAGAATGCTGTCTGAGGTATCTTCTTGCCAAATATGGTGATTGGTTGATTAGAACTGAAACACTGAACATCACAACCTCGGTACCCAAATTTGGGTAGGTCTGCCCCCTGAAACGTGTGAGCTGGGCTGAAAGGGACAGTCTTGTCTTTTTTTGTATTGGTGTCCACTTTTGCCGCTAGGCTGTATCTCCAGTGTGAGAAGGGAGGTAGCCGGATAGCCTACTTCACTTACACAATGGTTTCTCTCCTCGGCACATCCCCTCCGGCTCCCCCTCCCCCTCCCCCCTAATCAACCTACACCCTCACTGCCCCCTCCCCTTCCCGACCTCGAGGACTGAAGTGACACTCATTTGCATAAAGGTCTGTTTATTTGTTCACGCATCACGCCATTTCCGGGTATGGGGATCACGTGATGTATCTAATGCGTTCACTCGTGACTGCTGGCGGGTAACAAACAAAGAAACAGTATATATAGTGGTAAAGACACATTCACCGTGTTCCACTGAAGATATCGACAGCAAGCTGAGACGGTCTGACCAGAAAACGCTTGACATCATCAGATCAGAAGACACAAAGAAGTAAGTTGTACAACGAAAACTGTACGGACGGAATGTGGTCGTGAATGGACGAAGTGCGTGGATAGGTGACAGCAAGACTGGGCTGTGACTTTTCCTTTTCACTAGATTTTCAATTTGGGTAACTATACTCAAGACACATATGCGATAGAATGATGTTTTTGTAACGCTTTATGCTTTAGTTCACCTGTACGAATTTCAGAGAATTTTTATCGGTGATGTTGAGTAATAACAATGCTGCATGTGTGTATCCACAGATAAAACAAGAGACAAGACTATGACAACTTGGGTCAGGGATCACACAGATTGAGCGTAAGCTAGCTCAGTCTCCTCTGTGAAGTAGTAGTAGTAATAGTAGTAGTAGTAGTAGAGTAGTAGTAGTATGGTAGTAGTAGTAGTATAGGAGTCTGAGTAGTAGTTTTGTATGTATGTGGTAGTAAAATATTTAGTAGTTAGAGAGGACTGCTTGATCGTAAACATAACTTCATGCATGCCTTTTATATAATGTACGATTATTTCTTTCAATGAGACTTAAATTGATGTAGTTCGTTTCGTGATGTTATTCGTGTAATATGCTGGGCGCTTGGATGCAAATATTAATTTTGATCCTATTTCCATAAACAACTCAAAAATATTTCTTTTAAAAAATTTTTAAGCATTTGGTACTAATACGTTGTCTATGAGAATCTCTTTACTGGTTACACGTTTCAAGCATTATAGATACGTTTTTATAACAGATTATAACTCTCACAGTATTCGTCTTCTGACGCATTTTTGTGATATCACTTATACAATATCTTTTGGATGACAGATTATTCAAGTCTTTCCGGATGACATAGATCACAATTTCAAATCTTTCTGGATGACATAGATTATTATCAAGTTCTTTCTGGATGACATAGATTATTCAAGTCTTTCTGGATGACGTTATGCGCATCTTCGTGTCAACAGCAAATATTTTGCATGTGCTATTTACATAATGTGGTAGATCATGTATGAAATTAATAAACAGTAGTGGTCCAAGAATACTACCCTGAGGGATTCCACTTAAAATGTAAGTATTCAATGAGTAGGCTGATCCCATTGGAAGTCTTCATTTTCTTCCAATCGTGATGAAATTCGTTTCTAAAGCGTCTCGGTTGTCTGGAAGTCTGATACTGGCAAATCTCCATTATGACCTATCAGTGTTCTAATTTCTGCACCGGTCTTAGTTTTCTCTTGGACATATTCCCAAAATTGTTTGGACCAGACGTTCAGTTCTATTTTCTGGTCTAACTGAGGAGAAAAGACGAAACCTCAAAGGGAAACGAACCCTCAAAGGGAAACGAACCCTTGAACCTCGAGTTAAGTTACATGATTGGCAGGCTAGCAGACAGGCGGACGTCTGAACCATTAAGCCATAGTGTTATAACTTACGATGTTTCGGGAAGGTTTTACATACTTTGTCTGCTTGTCTTGTTTGTTCGTTCGTTTGTTGATTTATTCGCCTGTTTGTTATTAATGTTAATCATGCGAACACACGCACACAGACACATTGCTGCTATCACGTGCACGTAGCTGGATGATATTTACATAAAAAAGCAAAGGTACTGTCCCACACTGGATCAAAGCATAAGGTAAAATGTGTTCGCGCATAAATTTAAACACGAGGAAAACTCGTGTGTGTGTGAGTGTGTGTGTGTGTGTGTGTGTGTGTGTGTGTGTGTGTGTGTGTGTGTTGTGTGTGTGTGTGTCTGTCTGTCTGTCTGTGTATGTGTGTTTGTGTGTGGTGTGTGTATGTGGTGTGTTTGGTGTAAGTGTGTGTGTGTGCGTGCGTGCGTGCGTGGTGTGTGTGTATATATATAATTATTATATGTGTGTGTGTGTGTGTGTGTGTGTGTGTGTGTGTGTGTGTGTGTGTGTTGAATTGCAGTGCAGTTCTCACAAGCTTAAGACTGAATAAGGTAGACTTAAAGGGGTAGATAGACAAAACAGAATATGTAAGTTATGTGAAGATAATGCTTAAAGCGATAAATTTCAACTTATTTTTCGAGTGTTCTACATTCCATGATAACCGAATTAAAGTTTATTCCACGAAAAATGTCGATTAAATCAGTGTTCTCCCTGTGTACATGTAACTTAATTTCTGGAAGGAAACAAGATGAACTGAATCGGCAAAATTTAACACATTTTCTAAAATTATACAGGGCCTATAGTTTTGAACATTTGAGTATCTTATCCTAAGACAGTTTCAAATGTCCTTTTCCTGTTGGACTGTCGTAAGTTCTTTCTGTTTAATGCTGTATCCTGTGCTGGATTTTTGTTTACTTGCTGTTATCTTTCATGGCCCAGTTGTGGAAAAGGGAACTATTATCAGTATCAAACATTGAATAATTTGTTTTGAAACATTAAATTTTGAACATTGTGTAAAGTGAGAAAATCGATAGGGAAAATCATGTAGGACATTAAATCAAGGGTCTTCAGAGGTAAAGCACTGAATGAATTAAGGGACTGAATTTCACTCATTTACCGTTTGACTTCCGCACCCTGTCCACCAGCATCCTGCTCTGTCAACCATGCTAGCAAAACAAAACCTTAACCCTCTGACTCTCTCACCCTATCCACCAGCTTCCTACAGGAAGCTGGTGGATAGGGTGAGAGAGTCAGAGGGTTACGTTTTTGCAGTTGATGGATAGGGTGCAGGAGTCAAAGGGTTAAACACTGAAGTTTGAACGTTAAATAAAGTGAGGAAATCTCTAGAGAAAATCACGTTGGACATTATGTCAGGGATCGTCCGAAGTACAGCACTGAATGAACCAAAGGATTGAACTTCAGCCCTATAAGTGAAGGGTGCGGTGGTCAAGTGGGTAAACGTCAGACTTCCAATCAAAAGGTCTTGGGTTCGATCGTTCTAGACATCTGTCTGGTAATTATTGTGTAGAGATTTCTTCAATCTCCCAGATCAACGTGTGTCAGACCCGTTAATGCCTAAAATATCTTTTTTTTTGTTTTGTTTTGTTTCGTTTGTTTTTGTTTTTTGTTTTTTTTTGTTTTGTTTTGTTTTTTATCTCAGACTAAATATCGGCAAGACTGGAAAAGAGCTATGGAAAACAACAATAAATGCATAGTATATCAAAGTGTTCAAAGCGAAATTACAAATAGAAATTCACAGCTACCAGATATTGGGGGGGGGGGGGGTGTTCGTTTGTTTGTTTGTATGCTCTCTCTCTCTCATTAAATTTCGATGCAGCTGTTCCAAGCATGAGACTGAATTAGGTAGGTAGGCACAAAGCAATTGATGGAAAAAGCGAAATATACACGTCTTTTGATGACAGCGTCTAAGATGATGAGTTTCATTCTATTTTTTAAATTTCGTGACTGATTGAAGTTTATTTCACACAAAAAATATATATATATATTGAAGTTTATTTCACACAAAAAATATCTATCGGTAAAATCACTGTTTCCACTGTGTAATTTTATATCTTGAAGGAAAAAGATGAGTTGAAATTAGCAAAATGTTCTCAAATTGTATAGTTATATTCTTCACCTTTGAACATCCCCTCGTAAAACAATTTCATATATTATACTTTTTTTCCGCTCAATATTACAGAAAAATTTATTCGTTTCGATGTTCGTTTATTTGCTGTTATCGTCTATGCCCCAATTAGGAATATACGGTTAGAATTGAAATCTTGAACTCTGTGTGTGCGTGCGTGCGTGCGTGCGTGTGTATGTTTGTGTGCGTGTGCGTGTGTGATTTTTTTCCTTTGTTCTTATTATGGCTTTCCGACGTGCGATATTTTGTGTTACTAACAGGTCTGTCGCTGCCTCCAGTACACACAGTGAAATTAAACCAACGTGTCTCAACATCATTTCGATCTTACCAGCAACCCAAAGACCGAAGGGAAAAAAAAAACACCTGAAAGTCTGTACGCACAAGCGGACTTGTTTTACTTTCTGCATTACAAGCGAGAACTTTGCCTCCTGTCAAGAAACCACAACATCAACTTCGACAGTAAGAGAAACAACAGGCTTCAGGGGGGGGTATTTTTGTGCGTGTGTATGTGGCCATACAGAAACACAACTGCTATGCTTTCCAAGGCGGCTGTGTTGTTTTTTGTGGTTCTGTTTTGCCACATTACATGCGCAAAGCCCACAGTCGGTGCTGGAGTGGGATCTGGTAGAACAACAGCAACGGGAGATGGCAGTACCAGCCAACTCCAAGGGAAATCTGGTGAGTTGAGATTGATTGATTTGTTTGATCGATCGATCGATTGATTGGTTGATTGGTTGATGATATTGATATTGATTGATTCATTCATTCATTGATTGATTTTTGTTTTCCAACGATACAACAGTGTTTTGTCACACCAAAGGAAATAAGAGGGAAGCAAGGAGAATTTTTTAATATTAACTAAGTATCATAACTCTTGAGAAAAAAACGGAGTTATCTCCCATGTGGAAATTGCGCTAAACTGTGTCGGAGTTGACAAATTCTACGTGGGAGATAACTCCGTGACTCTCAAGAGTTATGTTACTTAGTGTTTTGTCAGTTATTCATGGCTGTTGTTGCTAAAATCTACTTGATATAGCCACACAAAAAATATAACAAAAATGTAAAATTAATGAATAAGAATAATGATGAGACATCTTGCTACTAAGTCGAATCGTTTTAAACAAACAAACAAAAAACTTGTAAATCTACAAATGTACATTAAGATAACAAGATAACAAGATTTTATTTCAGCCCAGTGCATAGACACAAGGAAAATATTTTGGCTATACATACAATCACACTCACGCCTCACAACAATTACAATATTCAACATCATAAAAGACAAATACGTGGGTCATCCACGGAATCGAAGAAACACACGCACACAACACACACACACTCTCACGCCAAGGCGCCCATATCCACTAATCGTTGGTTCTGCCCTGCCAGCTAATTAACAGCGCGCATCTGTCCTTCTCCTTCCACTCTCCACGCCACCCTCGCCCATCTTGTGGAGTATAGGCCTACAGATTGAT
>JAPXFY010000014.1:9067309-9074809 GCA_030674185.1 Monoplex corrugatus | reverse complement strand
TTCTTTCTTTCTGTCTTTCTTTCTTTTCTGTCTGTCTTTCTTTCTTTGTATGATCACCGTACTATGATCACCGTACAAAGCCAGTTTCCTTTGTAGTCCCTCTCCGCCCTCTTGTCGCACATTGTACGCTACCTTAATGGCCACAGAAACTGGAACAATTTTTACAATGCCATGATGAGGATGACACCCCAAAAATGATAGAAAGATAATGATGGGCAGCGAACAGGCCAGTTTTTGATGTTGCGGGCGGAGACTGAACTAGAACTATCAGATGTGTCCCTACGACTATACCATATCAATGTAATCTGTTACTATGAAAGGCAGTAGTAGTAGGCTTCTATCGTATTTATTTTCTTATCAACTCCGAATGTTGGCGCAGCAGAGACGTTCAAACAGCACAGTTTCGAATACTATAAATGTAATTTATTGTAGTAGACAAAACTAATAATTTTTATTAACCTTTCGACTCCGCACCTTCTCCCCCAAATGCGAAAACTTAACCCATTGACACCCTCACCCTATTCACCAGCTTCCTGCAAGATACTGGTGGATAGGGTTAGGGAGTCAATGGGTTTAAGTTTTTGCTTTGCTATCATGGTTGACAATGCATGACGCTGGTGGACTGGGTGCGGAAGTCAAAGGGTTAGTATAGTTGATGATGTTTAGTCTTTATTTCGAATTATCTGGATCTGTAGACAGAGCCGTGGACTACAGATCTGATGTCTCAAGTTCGGTCACAACCGACAACACAAAACCTGGCCTGATCGATGACCCGTCCTGATGCTCCAAAGAATTTGGATGGTGTCGACTTAAGTGTTTCACAGATCCCCCTTCCCAACTGTTGAATCTTTCACTCAGACAACAAATTACAGCTCGTGTAAGAATTAAACCATTTATCTAACTAGAAGAACATCAGAGTTGAAGGGCAAGCAGACGTTGGTTGGTTTGGTTCAGTTTTTACGTCGTTCAGGTGATATGGCCGACGGGGATAACCATCCCGGGGAAGTGGGGCTTATCTAATCTTATACTGACACCACCAGAACAACAATAATGTTAAGATGGGACAGTGAGAAGGCCAGTTTTAATGTAGCGCACCCCGGGATTGGAACCCACAACCATTAGCATGTGAATCCGACGCTCAAACCAACTGAGCTATTGGGGCCCGCGCAGACGTTGGACGACATGCATATTTATGAAGTGACGTAAACATCACGTGATGATTAAAGGGAGGTCATGCAGATAATAGATTACTTATTTACTTTCGATACAACACCAACCTGCCATCTTCCATTTCAAGACCTTGCCAGCGTGTAGCGTTTTGCTTCAGGCTCATAGTGTCTGCCAGTTTTTCACCGGTAGATTTGGGTGTGTGTGGTGCGTCTGGAATTGTCCCAGCGTTTTGCCGAATCCCTCTTAAATAAATTCAGTCAAACTCATAAAGGAGGAAATGAAAAAGAAACACGAATAGAGACGATACCGATAGAATGTGCCGATTTTGACACACACACACACACACACACACACACACAACAACACACACACACACACACACAGAGAGAGAGAGAGAGAGAGAGCGGCTCAGAATTCAAAACTTCAGTGTACATCTGTCTTGTAAATGAGACATTTACATAATAAAGCCATATGTACATACGACCCTGTTGGAGTGTTTTTTCGAAGATCGCCCCAGTGAAGGGAAAAAGATCCATTGTCTCAGTGGACAGGTTCTAGCCTATGTTTATTCATGTTTAAACTTTTCTTCCACAGTACTCACAGGCACAATATCACACCTGGACACAGTAATGGAACTTTCGTCGAAGTTCAGCTTCGATTCCGATCAATCATCACGTATCTATAGATTATTCCGTTAAAAAACGATGCCTACACAAAATCCTGAGGCAAGCTGAGTCAGAACCCCAGCGTCTTCTGGTCCGCTGTCTATAAATGAAAAGGGAAAATAACAATGGGAGAGAGAGAGAGAGGGAGGGAGGGAGGGAGGGAGAGAGAGAGAGAGAGATACTACATGTAGGAGACAGACCACTCACTTTGACAGAGGGGCCAAGCTTTTGCCAGAAACATGTAGTGAAGGTACGTTGATCATAATATTCCAGCGTAGCGTTTTAGGGTAGAGAGGATTTAGGCAAAGTAGTATGATTACTTCAGGGCAGAGAGGATTTAGGCTAATAAGGATGATGATGAATAATAATGCTTTATGTTCAACATGTTTTAATTAAAGAAACCGTATCGATTTGTGCTATGTGTGGACTGTTTTTGAGAGTTATTGTTAATATGCTTGATGCATCTCTGCTCGTCTCTCTCCTAACTTGTTGTTGTGTGATTGCTATGTAAAGAAGTAATTGTATGTAAACATCCTCCAAATCTGTTAGACAAATGTTGTACGCGAGTAAAGTTTACAGACGACCAAATCCTCCCAATATTTATTAAGGGTCCCAAACCCTCATTCAAAACTATGACATACCCTCCATTCCAGTTATGTAGTGATTTCCTTCAGCCTTATCACCCGTTATAACAATAACAACAACAACAGCAACAATGATGAGATGATGAGTGATGATGATGATAAATGACGATGACGACGACGACGATAATGATGATAACAATACTGATGATGATGATGATGATGATGATGATGATGATGATGATGATGATGATGATGACGACGACGACAATAACAAAACAATGACAGTAATAAATTATACTAATGGATACTAATAATAACATTGATGATGATGATGATGATGACGGTGACGATGATGATGATGATGATGATCCCCTGTCTGACGCAGGACGTTGGGAGACAAGACCCAAGCAGTCAGGTGGCTGGACAAGACGCCCAGTGGGATCAGCCTCAAGAAGGGACTGGAGATGAGGGGCTGGAAGGACCCAGGACTCACCTTCTCCATCTCCAATAGACGTGAGTTGCGCTCAGCTCTTTGCCTCCCTCGGCCTGTTCACCAACGTCCTGCATCTCTATCAGTCGTGTTAGCAAATCAAAAACTGCATCAAATCACTTGTCCTATTTATCAACTTCCTTCAACCATTTCTTTCATATCTATCTAGCTTTTCTTTATTCTTTTATTCTTGTTTAAAGCCCAGCCGACTGCGCAGAGCCTATCAGGGCTATAACTGCTTCAAAACACACAAAACTTCAACAGAAAAAAAAAAAAAAAGAAAATTAAGTATACATATCAATGCATTCGCGCGCATAATCTAAGGACATGCCCCCGGCGTAGGACCATTCCGTCCGATTTATCGCACAGGGGAAATTTAAAATACACATCTGAATACAAATATAAGCATACATAAGGACACCAAAATATATATAAAAACAGGCATAAATTACCTAAAATTGCTTCCGCATATCTCACCTCCTTAAAGCCAAAAATGCACTTAATACGTGTATCCAATTATAAATCCGAAGAAAACGTACTTAAGACTTTATCGAAAATATACAGGTGAATGGACCAGTAATGCAGAAAATAAGTAGAAATGACAGAAAGCAAAGCAACAAGGCAGAAACAAAGAGAGTGACAGAAAAGAGGAAATTTCTAGCACAGAATTTCCAGAAGGTGGGGATACTATTTATACTAAAAGAGCCCCCGGCAACCCAACGGGGGGGGGGGGGGGGGGATCTATCTATCTAACTCTATATACATTCAAAATATATATATATATATATATATATATATATATATATGATTGTACTGACATCCAGCATTTGTTTTATGAGATTCTCTTAAAATTTTGCTGAAAGAAGAAGAAAAGCGCTCTTCGTTTAAATGTTTGTGTTTGTTGGTGTCTTTGCTGGTTGATTGTTGTTGGTTTTTGTTGTTGTTGATGATGTTGCTGTTGTTGTTTTGTTTGTTTGTTTGTGTACGGTTAACGTTTGTAAAACTACATGTAGATTAACCATGATAGCAAAGCAAAATCTTAACCCTTTCCCTTTCTCACTCTATCCACCAACTCGTGAAGGAAGCTTATCGATAGGGGTGAAAGTCTCTCTCTCTCCCGTCCGTCCGTCTCTCTGTGTCTCTCACTCCCTCTTTTTTTTTCCTGTCTATATCTGTCTATTTATCTATCTTTGTCTCTCTTTCTTCAGTGGCCAACTTCAAGGATATGGTGGAGGCTCTGGTGTCCAGTGGATATCGCAGAGGGATAGATCTAATGGCAGCGCCTTACGACTTTAGGAAGGCCCCAAGTAAGTCTCTTCGTATGATGTTTGGCCTGTATGCCTTTTGTTGGCTCAATTGGTTGTGTTTTGTTTGGTCTTATCGTGTGATTTATTTTGTAATGTTTTGGGGTTTGGGTTTTTTTGTTTGTTTGTTTTGTTATTTTGTTCGGTTGTTTTTGACTTGTTTGGGTTAGTTTTGTTCTGTTTGGTTGATTTTCTTTTACCAAAGGAAATAAGAGGGAAGCAGGGAGAATTTTTAAACATTAACTAAGCAACATAACTCTTGAGAGTCACGGAGTTATCTCCCATGTAGAATTTCTCAAATCCAACACAGTTTGCGCTACCCATTCGGCTAGCATAGACGCAGCCACAAAGCATAAAGTTGTAAGCTCGTGTGTTTGTTTGTTTGTGTGTTTATGTGTTTGTTTGTTTGTTTGATTGTTGGTTGGTTGGTTTTGTCTCGTGTGGTTGGGTTTGTCTTGTTTTCATTGATTTTGTCTTGTTGTGGTTGATTAGTTTGGTTTTTGGTTGGTTTTGTTTCGTTTTGTCTCGTTTTAGTTGGATTTTTTTTTTTTTTTTTTTTTTTGGGGGGGGGGGTTTCTCATTTTGACAAGTTTTGTCTTGTTTTTATGGGTTTTGTTGGTTTTGTTTTGGTTGGTTTTCGTCTTGTTTTGGTTTTGTCTTGTTTTGTGTTGGTTTTGTCAAGTTGTGACTGGTTTTGCATTGTTTTTGTCTAGTTTTGAAGCGCTTTTTTCATGTTTGTTGGTTTTGTCTCGTTTCGGTTGTTTTTTCTTTTGTTTTCGTTGGGTTAGTCTCGTTTTGATTAGTGTTGTCTTGTTTTTAATCGTTTTTGTTGGTTTGGTTTGGTTGGTTTTGTGTTGTTTGGGTTGGTTTTGTCTTATTTTGGATTGGTTTTGTCTTTTTGTGATTGGTTTTGTCGTTTTTGTTTCTTTGTTTTTGTGTTGGTGGGGGGGGGGGGGGGTGTTGTTAGTTGGTTTCATTTTGTTGTGGTCGGTTTTGCCTTGTTGTGGTTTGTGTTTTTGCTTGTTTGTGGTGGGTCTGGGTTTGCTTTGTTGTGGGTCGGTTTTGTCTTGTTTGTGGTTTGGGTTGTTTCGTTTCGTTGTGGTCGGTTTTGTCTTGTTGTGGTCGGTTTTGTCTTTGTGGTTGGTTTGTTTGTTGTGGTCGGTTTTGTCTTGTTGTGGTCGGTTTTGTCTTGTTGGGTGTGGTCGTTGGGTCGGTTTGTCTGTTGTGGTTGGTTTTGTCTTGTTGTGGTCGGTTTTGTCTTGTTGTGGTCGTTTGGTCTTTTGGTCTTTGTTGTGGTTGGGTTTTGCTTGTTGTGGTCGGTTTTGTCTTGTTGTGGTGGTTTTGTCTTGTTGTGGTCGGTTTTGTCTTGTTGTGGTCGGTTTTGTCTTGTTGTGGTCGGTTTTGCCTTGTTGTGGTCGTTTTGTCTTGTTGTGGTCTGTTTTGTCTTGTTGTGGTCGGTTTTGCCTTGTTGTGGTCGATTTTGTCTTCTTGTGGTCGGTTTTGTCTTGTTGTGGACGGTTTTGCCTTGTTGTGGTCGGTTTTGTCTTGTGTGCCTTGTTGTGGTCGGTTTTGTCTTGTTGTGGTCGGTTTTGTCTGTTGTGGTTGGTTTTGTCTTATGTATCTTGTAGTTCATCCGGTTCATTAAGCAGTAGGGGGCTGATTTGTATGTGTTTGCTTTAGGCGAATCAGAACGCGTAGTGTTTTGATGAGACAAGACATTACAGGACAAAACTAGACAAGACAAGACAGGTATCAATTTTATGCCGACTGGTGTTTGTCAAGCGTAAAGAAAATACAAAGAATAGCTGCACAAAAACTCGATAGAAACCCAACAATAATCAATATGACTTTATGATTGAATAGCTTAGTAATAGTAGTAGTAGTGTTGTTATTATCATCATCATCATTACTATCATTATCATTATCATTGCTATTATTATCATCGTGTTGTTGTTGGTGGTAGTAGAAGTAGCAGTAGTAATATCATCATTGATGTTATTGTCATGTTGTTGTTGTCGTCGTTGTGCTTGTCGTTGGTGTTCGTGCTGCTGCTGTTGTTGTTGTTCTTATAGCAAAAAGAATCCTTATTGCAGATGAGATGGCGGAATATTACAGAAAAGTCAAAAAGCTGATCGAAGACACGTACCGGAGGAACAATAACTCCCGCGTGGTTATGGTAGCGCATTCGATGGGCAATCCCGTCATGCTCTACTTTTATAACCACGTGGTCAGCCAGCAATGGAAGAACAAGTTCCTCCGTTCACACGTGGCTCTCTCTGCACCCTGGGCCGGAGCTGTCAAATCAGTGAAACTCATGTGCACTGGTGAGATCCTTATTCATTAAATGGATAAAGGTTTTGTTTGGTATTGATTTGGTTTGGGTTTGGTTTGGTTTGGTTTGGTTTGTGTCGCTTGTTTTGTTTTGTTTCTTTCGTTTTGTTGTCTTTGTTGTCTTTTTTTTTTTTTTGTGTTGCTTGTTTTGTTTTGTTTTGTTTGTTGTCTTTTTCTTTTTGTTTTGTTTTGTGTTGCTTAACCGAAGAACATAACTCTTGAGAGTCACGTAGGAATTATCTCCCATGTTGTAGAACTTCTCAAATCTAACACAGTTTGCGCTACCCATTCAGCTAGCATAGAAGCAGCTACAAAGCACAAAAACGTAAGCTCAGAACATTCCTCAAAAAAGGAGCGCCCAAGCCTACCTTTATACTCTGCAACTACCCTGTTACCCTCCTATTTCCTTTGATATTTGTGTTGCTTGTTTTTGTTTTGTTTGTTTTTTGCTTGTTGTCTTTTTGTTTTTGTTCGTTTGTGTTGCTTGATTTGTTTTGTTTTGTTCTGGTGGTGGTGGTGGTGGTAATGGTGTGAAGATGGTGGTGGTATTGATTGTTTTCTTTCTTCGGTTTGTTTTGGTTGTTTTCTTTGCTTTTGTTGGGTTTTGTTTTTCCGTCACTGCGGATTGTGTGTGTGTGTGTGTGTGTGTGTGTGTGTGGTGTGTGTGTGTGTGTGTGTGTGTGTGTGTGCGTGCGTACGTGCACGCGCTTTTCGTGTTCGTGCTTGTGTTTTGTTGTAGTTGTTGTTCTTCTTCTTCTTTCTTTCTTTCTTTTCTTCTTTTTTTTCTTCCTCTTCCTCCTTCTTCGTCTTCTCCTCCCTCACCTCCTTCCATTCTTTTTCCTCTTCCTTAAAATACATTGTTCTCCTCATTCTCCTCTGCCTCCCTCTTCTTGTTCCTCTTCTTCGTCTTCTTCCTCTTCTTTATATTTTTTTCCATACTTTTCCTCCTCGTTGTT
>JAPXFY010000014.1:9057309-9062309 GCA_030674185.1 Monoplex corrugatus | reverse complement strand
GGAGATTGACAACGGCGATGGCACTGTCAACATACGCAGTCTGGAAGCTTTCAAGCTGTGGAAGCCCAGACGGCTACGTCGTACTCTTCGTCGCCCTCGTGATTGTCAATATGATCGTCATCGTCTACCCCGTCTTAGTAGCCTCGCTCTAGACAGTGTCACTCATGGGGGTATTCTGAAAGATCCGAGAGCTATTCAGTATGTTTCACAAGTTGTCACTGACTAGTTCTTAGTTCATTTAATCCTTTCACTCCCTCACCCTGTTCACCAGCTTCCTGTAGGAAGTGAGATGATCATGATTATGATAATGATCATGAGGCTTTTTTTTCCCCGAAGGAAGAAGTTACTAATTAAAAGCCATTCTTCAAACTTACGGGTACTAGCATGCTGGACGTTTTCATGTTTCCATATGCCAACCACTGCCATGACTGACAGGATCTTTAACATGCTTGTTTGATTTTCTGCATGCTAATGTGTCTTTTTTTTTTTTAAAATTTATGCCAAATCGAACTGTTCATGATTTTGTTGCGTACTTTTATATCTAATTTTTTTATACATGATTTCTTTTTTTCATTTTCATCCAAATCAAGACCGTCATGCATACACATATACACGCAAAACATAAATAAGGTTTTATACATTATACGCATTTATGTGTTCACACACATACACATACATGCCCATAAACACATATATAAACTTACATACACATATACATACACACATATGTGTAATAAGCATACACACACATTTAAATACGTTGACATCAATATCATCAAATATAGTTTGTGCAAATGCATGTTTAGTCACAAGTATGTAACATATTCTAGAGCAGCAAATCCAAAATAAACAAGAATCAGACGCTTTTTATATATCTACAATAATTCTGTGGTGCCGTCAAGTAATGCTTTTTTACATGTAGACAAACCATTCGGCATAAACAGAGTTGTAACACATTTTCGTGAATGCTGACTGTTTTTCCATGTCATGATATCTTTGGGGCATTTCTTCAAGAACGGATTTATGGAATATTGTCATTGTATTTGCGTATATTGATGAAAAAAGTCTGCAAGCGATATGATCAAGTGAAATGTTTTTGTCTGATTTACAATGCCTATCGTGTTCAAAGAATACTGTATTTTCAGTACATGTAACTAAGGTGGGGTTGGGACATACGTTTTTGATAGATGTGTGAAATTGTTATTGTAATGGTTGTATCAGTGTACATCTGCAAAACATGTTGTGAAAGCGTCCTGTTCAGCTGTGCAGAATAATTGCGTGTTGTCACTCTTTACAAGCATGTGTGTGTGAGAACTAATTTCTTGACAATATGTTTTTTTGTGTTTATCTTATTTGAAACCGTTTCTTTTCTGTTTCGTTGAGTTCCTTTACCGTTATAAATATGAGAAAAAACAAACCGTTTTGATTTCTTAACCAAGTTTCACTTCCCTCTTGTTACGGCATTTTGGTCTAAGTCCTTTCTGAAATTTGATTCTATAACGTAACTGTGCTCCCTTATGTACACAACAAATATATTTCAGTGTCATTTTCAACATGAATGTCTTAAGACATGTGCACGTTAATTCTTCCACTCTCACAGCAAAAAAGTCCGCCTTTTCAGTCAGGTAGTGCATCTGAAACCAGGCCGGTACTGATTGGTTGATATTTGACAGAACGACCATCCGTAATGCATTTTTGCAAAACAGCATGTAGTGGCTATCTTCTTGATTTAGAGAAAGCCTATGATACCACCTGAAAATCGGGAATTCTTATGGATCTACACGAATTGGGTTTTCGGGGTCACCTACCTACGTTTATCCAAAAGTTTTTGGCCGATCGACAGTTTCAAGTTCGGGTTGGCACTACTCTGTCGGACATCCATGAGCAAGAGCTGGGTGTACCGCAAGGGAGCATTCTCTCTCCTGCGCTGTTCAGTATCAAGATCAACAACATAGTCAATCAGTACAGCAGGGCTCGGACTGCTCCCTGTTTGTGGACGATTTTGCAGTTTACGCAAGTGGAAGCTTCTATGCAGGCGTTCAGCGACGGCTGCAGTTGTGTGTAGACAAGATCCAGCAGTGGGCAGAGACAAACGGCTTTACTTTTTCAGCAACCAAAACACGTGTATTCACTTTCATAACCTGCGAGAATTCTTTGCTGCTCCTGAAATTCGTCTGGAAAGGTCATCACTCCAGCGGTAAAAGAAGCTAAATTTCTGGGCTTGATTTTTGATGAAAAGTTGAACTTTCTCAGTCATATCCAACATCTAAAAACATCGTGCCAGAAAGCTCTGAATATTCTTCAGTTGTAGCTCATACAGACTGGGGTGCCGACAAGAAAACGCTACTACACCTGTACAGAGCTTTAATTCGCTCTAAACTGGACTATGCTGTGTAGTATATGGTCTGCGAGAGCATCGTACCAAAAGGCACTTATTCCCATTCAAGGGCTGCGCCTATGTCTTGGTGCATTCAGAACAACTTCTGTGTATAGTTTGTATGCAGAGGCAGGGGAGCCTTCCCTGAGCAACCGTAGACTGAAACTAAGTTTAAATTTCTGTTTGAAAATGTTCTCTGAACCGGAAAACTCAGCTTACGACTGTGTATTCAACCCCAGATTTCAAAGTGACTTTGAAAAACATCCAAAGTGACTCCTCCTTTGGGGCTGCGTGTCCGTCTCCATTTGGAAAAGGCAGATATAAATTTAGCTGTTGTTAACGACTTCTCCAAGTTTCCAAATAGTCCACGTGGACGTTGAAAACACCAAAGTTTGTTTTGATCTTGCTTCCTTCCGTAAAGACAATGCCAGTGCACTAGTGTACAAATCGTTTTATGCGGAATTGTGTGAAAAATCTCCATCATCCTGCTAGAATCTTCACTGATGGGTCTAAGTGTGATGAAGGTGTTGCTGCCACTGCCTTCTGCTCCGATGTATTCCTCAATATTGGAGCATTTTCAAAACGTATTCCATCTGAAAAGTTCTGTTTACCTGCTGAACTGACTGCTCTGGTTTTGGCACTAAAAATGGTTGTCCCAATCCAAACACAAAGAGTTTCTCATTTTTTCTGACTCCTTTCTGCTTTGCGGGCAATCGCTTGCCGAAACATTAGTCATCCTGAACTTGTGAAGTTCTTTGAACTGTATTCTACTCTCGCAAGTGAAGGTTACGAGATTGTTTTTGCCTGGATTCCTGGCCATTTGGTATTAGGCAATGAAAAGGCTGATTACCTGGCCAAGAAGGCTACAGTGACAAAGATGTCTAAGTCTTTGATCCCTTACACAGATGTCAAATCGAAAAACACACAGTTTCGTAAGAAATCTGTGGCAGGAGAATTGGAATAAACAGATAGATAACAAACTTTTCCAAAATCCGCCCCTGCAAACCTGAAAGAAAGTTATGTAATTGCGCAGGTACACATCCTACACTCACTCGTACCTTTTGAAAAATGAAGAAGCACCATGGTGTATACCATGTGATGAGCAGTTGAGCATCCGACATCCTCCTCGATTGCTGGGACTTGTACGATGTGAGACAAAAGCAATACACAGCAAGTTATCTTAAAGGAGCTCTTCCGAGACTGTCCCTCCTGATGCAATTTTCCAGTTTTTACAAGAGATCAATAGATTTCACTTGATGTAATTTTACGTGTTTTTCTTTAATGGCATTTTAGATTTGCAAGGTTGACGGTGAGCATGGTTTTATCTGTTGTCTTTTATCTTAAGGGTTGTTCTTTTCTTTTTCACGTGTGTTAGCCCTGATATGGCTCTAGTGGTCGGCTGGGCTATAAGCAATATGAATTGAATAGTTGATATTCTTAACCGGCGGACATCTTGTGAATATCTGTTGTGTGTGTGTGTGTGTGTGTGTGTGTGTGTGTGTGTGTGTGTGTGTGTGTGTGTTGTGTGTGTGTGTGTGTGAGAGAGAGCGAGAGAGAGAGAGAGAGAGAGCATGGCTCGCTCTAAACTTCACAGATGTGTACGCTGTTATTTTGCTCTCACTAAAAGAATATAAGCAGACGATCCCGACATCTGTGTCTGCACTAAAGTCCAGTTGGCAGACGATTGGTTATTAATGTATTCAGGTATGTTTTCTAAATTCCCCTGTGCGAAAAATTGGACGGAATGGTCAACGCCAGGGGCTCTCCTTAGATTATGTACGCGAATGCATTGGTATGTGTACTTAATTTTCTTTCCTCCCCTTTTTTTTTTCCTGTTCGAAGTTATTATGTTTTGAAACGGTCATAGCCCTGATATGGCTCTACGCAATCGGTTGGGCTTTAAACAAAAATAACAAGAGCAATAACGGCTCTTCATTTCAAGACCCTGCTAGCGCATAGGGTTTTGTGAGGTCATGGAGTCTGCAAAATAGACGTAATTGCTGGCAGATTTGGGTGAGGCGCATATGGAATTGTCCCAGTGCGATGAATCTCTCCAACGAATTCCAGTCTCCAGCACGTAGCGTTTCTGTGCAGGCTCAATGTATGTGCCATGATGATTTTGGATCTCAGTCCGGCGTGAATGAGAATATTTGCGACCTGTTCATACGCTCGTACCGAAAGAAAATGTCTCACAATCACAAACTGAAGACGTAATGTGCAATATCACAACGTATTGCATCGTCATTTGCGTTGTTTCCTATTCGTGTTGGATCAAATCGTATTGGTAACATTTTATGTTGTAAGCGTATTGTATCGTGTCATGTCATTATAATTGTGTCGCATCATTTCGCATTGTGTCATGTCGAATTGTGTCGTGTCATGTCATATTATAATTGTATCACATCATATCGCATTGTGTCATGTCGAATTGTGTCGTGTCATGTCATATTATAACTGTCACATCATATCGCATTGTGTCATGTCGAATTGTGTCGTGTCATGTCATATTATAACTGTCACATCATATCGCATTGTGTCATGTGAATTGTGTCGTGTCATGTCATATTATAATCTGTCACATCATATCGCATTGTATCATGTTGAATTGTGTCAGTCGTCATAT
>JAPXFY010000014.1:9034809-9049809 GCA_030674185.1 Monoplex corrugatus | reverse complement strand
GACAAAAGTAGGTTGCTGACGGACTGAGAGAGGAAGTTTGTTCCAGGAGAGTGGACCAGAAACAGAGAAGGCTCGTGGACCATAGGTATTGAGCTTAGTGCGTGGAAAGCGAAGAGTCAGAGGATCAGAGGCAGAGCGGAGGGTACGTGAGGGAACATAGATCTCAAGTAGGCTTGACAGGTAATCGGGGGCTGCGTTATTGAGGCTTTTGTAGCACATGGTGTCTAGTTTGTACTGTATGCGCTTTGATACAGGGAGCCAGTGAAGTTGTGCCAGGAGAGGAGATATGTGGTCAGCTTTTTTCTTTTTGAGTACAAGGCGTGCAGCATTGTTTTGAATGCGCTGTAGGATGTGAATGGTGGAGGCAGGAAGACCAGACAGGAGTGAATTGCAATAGTCAATGCGAGACATTATGAAGGAGAGAACGAGTTTTGCAGTTGTTTCGACAGAGAGATACTTCCTGATCAGCTTTATACGATGGAGATGATAGTAGCAGGATCTGGCAGTTTGAGAAACAAAGTTGTTCATGGAGAGGGTAGAGTCAATGCAGACACCAAGGTTTTTAGCTGAATCAGAAATTGGGACTGATGTGTTACATAATGGGAGAGAAAGAGGAGGCAGCTGAGAAAGTTTCTGACGGGTGCCAATGAGGATAGCTTCTGTTTTGTCGTCATTAAGCTGAAGTCTATTGTGTGTCATCCAGTTCTTAATGTCCGAGTAACACTCAGTGGTGCGAGTCAACAGGCGCTGTATATTATCAGGTGAGTCACTGTCTTGAAGTTGGGTGTCATCAGCATAGAAGTGGTGTTTTATAGAATGGGAGTTGGTGATGGTGGACAGGGGGGAGGTGTAAAGAGTGAAAAGAACAGGGCCAAGGACAGATCCTTGTGGAACACCACAGGTCAGGTATGCAGGTTGAGAGTAAGTGCCATTGATGAGAACGGTTTGTTTTCTGTTTGATAGGTATGAAGTGAACCAAGACAGAGCAATGTCAGAGATGCCAAAAGTATGATGAAGTCTAGAAAGGAGAATACCATGATCAATGGTATCAAAGGCTGCAGACAGATCAAGGAGTGTGAGGAGAGAGACTTTGCCAGTATCAGTTGCAAGGAGGAGATTGTTGAGAATGTGTAGTAGGGCAGTTTCAGTGCTATGGCACTGGCGGTAGGCTGACTGGAAAGGATTGAGGAGATTGTTGGCAGACAGGTGAGAGTTCATCTGATTGAGGATGACTTTTTCAAGGAGTTTTGACAAGAAAGAGAGATTAGAGATAGGCCGGTAATTTTTCAGTTCATTTGGATCTAAATTGTGTTTCTTGAGGAGAGGGTGAACAATAGCAGACTTGAAAGAATCTGGGACAGTTCCAGTTTGAAGAGAAGTGTTGATGATGTCAGTGATGAATGGGAGGAGAGTAGGGAGACAGTCGGCGTAGACAGAACCTGGAAGAGGATCCAGTTCGCAGGTTTTGAACGACATGGATCTGATTGTGTTGAGAATTTCTTCTTGTGAGACTGGGGTAAAAGTAGTAAGAGGTGTGCCAGAGAAGGAAGGGTCAGGTGGGCATGGTTGACAGGGTGTCCTGTCAAGCCTGTCACGAAGAGTTTGTATTTTGGTGGTGAAATAGTTGGAGAATACAGATGGGAGTTCTTCATTTGTATGTTTTGTTGGGAGAGGTAAATCTTTTCGTGTGCCAAGGAGATGATTCATGGTTGTAAAGAGTTCTTTTGAAGAAGAGGCATTCAGGATTTTGGTTTGGAAATAGCTTGTTTTTGCTGATGCAATGAGGGTGGATACTTTTGTTTTAGAGGCTTGGAAAAGTTGCCTGTGTACAGTGAGTTTGGATTTGCGCCAGCGGCGCTCTGCTCTGCGGCGGGCACGTTTTGCACAGGCGATCTCATGAGTGAGCCAGGGGGTAGGGGGGCGGTCAGGTAAAAGACGGGTTGTGGCTGGAGCATGAGTGTCCAGAAGATGGTGGAGAGTAGTATAGAATTCATCGGCAAGGTTATGTGACTTTTCAGAAAGGAGACGGGAGGCATCAGATGAAAATGTGTGTACTTTATTTAAAAAGATAAGTAAATAGTTGTCTTGTTTGTGTGTGTGTGTGTGTGTGTGTGTGTGTGTGTGTGTGTGTGTGTGTGTGTGTGTGTGTGTGTGTGTGTGTGTGTCACACTGTGTGTGTGTGTGTGTGTGTCACACTGTGTGTGTGTGTGCATGCATGCATGCGTGTGTGTAAAGTGGGGTGAGGGGGAGTTGTACAGGCACATAGAGAAGTTGCACAGTGTGTACTTTATTATACACTAAGATAGACTCTACTGATAAGGAGATCTCACTATTATTACAGCAACGACAAAATTGTTAGGATTACTCCCTGTTCTTTGTTGGTAGTTGTAGTAAGTACTATGCCACAAGCAGGAAGTAGAAAAGCTGTAAACGTATGTGATAAGTCACAGTTTTATAAAATGATACCCATGTAGTGATGATGTACTATGTATACAAGCTGGCCACTGCCATTCCAGTTGTTACTTTAAGCATACTGTGAAGAACGTATTGGGTAGCTTGGTTCCAGAAGTTTGGGACATATGGGCCAGATGACCAGTACACTCTCTGCCATATAACTGGATGCTCTGGCACCACCATTCTTGTGTGTTCTGCTTAATAGATGACTGCAGCTTTTGCGGTATTCAGTCTGTGACCATGTGATACACTTGGGATCCAGCTGCTGGGTCAGGTGACTGATTTTGTCACTGGGCAATGTTAGTTTTACTATAATCTCTTTCAATTTGTGTATGGGGGTCCTGTGACTGCATTTCTGGAGAGTTGTTGGAGGGCTTCTTTGAGAGATTTCCTCATGTTGAGGATCACCCACAACCAAGAAGAAAAAATATGAATTTATCATTTCATATTCAAGATTACTTCACCTGTGTTAACTGAGACAAGAACTTGATACTTTTTACTATATTTTTGATGTACAGAATGATATGTATGTCTCTTAACTTGTTTTTTTAGAGAAATGGACACTGTACGGTACCTATCTAAATATTGATGGCTCTTCTTTCATGTGACTAAACATTTTCCCATATTTCACATGACTGAACTGTTTTCCTCTCTCGTTTTGCTCATAGCTGACATGATGATTTTTTTTTTATTCTATGTCATATGAGAATAAAACCCAGGGACACATGTTAATATAACTATTATTAAACCCACCATGATCAATTTATCTCGCTGACAGTTAACAAGGGCTTGTATCTTGGCTCGTAATATTGATCCAGAGTGTCATGCTCTGTTTCTACATACATGCTCGTGCAGAACACCACCATGTGTTGCAGACATATTAATATAAACTAACACATTCACAATACAAAACAACACACAGCACAACCACCAGATGCAAAAGGAATAAGTTCTGCTGTGAATTTATCAGTTATAACTTAATTTGGAATGATTGTTTTTAACCATTTCTGTTACTGTAACTTTATAAAGTACATCAGCATCACCTATTATGTTTTATAATATTATGTGATTATGATTTATTAAATACGGCACAGTGTAAGTGTAAACAGGTACAGTGAAACTGGTTTGCATTATTGAATTGGTCAGTCCAACCTTTACGAATTTTGGAGTTTGGCGCTTATTCATGAGAGATTCAACGCACTCGGGCATTTTTACCTATACTGATATAGGCTCCATCCAAATCTGCCATCAATTATCTTGCAAACTTCTTGATGCTGAAACACACCACACACACACACACACACACACACCACACACACACCACACACACACACACACACACACACACACACACACACACACACACACACACAGTGACACACACATACTTATACACACACTTAACACACACCACACACACACACCACACTCACACACACTCACACTCATACTTCCACACACTTGCATACACACACACACACACACACAACACCACACACACACATCCCCCCCACACACACACACACACACACACACTACACACCACACCACACACACACACACACACACACACTCACACTCACACTCATCTACTACACCACACACACACACACACACACCACACACACACACACACACACACACCACACTACTCTCTCTCCATCCACACCACCACACCACACACACACTACACACACACACACACACACACACACACACACACACACACACACACACACACACACACACACACACACACACACACACACACACACACACACACACACACCTCTCTCTCTCTCTCTCACTCACACTCACACCACTACCACACACACACTTGCACACACAACACACACCACACACACACACTACACACACACACCACACATACACACACACCACACACACACACACACACACACACACACACACACACACACACACACCACACACACACACACACACACACACAAAGGAACACGCACACACATACACCACACCACAACACACACACACACACACACACACACACACACACACACACACACACACACACACACACACACACAACACACACACACACACACACACACACACACACACACACACACACACACACACTGCGCTTTCAAGTGTCTAGAAATGGGACAGGAGGGAAGAGGGAATAGGACCTATCAAGTACTGACACCTCCAGAATGACTGGAGCAATAAGATGGACAGTGAACAGTTGTGGAATTTGATTAAATACCAGAAATGAGATCTGAATCCACTGTTCTTATCAAACGAAAAGCAGTGTGTAACTATCAGTTCTGTTATGGTCAGCTAATCAGTGAACATACTGATTGTTGTACACAACATTTTGTACTTTAATCCCATGATCAACAGTAGTGTACTGATTATCATACACACTTTTGTACACTACATCCCATTTTCAGTTCACAGTACATTGAGTGTTGTACACATTTTGTACTTTACATCCCATGGTCGTCATACACATTTCGTACATTACGTCACACGTTCAATCAGCAGTGTACTAATTGTTGTACACAGTTTGTACCTTACATCCCGTGAGGATGAAGCTCAAATTTCCTGACCAAACCTGCGGGTGTCTGTATCTGTCAGGCCTGGTTGATACCAGGATATATTATTATGTAAGAAACATAGAGTACTGTCCTGTCATGCAGTCTCAATCCAGAGTGGAACTCCATAGCATCATGAGTATCCTCCTCATCATCATGCATCGTCATGTCGTGAATGGACCAATGACCTGAAGGTTGTAGGCTCGAATCATTATCAGTCCCGTAAAGATATTGATATTTTTCGTCCCCAACAGACTGCTACCCAAAGGTGATCATGCTGTGGGCTCATTGGGAAGATTGGGATTACACGGTTGAGTTTTATCCACTTCAGGGACACATACTTGAGGGTGTTGCCCAAAGTTGTTGACCAGCACCGCAGGTGCGTGTATCTCTCAGACCTAGTTGATGCCAGGATATTTTATGAAAGGAAATGTAAAGTACAGCCCTGTCACGTTGTGTCAGTCCAGAACAGAACTTCAAAGCATGATGATGATTAAAACTCCCTCTGCCCCCCCCCTCCCCTCCCCCAACAAAAGAAAAAGAAAAAAAAATATGTGTGTGTATTTATTTATTTATATTCTTCAGCATACATAAGGTTTGTGTGTATTTATTTATTTATATATATTCTTCAGCATACATAAGGTTTAGCAAAGTAAACGACGGTTCTCTAATCATGTCATTTATTTTCTTGGCTGTTGTAGGTCTCCTTTGGTTATGTTCATAACTTATTGATCAGTCTGTTTTTGTACTCTCGAGCTCTCTGTGCTGTCTGACTCTGGCAGTGCTTTGATTTAATGATCGCTCACCCCTCACTTCTAGTTATTTCTGTTAATCATTGATGTTTGTACACAAAATTTTGTACTTTTTTCTGACACTGGCAGTGCACTGATTAACCCTCTGACTTAGCCAGTCGCCGTGGTGAAGTGGTTAGTGCAGTGGACTACCGACTGGAAGGTTGTGGGTTCGAATCCCTATCAGTCCTTTCAGAAATCATTGTGGGATTTTTCGGCTCTAAGTCTAACCGGCTCCTACCCAGAGTTGGACATGCTATGGACTCATTGAGGACTGGGACCACTTCACGGATGCTTCATTGAGGGTGTTGCTCAAATTTTCTGACCAGCACCGCAGGTGTCTGTATCTCTCAGACCTGGTTGAGGCTAGAATATATGATAGTAAACGTAGAGTACAGTCCTGTCACGCAGTCGCAATCCTAAATGGAGCTCCATAGCATCATGATTATCATCCCCATCGACATCATTGCATTGTAAAACCTGTGCCAGCTTCTGTGTCCATTAAGGTGGCATAGAAAATGGGACGAAAAAAAAGTGAGTACAATGGTAACCTCCCTAAGTGTGATGATCCATAATAAAAAAAAAAGTGGAAAAAAAAAGCGACTCCGCCAACTGCAAAAACGTAACCAGAAAGCTGGTGGATAGGGTGAGGGAATCATGCTGGTGGACAGGGTGTGGGAGTCAAAGGGTCCAAGTATTGCTGATCTCCTCGCTTCTAGCAATGTTCTATTGATTACTGTAGATTGTAGGCAGTAACTGTAGATTGTGGGCAGTAACTGTAGACTGTAGGCAGTAACTGTAGATTGTGGGCAGTAACTGTAGATTGTAGGCAGTAACTCTAGATTGTGGGCAGTAACTGTAGATTGTAGGCAGTAACTGTAGACTGTAGGCAGTAACTGTAGACTGTAGACAGTAGATTGTAGGCAGTAACTGTAGATTGTAGGCAGTAGATTGTAGGCAGTAACTGTAGATTGTAGGCAGTAGATTGTAGGCAGTAACTGTAGATTGTAGGCAGTAACTGTAGATTGTAGGCGGTAACTGTAGATTGTTGGCGGTAACTGTAGATTGTAGGCAGTAACTGTAGATTGTAGGCAGTAACTGTAGATTGTAGGCAGTAACTGTAGACTGTAGGCAGTAACTGTAGACTGTAGGCAGTAACTGTAGACTGTAGGCAGTAGATTGTAGGCAGTAACTGTAGACTGTAGGCAGTAACTGTAGATTGTAGGCATAACGTAACTGTAGATTGTAGGCAGGAACTGTAGATTGTGGGCAGTAACTGTAGATTGTAGGCAGTAACTGTAGATTGTAGCAGTAACTGTAGACTGTACTGTAGGCAGTAATTGTAGATTGTAGGCAGTAACTGTAGATTGTAGGCAGTAACTGTAGATTGTGGGCAGTAACTGTAGACTGTAGGCGGTAACTGTAGATTGTAGGCAGTAACTGTAGACTGTCGGCAGTAACTGTAGATTGTAGGCAGTAACTGTAGACTGTAGGCAGTAACTGTAGATTGTAGGCAGTAACTGTAGACTGTAGGCAGTAACTGTAGATTGTAGACAGTAACTGTAGATTGTAGGCAATAACTGTAGACTGTAGGCGGTAACTGTAGATTGTAGGCAGTAACTGTAGATTGTAGGCAGTAACTGTAGACTGTAGGCGGTAACTGTAGGTTGTAGGCAGTAACTGTACTGTAGGCAGTAACTGTAGATTGTAGGCAGTAACTGTAGACTGTAGGAGATTGTAGGCAGTAATTGTAAACTGTAGGCAGTAACTGTAGATTGTAGGCAGTAACTGTAGATTGTAGGCAGTAACTGTAGATTTTAGGCAGTAACTGTAGACTGTAGACAGTAACTGTAGACTGTAGGCAGTAACTGTAGTAACTGTAGACTGTAGGCAGTGACTGTAGATTGTAGGCAGTAACTATAGACTGTAGCAGTAACTGTAGACTGTAGGCAGTAACTGTAGATTGTAGGCAGTAACTGTAGACTGTAGGCAGTAACTGTAGGTTGTAGGCAGTAACTGTAGATTGTAGGCAGTAACTGTAGATTGTAGGCGGTAACTGTAGATTGTAGGCAGTAACTGTAGATTGTAGGCGGTAACTGTAGACTGTAGGAGATTGTAGGCAGTAACTGTAGACTGTAGGCAGTAACTGCAGATTGTAGGCAGTAACTGTAGATTGTAGGCAGTAACTGTAGACTGTGGGCAGTAACTGTAGATTGTGGGCAGTAACTGTAGTTTGTGGGCAGTAACTGTAGACTGTAGGCAGTAACTGTAGACTGTAGGTAGTAACTGTAGATTGTGGGCAATAACTGTAGATTGTAGGCAGTGACTGTAGATTGTAGGCAGTAACTGTAGATTGTAGGCAGTAACTGTAGATTGTGCCTTTTGTGGGCAGTAACTGTAGATTGTAGGCAGTAACTGTAGATTGTAGGCAGTAACTACTGTAGGCAGTAACTGTAGATTGTAGGCAGTGACTGTAGATTGTAGGCAGTAACTACTGTAGGCAGTAACTGTAGATTGTGCCTTTCGTGGGCAGTAACTGTAGATTGTAGGCAGTAACTGTAGATTGTGCCTTTTGTGGGCAGTAACTGTAGATTGTAGGCAGTAACTGTAGATTGTAGGCAGTAACTGTAGATTGTGCCTTTTGTGGGCAGTAACTGTAGACTGTAGACAGTAACTGTAGATTGTAGGCAGTAACTGTAGATTGTAGGCAGTAACTGTAGATTGTAGGCAGTTTTGATTCAATATTGATTCACGATTATGGCATCAGCTGCGGCTGGCCGTATGTGAAGACAACAAAGCAGCTACTAACCACTAATCTCCATCTGTATCCGCGTACGCCCGTGAGGATGCTGGGGGCTCTTTCAGTATAAATAGTATCCCCACCTTCTGGAAAATTTGTGCTAGAAAGTTCTTTTTGTCACTGTCTTTGTTTCTACCTTGTTCCTTTGCTTTCTGTCATTTCTGCCTATCATTTTGTGCCTTGCTGGTCCATTCATCTCTATGTGTTTGATAAAGTCTTACGTACTTACTCTTAGGATTGATAATTGGGTACATGTAATTAAGTGTGTTTTTTTTCTTAGCTCTGAGAAAATATGTAGTAATTCAGACCCGTTTTTATATGTTTTGGTGTCGTTAATTATGTTTAAATTTGTATTTAGGTATGGTTTTTTTTAAATCCCTGTGTGATAAATTGGACGGAGTGGTCAGCGCCAGTGGCATCGCCTTAGAATATGTGCATGAATGCATTGATATGTGAACTCTAATTTTCTTTTCCTTTTTTTTTTTCTGTTGAAGTATTGTGTATGTTTTGAAACAACAGGTATAGCCCTGATATGGATGTACGCAGTCGCTGGGCTTTAAACAAAAGTAACAGTAAATAACAGTAAGTATTGTGTATGTTTTAAAAAGTTATAGCCCTGTTATGGCTCTGTGCAGTCAGCTAGGTTTTAAACAAAACAACAATTACTATGTCCGTGTGCACATATTATTTGGTGTATTGCATTCGCTGAATTCATCGAACTGTTTGTTTTTATAAGGCGATCCGATGTTTGTCTGATGCATGTGTGCACATTGTTTTTGGCCACACCAGTGTAGGCGATATGTGGCTGCACAGTCTGCATACTCGGTGTCTCATGTTTCCATAAGCCACCATACTCTGACATACTTACAGAATCATGTATAAGCAACAGATGTTCTGTGTGCGTATGTACACGAAAGGGTTAGGCATGCAGATCTTCACACACAACTTGACTTGGGAGACTGGTTAAAAAATATCCACCCTTTACCCACCAGACCGAGGTAGATTGGTAAAAAAAATCTCCACTCTTACCCACCAGACGCGAGGTAGATTGGTACAAATATCATCCACCTTTACCACAGCCAGTACGCTCTGAGGTTGTTGGTATAAAAATTTCCACCTTTACCCACCAACGCGAGGTAGACTTGGTAAAAAAAATCTCACACCTTTACCCACCAGACGCGAGGTAGATTGGTAAAAAATATCCACCCTTTACCCACCAGACGCGAGGTAGATTGGTAAAAAAATCTCCACCCTTTACCCACCAGACGCGAGGTAGATTGGTAAAAAATATCCACCCTTTACCCACCAGACGCGAGGTAGATTGGTAAAAAAATCTCCACCCTTTACCCACCAGACGCGAGGTAGATTGGTAAAAAAATTCCACCTTTACCCACCAGACGCGAGGTAGATTGGTAAAAAAAAATTCCACCCTTTACCCACCAGACGCGAGGTAGATTGGTAAAAAATATCCACCCTTTACCCACCAGAAGCGAGGTGCCCAGGCAGAATCGAACCTGAGACCTTCTGATAGGAAGTTTCGAAGTCTTACCCACTTGACTGCCATGCCCGTTATGTTGAGCTTTGATCTATATCAGTTCAGCTCGGGCTGTTCGGGCATCAGGTGTTGAGCACGAAACAGGTTAATTAGTTCCCAGGGCATACACCAGCAGGTGGTGTGGGATGTATTTAGAGGTGTGCATATCTTTTCAGAGAATGGTGAACATATAACGGAATCAATCATCAGCCGCTGCTTATCATATCACTATGCTGGGTATCAACACACAAGCTGTTCATTCAGTTGTTTTTTTTTCATTCTGTTTGCAAGCAGTATTTTTTGTCCAGCAAACCAGCCTGAAGTATGTTGATATACATAGCATGAAGTACACTGTGTTGAGGTTGCTTTTTAATCAACATATATTCAGTTAACTTTGGTGGGCTAGGTGATTCCTATGATCAGAGCTGTGGACTGGAAATCTGGTATCTCGAGTTCAATCCCAGCCTGAAGTATACAAACTGGTTTGTTCACTGCCCATCTTAACGGTACCATCATTCTGGTGGTGTTATTGTAGTATTTTCTCTCTCTCCTCTCTCTCTCTCCTCTCTCTCTCTCTCTCTTGTCTCTCTCTCTCTCTATCTCTCTCTCTCTCTCTCTCTTTGTCTCTCTCTCTCTCTCTCTCTCTTTGTCTCTCTCTTCTCTATCTCTTCTCTCTCTCTCTCTCTTGTCTCTCTCTCTCTCTCTCTCTTTGTCTCTCTCTCTCTCTCTTTGTCTCTCTCTCTCTCTCTTGTCTCTCTCTCTCTCTCTCTTTGTCTCTCTCTCTCTCTCTCTTTGTCTCTCTCTCTCTCTCTCTTTCTCTCTCTCTCTCTCTCTCTATCTCTCTCTCTCTCTCTCTCCTCTCTTTGTCTCTCTCTCTCTTCTCTCTCTCTCTCTCTCTCTTTTCTCTCTCTCTCTCTCTTTGTCTCTCTCTCTCTCTCTCTTGTCTCTCTCTCTCTTTGTCTCTCTCTCTCTCTTTGTCTCTCTCTCTTCTCTCTCTCTTTTCCCTCTCTCTCTCTCTTCTCTCTCTCTCTCTCTCTTTGTCTCTCCTCTCTCTCTCTCTTCTCATCTCTCTCTTTCAGTTTTTGAGACTTTGCCAGTGCTTTGGATTTTGTGCAAGTTAAAGCTTAAAGTCTGCCAGGTAACAGATGGCGGATTGGTAGAGCGCATTTGAATTGTCGGAACACGATGAATCCCGCTCCAGTAAGCTCCAAATCTAATTCATTTAAGAGGAATTGGATTAACAATAACATGCTTGTGTTCAAAATGTGTAGCCTAATATGTGTATACTTGCTTACATACATAGAGTAGATGGGGAAAGAGAGAAGAAGAAAAAGAGAGAGAGGGTGAGAGAGAGATGGAGAGAGAGAGGGGAGAGAGAGTGGGGGAGAGAGAGGGAAGGAGAGGGAGGGGGAGAGAGAGAGGAGAGAGAAAGACACAGAGAGAGACACAGAGAGAGAGAGAGAGACAGAGACACAGAGAGACACAGACAGAGACACAGAGAGAGAGAGAGAGCTCTGTTGGTTGTGTGCCAAAGCCTGGGTCTCTGTCTACTCCGCAAGTTGTCAGTCCCTCGTTGTTGTTGGTTTTTTTGTTTGTTTTGTTTGTTTTTGTTTTGTTTTGTTTCGTTTTTGTATGTTTGCTTGCTTGTTTGGTTGGTTGTTGGTTGATTGGCTGGTTGATTGTTTGGTTGGTTTGGTGTGTGTGTGTGTATGTGTGTGTGTGTGTCTGTCTGTATGTCTATGTTTGTGTGTGTGTGTGTTGTTGTTGTTGTTTTTGTCTTCCCGTCCGTTTCTTTCCCTCAACTGTTAAAGGAGATTGATGTAGAGAGGCCATTAAATCTTAGTCCATGGCCATAACAACGTAGTTTGCTTTTCTTAAAACTGAAGTCACCAGGTCTTAAGGTGGACCAGAGTCCTGCTTGATAGTTTTGTGCGCCTGACAGTGGTTTGACCTACGTCAAAGGCCTTAGCGAAATTCGTTACTGAACATTCATGTCTGTAGACCGATGTGTTCTTTTTTCCTGATCTGGGTTGATGTGATTTGTGATATCACTCAGCTGAATTTCTCATAAGTTTTGCCTCGGGCAATTCAGATCATGCTGTTGATAGCTCAGTTGGCCACGAAGGCCAGCATGCAGGGAGCTGCGCTCTAGGCACAGTAAGTAGTGTATTGTATGGAAAGATTCGGGCGTGGCGGTCAGGTGGTTAAACGTCCTACTTCCAATCGGAAGGTCAAGGGTTTGAATCTCTTGGATATTTCTGTCTGGTGGTAAGGGTGGAGATTTGTTTGTTTGTTTGTTTGTTTGTTTGTTTGTTTGTTTTTATCTCCCCAGATAACGCGTGCAGACCTGCCAGCGCATAAACCCCTTTCGTGCGTATGTATACACAGGCTCGGAAAACTCCATACGCGCTCCATCCAAACCTGCCAGCAATTTTCTGATAGATTTCCCGAGCCTGCACAAAACCCTAGACGCTGGCAAGGTTTTGAAAACAGAGAAAAGGGACACATCAAACATAAACTGACACCACCAGAACGATGGAAACATGAAGACGGGCAGCAAGCAGGTCACTTTTTAATGCCGTGGCCTGGGATTGAACTCAACATATCAGATCTTGAGTCCATGGCTTTACCAAATAACCCCGCGTGTATACGCATGCAGTTTCAGTTTCTCAAAATGGCGTCTCGTCATTCGGAAAGAATTCCATACGCACTAATGTCACAGGTGCCTTCATAACCCTGAGATCGTAGGGGAGTGAGGCGGCAGAAACCACGAATTCAGAATATCAGATATGCAGGAAAGCTGGAGGAAAGAGAGCACCAGGTAGACCCGGGGAGAAGATATTGGACGGACTTGCAGAGTGGCTGAAGACAAAGAGGGTGGAAGAGGTGCTTGAGGCAACAAGGGATAGAAACAGATGGAAACCATAATCGCCAACGTCATGTGGCAAGGCACTTTGATGATGATGATGATGATGATGATGATGTAAATGATCCTGTAAGTCACGTCTGTGTCCGTTGGCGTATGGAAACATGAAAACACTTACGACGCACGCCCACCGAAGATGCAGGCTGGGTGCAGCAACGTAGTGGAATGTGGTCAGATGGCCTAACACACTAACAGCTCGAGATCACCTTGCTTTCACTAAAAAATCTGTGTGTAATGCGCCATGGGCCTGAGTTTGGAGACTGGCGCTATACACGAACGATTTGTCGTGATAGTTTGTAAAGGGCACATGCTCTTATATGGATCCGTGTGCTGGAAATAATCTCATTATTTTCATAGCAGTATTGTCTCTGTCTGTCTGTCTGTCTGTCTGTCTGTCTGTCTGTCTGTCTGTCTGTCTTCTCTCTCTGTCTCTCTCTCTCTCTCACTGTCTGTCTGTCTGTCTGTCTCTCTCTCTCTCTCTCTCTCTCTCTCTCTCTCCCTCCCACCCCTCACACACACACACACACACTCTCTCTCTCTCTCTCTCTCCACACACACACACACACACGCACGCACGCACGCAACACACACACACACACACACACACACACACACACACACACACACACACAGAGTTTGTTTTGCTTCCCTTTTCAGTCTTTGACTTGGCTATCAGCTGGTTTCTAAGAAGAATGTTCAGAGTTCCATGGACATCAAAGAAAACGAAATAGTCTTGAAAGAAGCAAACAGAAAAAGAACATTTATGAAGAAGATTAGGGTAAGACAAGCAACATTTATTGGATATTTTATGAGACAAGAGAAATTTGAGCACCTAGTTACGTTAGGAAAGCTAGAGGGAAAAAGAACACCAGGTAGACCCAGGGGGGAAAGATTGGACAGTTTTGGTGGACCTAGATAGAAAACATTGACTGTTTTGCAGAGTGGATGGGAACTGAAAGTACAGGAGATATACTTGCAGCGATAAAAGATTGATTCGTACGGAGGGCCATGATCGCCAATGCCATGCGACATGGCACATGATGATGATCAGGTGGACGCACAGAGTTGGAGTTTGTTTAAAGGGGAGTCGCTGCAGTCAGATAACCCGAGATGCTCTCCACCTAAATATGGCAATAATTATTTGCAGAGTCTTTGAGCCTGTGCAAAACACTGTGCATTGGTAAGGTCTTGAAATGGGTCTGATCGATCAGACAGAGGAAGGGAGGATGGGGGTGATAGGACACACGAAACATTAAACTAACGCAAGACATAATTACGGACCACTAAACTGACGTTACCCGAATGATCGGAACAGGAAGACGGGCGGCGAACAGACCAGTCTTTGTCCCGTAGGCTGGGATTGAATTCAGACATAAGGCTTCAGTCTACGGCTCTGTGGGCACAGGGAGACAGTTGTGAGACTGACCAGGTGGGCTTGATTATCTTTTGCAGATCCCATGGATGAGCTCATCTTCACTAAATTTTGCAGAACCCATGGGTGGGCTGTCTTGACTAAATTTTGTAGAACACGTGGATGAGTTTATATTGACTAAATTTTGTAGAACCGTGGATGAGTTTATATTGACTAAATTTTGTAGAACACGTGGATGAGAGCTTAACCGTGATATTTAATTATATTTGTAGAACACGTGGATGAGCTTACCGTGATTTAATTTTGTAGAACACGTGGATTGGAAGTATACACGTGATATTGTAAATTTTGTAGAACACGTGGATGAGCTTACCGTGATTTAATTTTGTAGGACCCATGGCTGGACTTGACTAAATCTTGTAGAACACGTGGATGATCTTGTCTTGACTAAATTTTATAGAACACGTGGAAGATCTTGTCAAGGCTAAATTTTGTAGAACCCGTGGAGGAGCTTATCTTGATTAAATTTCGTAGAAGCCCGTGT
>JAPXFY010000014.1:9019809-9029809 GCA_030674185.1 Monoplex corrugatus | reverse complement strand
TATTCATTCCTCGCCTGTTTGTTCAGGTGTGGTTGGATCGATCGCATATTTTGCTGAACAGAAAATACAGAATAAAATGCAGATTTCGCCGGTGCGGGTTTCTTTTCTGTAAACTTCAGAGTCCACAGTACAAAGCAACAACAACACAACAGCAACAACAACGAAATAAAACAGTACTAAAAAGTCAAAACATGTAAGATAAAGAGCGTTTGTCGAGACTTGTCTGTTTGTTTGTTGTTTTGTGTTGTCGTTTGTGTGTGTGTGTGTGTGTGTGTGTGTGTGTGTGTGTGTGTGTGTGTGTGTGTGTGTGTGTGTGTGTGTGTGCATGCATTTCTTTTTTTTTCTTTGACTCCAAATGATTATGGGGAAAAGAACCTCTCTCTCTCTGTTCGTATTCATATGTGTGCCGGCGGGCGCGCGTGCGTGTGTGTGTGTCGTATGTTCATGTCTGTGAATGTAGACGTGTGTGCATATGTGTACGATACGGTAGTGTGCAACATCTTTCCGGATTATTTTGTTATGTTCTGAGAAATGTAATTCGTTTTATGTAGGCTACGTTCTTTGCATACATTATAACAATGCAACCTTACATATATATAACAATGTGACTACTTTTTGCAGATAACGAAATCCCTTGATAAGTATGTATCTATCCATGTGTATGCTATGGTGGTAGTTTAGTTTACATGTAGATCTGTCAGGCAGAAACAACCGTTGGAACTGCGGACATGAAATGAAGGCCTACGTACAGTGCTTTTTGGAACTGACAATCACGAAAGCTTCGTTCATCGCTGCTAATATTTGTTGGGCTGGTGGTATTGCGTGCAACGGCTGTATTGTGGCTGTCTTGAATGAAGTGCTTGTGTTGGAAGTGATGTTTTCTGTGCGTGCGTTTGCTTGTACAGAGAATGAAATTGTTTGATGTATGTATGTATGTATGTAGTATATGTATGTATGTATGTATGTATGTATGTGTATGTAATGTATGTATGTATGTATGTATGTTTGTATCTTTGTGTATATACATGCCTGTATGTATGTGTGTGTATGTAGTGTATGTATGTATTTATGCATGCATGCATGTTTCTGTGTGTATGTAGTGTATGTTTGTATCTATGTATGTATACATGCCTGTGTGTATGTGGTGTATGTATGTATATGTGTTTGTATCTATGTATGTATACTCCTTGTGTATGTGGTGTATGTATGTATGTGTTATGTATGTATGTTGTATAGTTGCCTATGTTGTGTGATGTATGTATGTATGCATTATATGTTATTTATGTATATGTTGTATGTGTGTTATGTACATGTCATGTATGTATGTATGTATGTATTATGTATATTGTATGTAGTGTTAATGTATGTTGTGTGTATGTATGTATGTATGTATGTATGTATGTGTATGTATGTATGTATGTATGTTATGTAGTGTAATGTTGTTGTTGATTTTTAAAATGGCAAGTGATCACTGCACAACATGGGGGTGGGGGTGGGGGGCATTTAACCGGTAGACTGATCAGTAACGTGGACGCTAACTTTTCCGTGCCACTGCATGATCAGGCCTCCATAACGAACGCCAGCTGTGAAATATCCCGTACCCCCCCCCCCCCCCCCAGTTGGCTATTGAATCCAGTAAAATACAGAGCAAAAACACAAGAGAAAAGTAGAAATTATTGGAACGAGTGATGTGAGGATAGAAGGCAACATCTGCAAGCAATTCCATGAAAATTACACACTTAACCAAGTGGAGTCGAAAAGAAGAAGAAAGCAAAACGTTTATAGTCAGCCCATCCAAAAGTTCAAAAATAACTGACGTACAATATATATATATATATATTATATATATATATATATATATATATATATATATATATATAAAATATATCAGAGAGGAACCTGTCTATGAAAATAGTTGATGGAAATAACACCACTATCTACATTCAAGTCTACGCCCTTGTGTAACAAAGATAGCTACAGTTTTACGAACAGCTAAGCGCCTACATGATGGATAAGACTAAAGACAGTGAAGAATTTATTGTATTGGGCGATTTAAACGGAGAAGGTAGGAGAGAACCATGGTATGAATATATAAGTCCTTTCAATGGTAAGGAGGCTGTGTGTATCTCAAATGGCGAGATGCTGCTTAACTTTTGTGCTGAGCATGAACTCTCCATCACCGATACCTTCTTCAAACACAAAATCAGTCATGTGAAAACGTGGTACAAGTGGAATGACTTAAGTCAACCTTCCCAAGTTGATTTCATTCTCATAAGGAAAAGATGGAGGGTCACATTGAAAATGCGAGAGCAATCCCAAATTACTTACGTCATTGACACTGATCACAAAATTATTGTTATGGTGCTCACATCAAGAAAAGTGAGATAAGTCCCTGTCATAAAGTTAAAGTAGAAAATATGATAAACATGAAGAAAATGATAGAAGAAAGTGTCAAGGCAGAAGTAATTTCAGACGTCGAAGAAGCCTTTAAAAATTTGCCAAATGAAGTTGGCCCGATAGAAAAAGAAAGGAACATTTTTCAAACATAAAGCATTTTGGAAAGGAGGTGTGGAACCGAAAAACGGGGCCAAGGAAGAATAAAGAAGGCTCTGGTGGAGTGACTCAGTCAAGGAAGCCTTGAAAGTCAGAAGATATGCAAAATGTGGGTGAAATCAAAAAATGGAGAAAAACACTACATAACCTATAGAAAAACAAGAATAGAAGCAAAGAGAAAAGTCAAAGCCGATAAGGATCAATGTTGAAAGAATTATGGCGAAAATCTGGCACAGCTTTGTGGTCACTACGAGAATTTTATAAAAGCATAAGGCTGAGGGACGAGCCATTCAACCCAACCACCATTATTAATGATAAAGAAGGAAAGCCACTTTTTGACCCCCCAAAAAGTCAAAGAGATGGAAAGAATATTTTCAGGATCTGTTGAACCCAACAGAGCGACAAGAAAACGTTGCATTATTTAAGCGAAAAGAGTGTGGTGAAGAGGAGCCTGACATACTCAAAAGTGAAATAAAGGCAGCAGTAAGATTAAGCCCCACAGATACGAGGGTTGTTCAATTTAAGATGACACTAGGCTTGCCGTTTGAAAACGAAGCAACGCACAGAAAAATGTTTATACCAAACACAACTTTAAAGTTTACCTGATTAGCATGCAGAAAATAAAGTTGACATCATGACGCAACTCGGAGTATGACGTAATTACAAATGTGTTTCAAATAGCTGAGCCTGAAAAAAATGGACGTCACCAATGAGCAATTTCGTTTCTACACTTTCACAAGGCTACAACTTGGTGACGATTGTAGGAAGATACACGCAGATTTGCAAGCTGTTTACGGAACGGATTGTGTGTCTTACCGCACAGTTTGCAGGTGGGTCAAACAATTAGGAGCAGGTAGAGTGCCATCTGATTGGGGTAATCGTGCAGAGCGAGCTTTACCAGCTCGGAACGAACAAAACATTGCATATGTGAAAAGACTGATAGAGGAGGATCCACATTCGACTGTGCGGGAATTAAGCGAGGCATGTGAGCTTTCAATTGGCACCATTAACAACATTCTGCACAAAGACCTTCACATGAGAAAACTGGCTGCAAGATGGGTGCCACATCTCTTAAGTGATGATCAGAAGCAGCAGCGGGTGGCATGTTCACGCAAACTGCTCGATGAGTTTGAGCCCAACGGGCCAAAACGACTGTGTGACTTAGTGACGGGAGATGAGAGTTGGCTCACATTCTACGGCATCCCCAACAAACGCTGCAACCGCATGTGGGTTGGCCCTGACGGAGACCGACCAGTTGTTCTTCGCCCAGGATTCCAGAGTCGCAAGCGACTGTTTTCTATTTTTTTCAACACGCAAGGCCTTGTGGCAATTGACATTTTGCCTGAGAAATCAACAATCACTGCCTCCTACTATACCCAAGTTGTGCTCCCCAAAGTTGTAGGAAAAATCCATGAGCAGCGCCCAACCGTCGGCACCCAGAGGACCCTTCTTCTGCATGACAATGCCAGTGCCCATAAGGCGAAGGTCACCACAACCTTCCTGAGCGAGCAAGGGATCCAAGTTTTGGACCACCCACCCTACAGCCCCGACTTGGCCCCATGCGACTTCTGCTGTTCCCTGTTCTGAAGGAAAAGCTCGCTGGGCGTAAGTTTGACCGGGTACAAGACCTCGCCAAAGCCGTAAGATCAGAGTTGTCTGGTCTGCCTAAAACCGACTATCAGAGGGCGCTTGAGAATTGGCGTAGGAGGCTTGAACTTTGCATCCTAGCCAACGGAGAATACTTCGAGGGGATGTAAAAGTTTCAAGTTGCTGAGATGAGAGGTACGTTTTTTAAGGGGGTGGTGACATCTTAAATTGAACAACCCTCGTACATGTAGAGCAGTTGAGCCAGATCAGATAATATCTCAGGTTATCAAAGCATACGGAGAGACTGGCATAGCATGGCTACACAGGATTTTTAATCAGGCATGGAAGGAAAGAACAGTCCGTGATACCCCAATGGAAGAAGAAAAAGAGAGAGATAAGAGAGATTGTAAGACACACTGGGGCATTTTGCTATCCAGCCAAATGGGGAAATTTATGCTAAAGTACCAAAACAGAATCAGACTTGTTGTAGAACATCAACTGAATGAGGCTTAGTTTGGATTTAGGAAAGGAAGAGGATGTACAGCTGCAATCTTCGCCCTTAGACATATGTCTGAAAAGACCATTGAGTATGACAAAGAAGTAAACATGGTATTTGTTAACCAAGATAAAGTCTTCAGCGGAGTAGAGAAAAATATGCTGTGAGTAGTTCTAGAGACCTAAGGCGTTCACAGACAGTTATTAGAGAATGTCATGGCGATATACCAACACAGTCGAAGTGCAATGAGAACACCAGACGGTTTCAATGATTGATTTGATGTAAAAACAGGAGTGCACCAAGGTTGTCCTTTGTCCCGTCTGTTGTTCATTATTTACATGGACAGGATCACAAAGGACGCAAATCCAAATCTTAAAGACCTAAATAAATGAATGTTTTTATGGTTTTGTATTGCCTTGGATTATGACGTAAACAACAAAATCTCGCCTTTTGTGAAGGGTCATCGCATTCAGGGAGATTGCCTTTGTACTCACCTTTGCTGTTCTTTTTTCCCGTCCCATTTTCTACCTGCCTTAATGGCAACAGAAGCTGACACAGTTTCTGCAATGCGATGATGATAATGTTGATGAGGATGATAATCATTATGCTATGGAGTTCCATCAGGATTGAGACTGCGTGACAGGTCTGTACTCTACGCTTACTATCATAATATAACCTCGCTTTAACCAGGCCTGAGAGATACAGGCACCTGCAGTGCTGGTCAGAAGATTTGAGCAACATCCTCAATGACGCATCCGTTAAGTGAATATGACTCGACTGTGTGGTCCCAGTCTTCCCAGTGAGCCCATAGCACGCCCAACTCTGGGTAGGAGCTGGTTAGAGGCGAAAAATCCCTCAATGATTTTTGAAGGTACTGGTGGGGATTCGAACCCAAACCTTCCAGTCGGTACTCCGTTGCGCTAACCACTACACCATGGGCACTAGTCTCGCCTTTTTTTTTTTTTTTTTTCAAATCTAATAGTATCTTGTCTACAGTTGTGGAAGTTAGCATGGCCACTATTAAAAGACCGAACGAATGCAGTACACTTCAGCAATCACGAGGGATCCGTTCAGGAATGTCAGTGTTTAATGGGCAGGTGGAAGTGTGCTTGATCGCTTTTTGTGCTCAGAAATGTTTGTGCTCATATTCTATCTCTGCGTGTATGTATTTATGTAACCTAAAGCAGAAAAATAAGATTCCTTGGGTATGTATGTATGTATGTACATGTATGTATGTGTATAAGTATATATGTAGGTATGTATGTGTGTGTATGTATGTGTAGTATGTATGTATGTATGTATATGTGTGTGTATGTATGTATGTGTGTGTGTATGTATGTGCGTATGTACGTGCGTATGTATATGTATGTATGTATGTATGTATGTGTGTGTGTGTGTGTGTATGTATGTATGTGTGTGTGCATGTATATGTGTGTGTATGTATGTACGTACGTACGTATGCATGCATGTACGTATGTATGTATGTTTGTATGTGTATATGTATATGTATATGTGTATGTCTATGTGTGTGAATGTATGCATGTGTCATTTCTCTCTCTCTTCTCTCTCTCTCTCTCTCTCTCTCTCTCTCTCTCTCTCTCTCTCTCTCTCTCTCTCTCTCTCTGTTATCAGTATGAAATATTGTGGATGGCCTTTGCACAATACCACTCCGTTGTACCTGAAGAATTAGACAATAAATGGCGGCTTGTGTAAATAAACTGTAGCACATCTGCCACATCCTGCAGCTGTGGTTGACTGCTTGTCACGAGTCTGAACATACACATCACCACAGCTAATGAGAGAATGTGTGTGTGTGTGTGTGTGTGTGTGTGTGTGTGTGTGTGTGTGTGTGTGTGTGTGTGTGTGTGTGTGTGTGTGTGTGTGTGTGAGAGGAGAGGAGGATAGAGTGAGAGAGAGAGAGAGAGTTGAATTTATTTTAAAAATTGTTTCGATTTTTCTTGCATAAGTGGATGGTAATAAAACCAGAACAAGATTGAGGCAGCCGAGATGTGGTTTCGAAGAAGAATGTTGAGAGTTCCATAGACAGCAAAGAAAACAAAAAGAGACAGTCTTGATGGAGGCAGACTTAAGAAGATCATTCGATAAGGAAGATTAGGAAAAGACAGGCAACATCTATACAAGACTATAGTTTTATGAGGAAAGGGGAATTGGAGCACCTGGTCACAACGGGAAAGCTGGAGGGAAAGAGAACACCAGGTAGACCCAGGGAGAAAATGCTGGACGGACTTGCAGAGTGGCTGGGGACGAGGAGGGTGGGGGAGATGCTAGGGGCAACGAGAGATAGAGACAGATGGAAGGCCATGATCGCCAACGCCATGTGGCAAGGCACCTGATGGTGATGATGATGTGGATGGTATTGTTTTGTCCACACTGCAGGCGGTATGTTGCTGCGCAGTCTGCATATTCTGTCTTCGGTTTGGCGTGTATGCTGAGTGTTTTCTTGTTTCCATAAGCCACTTCACTCTGTCTCTCTCTCTCTGTCTCTCTCTGTCTGTCTGTCTGTCTCTCTCCCTCTCTCTGTCTCTCCTCTTCTCTCTATATATATATATATATATATATATATATGTGTGTGTGTGTGTGTGTGTGTTCTCTCTCTCTCTCTTTCTCTCTCTCTCTCTGTCTTTGTCTCTCTCACATACACACACTCTCTCTCTCACTCTCTCGCTCTCGCTCTCCCTCCCTCCGTCCTTCCCATTCTCTGTCTCCCTTCCCTCTCTCGCGCGCTCGCTCATGCTCGCTTCCACTTACACACACACACACACACATACACATGCACACAAAACATACACACACACACACTCACACCTCTCTCACTCTCTCTCTCTCTCTCTCTCTCTCTCTTTCTCTCTTCTTCTTCTCTGTTCATGTGTCTGTTCGCTTAGCTTTACAAAGGAACCTTCTTTCTCCTTCTCAAGGCTATGACAATCTATCTACATTTACCTTAATTTACCGAATATTTAAACCTAAACAACAATGCCTACTGTCATTCCGAACACAGTAAATGCACAAGAGTATTAAACAGGGGTAATTCTGATGCAACAAAGGGTATTGTGCACTTAACACATATTACACATTGTAATTCTGATATCATCATCATCAGGTGCCCTGCCGCATGGCGTTGGTGACCATGGACTTCCATCCATCTCTGTCTCTCGTTGCCCCTAGCATCTCCCCCACCCTCCTCATCCCCAGCCACTCTGCAAGTCCGTCCAGCATTCTCTCCCTGGGTCTACCTGGTGCTCCCTTTCCCTCCAGCTTTCCCGTTGTCACCAGGTGCTCCAAACCCCCCTTCCTCATAAAATGGCCTATAAATGTTGCCTGTCTTTTCCTAATCTTCCTTATGAGTGATCTACTTGTGTCTGCCTCCATCAAGACTTTCTCGTTTGTTTTCTTTGCTGTCCATGGAACTCTCAATATTCTTCTTTGAAACCACATCTCAATTCTGATATAACAAAGGATACTGTGCACTGAACACAGATTAATGCATGTGTATAAAGTATACGTCGTCGTAAGATTACAGTGATGGTAACATGATGAATTAAAGTACGTAGGACAATACCGAACATGTATTATTTATAATGAACAATAACACCACGACACAATGCAAAATAGATTGCATAAATATACTATGCACTGTGACAAAAACAAAACTAAGAATACAAACCGAAACCACACGAAAAGAGAATGAGATTGCATAATTGATTAACAAAACAAGACAAGGTGTAAGGCAGGTGTGTATATCAGTTGATTTCATCGATGCGTTCAGCCTATAAGAATAATTTGCAAAAGTACATGCGCATATATACATTTACATTGAAAGAGAGGAGTGTGTATATATACATATGTAACACACACACACACACACACACACACACACACACACACACACACACACACACACACACACACACACACACACACACACCACACACACACAGAGGGGGTGACCCTTTTTTCTCTCGTCTTGTGTGTGTTTTTGCGTACGTGCGTGCGTGCGTTGGGGTGTGTGTGTGTGTGTGTGTGTGTGTGTGTGTGTGTGTGTCGGTGACTTGAGCAATGGTGCTCCCTTTGGTTCAGTTCGCATCATTCCCGTTTGTAAGCCACAGATGTGAAACACATTCTCGAGAAGAACTGTCTCTCGTCAAAGATGAAGAAAAAATTACCTATTTCAGTAATGTGTGAGTGTATGTGCATGCATGTGCATATAGACAGATATGGAGATAGGTAGATAGATAGATCAGAGGTAAGTAGGTAGATAGATAGGTAGATAGATAGGTAGGTAGGTAAGTAGGTAGGTAGATAGATAGATAGGTAGGTAGGTAGATAGACAGATAGATAGATGGACAGATAGATGGACAGATAGAAGATAGATGTGTGTTTGTGTGTGTGTGTGCGTGCGTGCGTGTGTGCGTGCGTGTGTGTTTGTGTGTGTGTGTGTTAGGGTTGACAAAGATTATTTGGCAAGAAAAGGGGAAAAAATCCGCTTGTCTTGCATGGTGAATTGAACATGGGTTCTGTTGTCCTACCTGTGTATCGGGTTCCTGCAATGACTTAAAATAAACATTGGTAGTCCCTTTGACCTTGGACACATAGTCCTTTTTTTTTAAGCTATTGGTGGTGACGCTTTGATCGATTTTTTAAAATTTGTTTGGTAGATTGGAATTTTTGTTTGTTTGTTTGTTTGCTTGTTTGTTTGTTTGTTGTTGTTTTTTTTTTGGGTGATGTCACTCCCATGAGCACTCAAATATACTTGTGGGCTTATACGGTAATGACATTTTTGTAATCGTACTATTAAGACACCTAGACCACATAGTCACAACAGGTAAGCTAGAAGGAAAGAGAGCACCTGGTAAACCTAGGGAGAAAATGTTGGACGGACTTGAAGAGTGGCCGAGGACATATAACAAAGAGGGTGGAAGATGTACTTGCAGCGATAGGGGATAGATTCATATTGATAATGGAGGGTCATGATCGCCAATGCCAAGCTGCAGGGCACATGATGATGATGACTATTAAGACAGTCCTGTTCGGGGATATGCATGCTGGCTGTTTTCGTGTTTGTTTGTTTGTTTTTGTGTTGTTGTTTTTTGTTGTTGTTGTTTTTTGTAAGCTACCGAACATTGACATGGCTCACATCATCTTTAACGTGCGTGTTTGACGTTTAGCGTGCTTTCTACGCCCGAAGGTGGCTGAGGCGCTAGCAGATCATCACATCATATCTTGGTCTGGGGGATTAGAAATACATCTGTACCCTTTCCCACCAGGTGATAGGAATATCTGTACCTTTCCACCAGTGATAGATATCTCTTTCTTTCATTTCCCACCAGGTGATAGGAATATCTC
>JAPXFY010000014.1:8977309-9009809 GCA_030674185.1 Monoplex corrugatus | reverse complement strand
TCCAAGGTCTCGAGAACAGTTTGGGCATCTGAAAGGAAGTCCATGTGTCATCTGTATTCTGAATCATGGGGCTGTTTGCATGAAGATCTTATTTGTAACTAACTACTTCTCTGACGCACCACCTGCATACCAGTCCTGAGAGGCCATGGATCCTCACCCTTTGTATGTCTGCATACTAGTGCAGGCATAATGTTTCTAGTCGAAGCGCTTTAAGCGCTCCTGCTTTCCAACCTGACGGCACAGGTTCTAGTTTAGCTCCAGTGAAACGTTGTGCGTGTGGCCTCCAGTGACTGGGTATCTGACCCTGTTTAGGGTTGGGGAAGGTAAGGCAGCGAAAGAGAGGAGATAGACCCTTCTTCACAATGCCGGCACCAAGAAAAATGGAGGTCTTCATCCTCTCATCACTCCCCTGCGAGTTCAGAGTTATGGGACAACCTTTCTCTCGACGTTTTATGCAGTACAGAGAGAGTTTGTTGTGGCTAAGGTAGAGGCCAGTGCGCAGATTGACTGATTATTTTTGTGTGTGGCTGATCAAAAGGGAAAGCTGACGGATGTTGTGAGTCTGTCTCATCAAAAGGGAAAACGCTAAGTGCTTTTGGTCGTTGCGGTGTCCGACCACTTACCTTGCTGTATCTATCGATGACTCGGCGTGCAGACTTCTGTTGATTCGTCGTGTTGTTAAAACTAACAAAGTGTCCAGGCCGTTTTAACGAACTCCCTTCTATAGCTGGTTTTTTTTTTTTTTTTTTTTTTTTTATCCAGACATGATCTCTGTGACTTTGTAGAAGTATAAGGTGAAATAAGACTTGGTGTGAAACGAGGACAAAGTGTATTGTCACAACAGTGAAAATAGAATGTAAATATTATCAAAAGTTTCTGAAAAAAGGGCTGTTATACACTTTTTAAGCAAGAAGTGTGGATTTTAGATAGGCCTACTCTGGCCTTATGACCTTGGTCTTCGCGCTACAACTTCCAAACATAAGCATTTATTTACCACCCTTCAGCAGTCTTCGTCTTTGGTCCACAATTGGTAAAGATCCATCCACAAACACATGAAAAAATTTCGCTAACAACTTTCTCATAGTCGTACACTCATACACACCTCTCCCTAGTCTGTATAAAACAATGTCCCTCATTGTTTTGGAAGCAGGTGAAAGAAGAATAGTTCCGTTTATTGTTGTGGATGAAGATAGCAGAATATTGTTTTAGAACAACGATCTTATTTTGTTTTGGATGTAGGAGATTGTGTAGTGACAGTAAAGTGATACTTATGTTAAAATGATAGTAAGAACAATTATGTTTTTTTGTTTTGGATGTAGGGGATTTAATAGGGACAGTAAAGTGATAGTTATAGTGAAGTGATAGCAAGAACAATGATCTTATTTTGTCGTGGATGTAGGGGATTGAGTAGTGACAGTAAAGTGATAGAGTTATAGTAAAGTGATAGCAAGAACAATGATCTTCTTCTGTTTTGGATGTAGGGGATTGAATAGTGACAGTCAGTAAAGTGATAGTAACAGTAAAGTGATAGTAAGAACAATGATCTTATTTTGTCTTGAATGTAGGGGATTGAATAGTGACAGTAAAGTGATAGTAATAGTAAAGTGATAGAGTTATAGTAAAATGATAGCAAGAACAATGATCTTATTTTGTCTTGAATGTAGGGGATTGAATAGTGACAGTAAAGTGATAGTTATAGTGAAGTGATAGCAAGAACACTGATCTTATTTTGTTTTGGATGCAGAAGATTGAATAGTGACAGTAGTAGTAGTAGGCCTCCTTCGGTCATGACTGACCATGGACAAAGTACATCCGTTCTAATGTCTAGATGGGCTGTCTGCTTGGTCCAAGCAGCGTCGCCTGTGACTATACAGACCAATGCGAGAGAGGCAGTCTCTGTCGCAGCGGTCGCATGTGTATGCTGATGGTGGTCTGTTGGCTGTTATCCCTTTTCTGCGAACTCGCTTTTCTGCTGCAGCAGCTGACAGTTTGTCCTCACCAATCCGCAGCTGTTTCTTGAGAGTAGTTCTCCAGCTGTTGCGGTCGTCTGCGAGGTCCTCCCAGGACTCAGTGTTGATCTCAAGCGCCTTCATGTCACGCTTGCAAACGTCTTTGTATCTCAGCTGTGGGCGGCCATGTTTCTCTGCCCTGTGGCAAGCTCACCATAAAGGATGTCTTTTGGGATGCGACCATCTTCCATGCGGCGAACGTGGCCCAACCAACGCAGCCGACGCTGTCTCAGCATGGTATGCATGGTTGGGAGGCCAGTGCAGGTTAGGACTTCGGTGTTGGTCACCTTGTCTTGCCAGGAAATGCCAAGTGTGCGCCGTAGGCTTCTCAGGTGGAAGGTATTGAACCTTTTCTCCTGATGAGCATGCGTGGTCCACGCCTCGCTGCCATACAGCAAGGTGCTGAGGACACAGGCGTTGTATACAGCCATCTTTGTCTTTGTGGTCAGCTTGGGATTTGTCCACACCCTTTGTGTGAGGCGGGCTAGTGTTGTGGCTGCCTTCCCGATCCTCTTGTCGACCTCTGTGTCAAGGGAGAGGTTATCGGTGATGGTGGACCCAAGATATGTGAATTGATGGATGGCTTCAAGCTCGTAGTCATCAATGGTGATGGCTGGTGGAGATGGCGTGTCTTGGCCCAGGACGTTTGTCTTCTTAAGACTGAAGGTCAAACCAAAATCTTTGCAGGCCTGGGAGAAGCGGTCCATTAGTGACTGCAAGTCCCGCTGAGTATGGGTCACAACTGCGGCATCGTCGGCAAATAGCATGTCTCTGATGAGGGCTGCACGGACCTTTGTCCTTGCTCTGAGGCGGGCGAGATTGAAGAGCCTGCCATCTGATCTGGTCCGCAGGTGGATCCCTTCTTGTGCTGTGCTGAACGCATGCCTCAGGAGGAGAGCGAAGAAGATTCCAAAGAGGGTTGGGGCCAGGACGCAGCCTTGTTTCACACCGCTGCGTACGTCGAAGGGCTTGGAGAGGTTTCCGTTGAACTGCACCATCCCTTTCATGTTTGAGTGGAAGGACTCAATTAAGCTGTGCAGTTTGGGGGGGCAGCCGATTTTTCGGAGAGCCCTGAAAAGGCCTTCTCTGCTGACTAGGTCAAAGGCCTTGGTGAGGTCAATGAATGCCACATACAGGGGCATCCGCTGCTCTCTGCACTTCTCCTGGATTTGGCGAAGGGAGAAGACCATGTCTACCGTGGATCTCTCTGCTCGAAAACCACACTGTGATTCAGACGCGTTCAGCCAGTTTCTGCAGGCGGATTAGGAGGACCCGAGCATAGACTTTGCCAACAATGCTGAGGAGCGAGATACCTCTGTAGTTGTTGCAGTCGCTCCTTTCGCCCTTGTTTTTGTACAGGGTGACGATCTTGACATCCCTCATGTCCTGTGGTACAGCTCCCTCATTCCAACACTGACAGAGAACTGCGTGCAAAGGGTGCAGAAGAGAAGTCTTGCAGTGCTTGATGAGGTCTGGGGGAATTCCGTCGTTGCCAGGTGCCTTCCCTGATGCCAGGCTATCAATGGCCTTGCTGAGTTCGTCCGCATTGGCTCTGCGTCAAGTTCTTCCATTACCGGCATGCACTTGATGGCATCGAGGGCTAAGGGGGACACCATGTTCTGTGTGGAGTAGAGGTCGGAGTAGTGTTCCGCCCATCTTTCCATCTGTTGGCTAGGATTGCTGATTACTTCCCCAGTGGAGGATTTGAGGGGGGCGATCTTGCTCTGTGTTGGTCCCAGTGCCTTCTTGATGCCATCATACATTCCTCGGATGTTGCCTCTTTCAGCAGCACTCTGTATCTCTTCGCTGAGCTCTGTCCAGTACTCATTTGCGCAGCGCCTGGCGTTAAGCTGAACCTTACTTCTGGCAGCCCTGAGGATTTGCAGGTTCTTCTCACTGGGTGACCGCTTATACTTGGTGAGTGCGGCACGCTTGGCCTCAACAGTGGGTGTCATCTCTGATGATTTGGCCTCATACCAGTCGTGGGACTTCACAGTTTTCTTCCCAAAGGTGGCCATAGCAATGCGGTGCATGGTGTCTCGTAGCGTTTCCCATCTCTCAGTGGCAGAGTCTCTGGGCTGCAATGCATCGTATTCTCTCTGAAAGGCCTCTGCAAACTGTTCTACAAGATCTGGCTGAGACATCTTGCTGACGTCAATGCGAGGGTTCCCTTGTTTCTTTGAGCAGTGGAACTTCTTTGGTTGTAGCCTGATCTTGCAACATACCAGAGAGTGGTCTGTGTCGCAGTCTGCGCTGTGATAAGAGCGAGTGTGGAGAACGTTTTTGATAGCGGCACGTCTTACTAGGATCAAATCCAGTTGGTGCCAATGTTTTGAGCGGGGATGCCTCCAGGAGACTTTGTGCTGAGGCTTCGTCTTGAGGAAGGAGTTGGCGATGCACAGTTCATGGCAAGCGCAAAACTCAAGCAGTCGCTGTCCATTCTCATTCATTTTCCCCACTCCAAAGGAACCGAGGCAGAAGGGCCATGAGTCATTGTCTGCACCCACTCTGGCGTTGAAGTCGCCCAGGAGAACAAGTTGTTCTGTCCTGGGGATGTTCCTCATGGTTGATGCAAGATTTTCGTAGAACTCATCCTTGGTGTCTGGAGAGGCGGACAGAGTTGGGGCATAAACGCTGATGAGAGTGACATAGCCTTCGGTGGTGTTGAGGCGGAGAGTCAAGAGTCGTTCTGAACCGCCGCTGCCTGATTCAATCATGTTCAGCAGGCTGTTCCTTACTGCAAAGCCTACTCCGTACTCTCTTGGGGCATCAGAACTCTTTCCTTGCCAAAAGAAGGTGTAGTCCCTTTCCTTTAGTGTTCCTGAGTCAGCCAGCCGTGTTTCCTGCAGAGTGGCAATGTCCACATTGAGCATCTTTAGTTCGCTGTTTATGACGGCGGTTTTTCTGGCGTCGCTGATGTCTTGCAGATCTTGGGAGAGCCCAGGCATCATTGTTCGGACATTCCAACAGCCCAGTTTCACTGCTGATCCTTTTCCTGATCCGTTTCTTGAATTTGAATTTTTCTTTTTGTTTGGTGCGGTAATTAACGACCTGCTTGTCAGATTTTCTCCAAAGTTTGCCATCCAACCGCCTTAGGGGCCCCACACCGGATTTACTGTCAGGGTTTACTCCCTTAGCTAGATGGCCGCGGGTAGCTCTCCAGAGCTGGCGCCCTTTGATGGATCTAATTTATTTCCACCAGGGTTTCTGGCCACCCTCTTCACCATCCTCCTGAGAGGACTGGTGGGGTTGCTGGTTTAGTCGCCAGCAATTCGACCCTGTGACAGGTAGTACTGGGTTCCAGGTTACCAGTAGCGGATACATCTATCCAACCTGACCAGAATAGAGACAGTAAAGTGATAGTTATAGTAAAGTGATAAGCAAGAACAATGATCTTATTTTGTTTTGGATGTAGGGGATTGAATAGTGACAGTAAAGTGATAGAGTTATAGCAAAATGATAGCAAGAACAATGATCTTATTTTGTTTTGGATGTAGGGGATTGAATAGTGACAGTAAAGTGATAGTTATAGTAAAGTGGTAGTAAAGCGGGTAAGTGTCAGACTTTTAATCAGGAAATCATCCTTGGTTCGATCTGCCAGACACCCCTTCAAGGTCAGCATGTGTGCCTAAGCCCCCTTCCTGTATAGACAAATGCAGACTATCAGTTGTGCATGTTAAAGATCCTGCTAGTCATGTCAGTGTGGCTGGCTTGTTTGTGGAAACATGAAAACACCCGACATGCACGCCCATCGAAGACGGAGTATGCAGACTATGCAGCAAAATACCGTCTGCACAGTGTTGGCAAAATAACAGTGTGGAGACATAATTATGAGAAAAATCATAACGCTTTAAAAAATGGTTGCTGCAAGTCTTTACAACTTTACATCTGTGTTTATTGACCTGTTGGTTATTCTTTTTTTTTTTTCTTTTTTCTTTTATTAGGAACTGTTGTGATTAGAATTTTATCACTTTTTTGGTGTAAAATCGCACTCCAGAAATCACACTGCTGAACAGATATTGAAGTAAAGTTTTATGTTTTTGTTCCTCACCAGTTTCTGCAACTACTGATATAACCGGGGTTTTATTCTCATTATTTATTACTTATCAGTTCTGACTGTTTTGTAAGAAAGGAAGGTAAAATGTATCATATTTTATGAACAAAGAAAAGAAGCCTGTATTTCGTCATATCAGAAACAAGAGTCAGCGTTAATCCTTGGTAGACGTTAGAGAGAATTGGGATTTCTAAATGAATCAATAAAACATTGTGTATTGTTTGGTTTGTTTTTTAGTTCGTTGTAGTGCGTTGTCAAAAGTTATAAATCGTTCTTTATTATAGCGATGTTCTTCAAACTCATTTGGATTCATTGCGCATTACGCGTAATCATAATCAGACATTGAAGTGGAGCACAGAGAACTCAAGCTGGAAGGTGAGCTGACTACGTTCCACTATGTTCTTGCACTTTCTGCGTCTTTGATGTGCGTGCATGCAGACATGACTTAGGGGATGTTACCATGCGGGATGTTACCCTGTTGGATGTTACCATGCGGGATGTTACCATGCTCACTTGGTATTTGTAATTTGCACTTTAGTTCATGCGGTTCTGCTTTGAAACCACAAACGGCAACCCCCAGTCTCCCACCCACCATCGACCCTTTGAATGATAGTCATCAGTTGTTATCTGTAAGTCACTGACATTTGAGTGAATTGATGTGTGAAATGAAACATAATGAAGTGGTTGAGGAACAGCAATGGAGTGGGAGTTGTGCAAGTTGTGGAGTACATAAGTCGTGTGTCATGTCCGCTTTTAGGCACAGGTGATCAAGTTTGACGGTCTGAATTATTGTGTGGATTACTTCCTGCAACTGTTGTGTGGGTATTACGAGAGAGGTTAAAGGTTCTGCAACTGTTGTGTGGGAATTGCAAGAAAAGTTAAATGTATTGCGGTCATTGTAAGGATATTACAGGAGAGGTTAAACGTACTGTAGTCGTCGTAAGGGTATTACAGGAGAGGCTAAATTACTAGAAAGGCTACTGCAGTCGTTGTAAGGGTATTATAAGAGAGGTTAAACGTACTGCAACACTTTTAGACTTGTGGGTATTGAAAGAGAAGTTAAACTACAGCAGCAGTTGTGTGGGTATTACAAGAGAGGTTCAATGTAGTTCTGTGTTTTCATGACCAAACCACCCCACCACTTTTGTCGTCAGCTGTACTTGTTGAACACGCTTAAAGAAAATAATGCTTAAAACTACCCAACTTCAAAAGTTGCACTGTGTATTTCTCATGGCAACCCTGGATGGATTGAACCTCAATGGTCTGGGCTTCAGACGTGTAGCTGACTGACGTCGAAGAGGTTCATCTTCACCTTTCAGGCAATTTTTTAAGGCGAGTTGGCTGATCTCTTTTGATAGAGCCCCGGACTCAAGATGTCATGTCATGAGTTCAATCCCAACCCTCAAGATAAAAAAAAGATATGTGGCTGTTTTAGTTGATGCTTCAATCCAGCAGGTGTTGTCAGCATTTCATAGGTCCCATTTCCTTCACCAATTCAAGACCTTACCTGTACTGAAGAGTTCTGCACAAGCTCAAAGGGTCTGCCAGGTAACTGCTGGCAGATTTGGTTGTAGCGCATATGGAATTTATCTGAATTCGATGAATCCCTCTTGAACAAACTTCAAACATATTGCTCCATTTTTTTTATGACCAGGTCATCCATACCCTGATTCGATTCTCCTCCCCCCCCCCCCCCCCCCCCCCCCCCCCCCATCGCTTGTCGAATATATTTAAATGAAATAGTGCTCAAAACATTCAAACGTCAAACCCTCCATTGTATATTTCTCAACTTTTTGCGTGACAGAAACACAAGCGTATCTCAACAGCTGTGCTTTTGGGGTCCACACACGTAGCGTCACTTACAGCAAGAGTGTGTTACAGCGTGCTACTTCCCTCTGCCGGAGTATAAAAACAGAAACCTGAAGCATTTTATGCTTCTCCTCCTGGCCTGACTGAACTGGTGTTTTGCATATGACGTTCGTGTGTCGCACCTGGCTCGTTGTGACAGTTCTTAAACTTGAGTGCTTTTTTTCGTCTAGGACTAGGTGTTAATGCCATGGGATAGTAACGTCCCAGCTCCGGGTGCTTCTCTGTCAGCCTCTCCAACTGTAGACCTACGTTTGTGCCTCCTGAGGACACCCTGACCCCCAGACTACTCTGGAGTGGATATGTGTGCAGTGCGCAAACTAATTTCCAAAGTGGCTTCTTTGCTGTCTTATTACGTGTACTGCTGCACCTTGATAACCCCTTACCCTTTCAGCTGTGCCTGACAATGTGTGCCTGTTCCGTGGTATTGTTACTGTCCTCTTTAACAGAGTGGTCCTTGTCCATGTACCATCAGCACCCAGACCCCTCCTTTGTATCAGCTATGCAAAAGAACCATGTGCCTAACTCTTAACTGTTTGTTGGTACAGGAAGGGATGATGGTCGCTGTTTGTGTCTATGGTTTGAGGGGCATGCCCCCTTAGTTTTAACATCATCCGTTTAACTGTATCCGGCGACGTGTTTCTGTACCATGGGGTTACATTTGTCTTTAACAATGTGGTGGTGTGCCATGGCTTCCGATTTATTAGATCTAAACGTGTGCGCTTGTTCCGTGACGTTGCAACTATTTTGAACAGTGAGGTCATGTGTCAGGGTTTCCGGTTAATTGTATCTAACCACGTATACCTGTTCCACGAGTTTACATTCATCTTGAACAATGTCATGTGCTGTGGTTTCATAACCTAACAATACCCACCCACCCCACCCACCCTCAGCTTCCACAGCTGTTACGCATGAAAATGAAGCACTTGCCTAAATAACGCTTGACTGTACTTCCAAAGACAAGCCATGGAGGTGCAGGAAGGGATGATGATCGGCGTGTGCCTCTTTGGTTTCATGGGATTGCTGCTGGTCACGGAACTCAGCCAGGGCAATGTCAGCACTCTCAACGTCTCCTCCTCCTCCTCTGGCTCTGGCTCGGCGGCAGCTGGTGTGTCCGTGGCCAAGGCCCCCAAAAAGAGCAAGGAGTCGGAGTTCAAGGAGGTGAAGGATCTGCCCCACAAGGGGGCCGCCGAGGTGGAGCACCAGAGTAGTCTCACCATCTTCTTCATCATCCTCGTTGTGGGTGAGTTTTGACCCCCCCCCCCCCCCCCTCGTGATTGGTGTAACTGTTGGACAGGGTTTGTTGTGTCGGTTGTCTGTGTCTGTCTGTCTGTCTGTCTGTGTCTGTATGTATGTATGTCTGTCTGTATCTCTGTATGTATGTCTGTCTGTATGTATGTCTGTATCTCAGTATGTATGTCTGTCTGTCTGTATCTCTGTATGTATGCCTTTCTGTCTCTGTCTGTCTGTCTGTCTGTCTGTCTTTGGATATGAGTTGTATCATCTGTCTGCCCATCTGTCTTTGGCATCTCTTTTTCTCACTTTCTGTGGACATGATTTGTGTCTGCCGTCCAACTTTGGATCTTATCTGTATTTGCTGTCTGTCTGTCTGTCTGTCTGTTGATGGAAATGTTTTGTACTTACTGTCTGTGTGCCCTTCTTTCTTTGGACGTGATTTATTTTTTGCTGTCTGTCTGCATGTCTGTTAACCTCTGTTTCTTTGTGATATGTACTTGTGCCTACGTGTTTTGGGTAGGCAAAAACGTTTCTTATTAGTCTGATTTACATAGTTGCGTGCTGTGAATGTTTGCTGCTTGAATTCAGCAATATTTGATTCATGTTTTTTTTTTTTTCGTTTTTTTTTTTTTTATTACTTATTATGTGGGTGGGTTTTTACTTCTACTGCATATGGCGATTAACAGCCTAGCGTTTGTGCTGAATGGTGATGGCATAATGGTGTGAGACATTTAACTGCCCCCCCCCCACCCCTCCCCATGGCAATGCCAGGGGATCTTTTAGTATATATAGTATCCATACCTTCTGGAAATTATGTGCTGCATATTTCTTCTTTTCTGTCACTCTCTTTGTTTCTGCCTTGTACCTTTTACTTTCTGTCATTTCTTCCTACAATTTTCTGCTTTGCTGGCTCATTCACCTGTATGTGTTTTATAAGTCTTACGTACTTTCTGTTAAGATTGATGTTTGGGTGCATGTATTAACTGAATTTTTGGCTCTAAAGATATGTGATGTACTAAATCAGTTTTAGATAATGAAGCCTGGTTTTTATATGTGTTAGAGTACTTATTTATGTTTATATATATATATATATACATTCATATGCAATTTATACGTGTTAGTGTACTTATTTATGTTTATATCTATATATATACATTCATATGCAGGTTTTTAAGGGTCAACGCTAGGGACATGTATGTGATGTATCCTTAGATTATGTGGGCAGTAGCATTGATATGTGTACTTAATTTTCGTTTTTTCCAGATGTGTGTATGTGTGCGTGTGCGTGCGTGCGTGGTGTGTGTGTGTGTGTGTGTGTGTGTGCGCGTGCGTGTGTGTGTGTGTGTGCGTGGTGTGTGTGTGTGTGTGTGTGTGGTGTGTGTGTGGTGTGTGTGTGTGTGTGTGTGTGTGTGTGTGTGCATGCGCTTTACTGTCGTCGGTGTTATACTACACTTAACGACAGAGAGCGAAAGTGTGTGTTTACATGACTGAGATGTATATGTTACTCTATTGCACAATGAGGGAGAAAGTAAGGGTGTGTGTATATACATAAACTTGATAAAGATGAAGTGTCATACCACAGCTTAACAAGGGAGAGAGAGAGTTGTGTATCCATGAAGGTATATAGTGGTATTCTACAGCATAGTGAAAGAAGGGTGATAGTGTGTGTATCCATGAAGGTGTATAGTGGTATACTACAGCATAGTGAAAGAAGAGAGAATGTGTGTATCCATGAAGGTGTATAGTGGTATATTACAGCATAGTGAAAGAAGAGAGAATGTGTGTATCCATGAAGGTGTATAGTGGTATATTACAGCATAGTGAAAGAAGGGTGAGAGTGTGTATAGTGGTATATTACAGCATAGTGAAAGAAGGGTGAGAGTGTGTATAGTGGTATACTACAGCATAGTGAAAGAAGGGTGAGAGTGTGTATAGTGGTATACTACAGCATAGTGAATTAGGGTGAGAGTGTGTATAGTGGTATATTACAGCATAGTGAAAGAAGGGTGAGAGTGTGTGTATAGTGGTATACTACAGCATAGTGAAAGAAGAGTGAGAGTGTGTGTATAGTGGTATACTACAGCATAGTGAAAGAAGGGTGATAGTGTGTGTATAGTGGTATACTACAGCATAGTGAAAGAAGGGTGATAGTGTGTGTATAGTGGTATACTACAGCATAGTGAAAGAAGGGTGATAGTGTGTATAGTGGTATACTACAGCATAGTGAAAGAAGAGTGAGTGTGTGTGTATAGTGGTATACTACAGCATAGTGAAAGAAGGGTGAGAGTGTGTGTATAGTGGTATACTACAGCATAGTGAAAGAAGAGTGAGTGTGTGTGTATAGTGGTATACTACAGCATAGTGAAAGAAGGGTGAGTGTGTGTGTATAGTGGTATACTACAGCATAGTGAAAGAAGGGTGAGTGTGTGTGTATAGTGGTATACTACAGCATAGTGAAAGAAGGGTGAGAGTGTGTGTATAGTGGTATACTACAGCATAGTGAAAGAAGGATGATAGAGTGTGTATAGTGGTATACTACAGCATAGTGAAAGAAGGGTGAGAGTGTGTGTATAGTGGTATACTACAGCATAGTGAAAGAAGGGTGAGAGAGTGTATATAGTGGTATACTACAGCATAGTGAAAGAAGGGTGAGAGTGTGTATAGTGGTATACTACAGCATAGTGAAAGAAGGGTGATAGTGTGTATAGAGGTATACTACAGCATAGTGAAAGAAGAGTGATAGTGTGTGTATAGTGGTATACTACAGCATAGTGAAAGAAGGGTGAGAGTGTGTGTATAGTGGTATACTACAGCATAGTGAAAGAAGGGTGAGAGAGTGTATATAGTGGTATACTACAGCATAGTGAAAGAAGGGTGAGAGTGTGTATAGTGGTATACTACAGCATAGTGAAAGAAGGGTGAGTGTGTTGTATAGTGGTATACTACAGCATAGTGAAAGAAGGGTGATAGTGTGTGTATAGTGGTATACTACAGCATAGTGAAAGAAGGGTGATAGTGTGTATAGTGGTATACTACAGCATAGTGAAAGAAGGGTGATAGAGTGTGTATATAGTGGTATACTACAGCATAGTGAAAGAAGAGTGAGAGTGTGTGTTATAGTGGTATACTACAGCATAGTGAAAGAAGGGTGATAGTGTGTGTATCCATGAAGGTATATAGTGGTATACTACAGCATAGTGAAAGAAGAGAGAATGTGTGTATCCATGAAGGTATATAGTGGTATACTACAGCATAGTGAAAGAAGGGTGAGAGTGTATGTATCCATGAAGGTGTATAGTGGTATATTACAGCATAGTGAAAGAAGAGAGAATGTATGTATCCATGAAGGTGTATAGTGGTATACTACAGCATAGTGAAAGAAGAGAGAATGTATGTATCCATGAAGGTCGTATAGTGGTATATACAGCATAGTGAAAGAAGAGAGAATGTATGTATCCATGAAGGTGTATAGTGGTATATTACAGCATAGTGAAAGAAGAGAGAATGTATGTATCCATGAAGGTGTATAGTGGTATATAGCTAGTGAAGAAAGAAAGTATAGAAGTGAAGTGAATAAGATAGGAAAGAAAGAGATGTATGTATCCATGAAGGTGTATAGTGGTATACTACAGCATAGTGAAAGAAGGGTGATAGTGTGTGTATCCATGAAGGTGTGCAGTGACATATTACAACATAATAAGGGAGAATGAGAATGTGTATCCATGAAGATATGTAGTGGTATATTACAGCACAATGAGGGAGGGTGAGAGTGTGTGTAAACATAAAGGTGTGTAGTGATATACTACAACATAATGAGGGAAGGTGAGAATGTATGTCTCCATGAAGGTGTGTATGGTATATTACAGCATAATGAGGGAGAAGGTGAGAATGTGTGTATACATAAAGGTGTGTATTGCTATATTACAACATAATGAGGGAAGGTGAGAATGTATGTATACATAAAGGTGTGTGGTGGTATATTACAGCATAATGAGGGAAGGTGAGAATGTATCAAGTTGTATATTACAGCATAATCAGGGAAGGTGAGAATGTGTGTATACATAAAGGTGTGTAGTGGTATATTACAGCACAGTGAGGGAGGGTGAGAGTGTTTATATAATAAAGGTGTGTTGTGGTATATTACAGCACAATGAAGGAAGGGTGAGAGTGTATGTATATATAAAGGTGTGTTGTGGTATATTACAGCAAAATGAGGGAAGGTGAGAATGTATGTATATGTAAAGTTGTGTAGTGGTATATTACAACATAATGAGGGAGGGTGAGAGTGTGTGTATCTATGAAGGTGTGTAGTGGTATATTACAGCATAATGAGGGAAGGTGAGAATGTGTGTATACATAAAGATGTGTAGTGGTATATTACAGCATGATGAGGGAAGGTGAGAATGTGTGTATACATAAAGATGTGTAGTGGTATATTACAGCATGATGAGGGAAGGTGAGAATGTATGTGTACATAAAGATGTGTAGTGGTATATTACAGCATAATGAGGGAAGGTGAGAATGTGTGTATACATAAAGTTGTGTAGTGGTATATTACTGCATAATGAGGGAAGGTGAGAATGTATGTATATGTAAAGGTGTGTAGTGGTATATTACAACATAATGAGGGAGGGTGAGAGTGTGTGTGTACATAAAGTTGTGTAGTGGTATATTACAGCAAAATGAGGGAAGGTGAGAATGTATGTATATGTAAAGGTATGTAGTGGTATATTACAACATAATGAGGGAGGGTGAGAGCGTGTATCTATGAAGGTGTGTAGTGGTATATTACAACATAATGAGGGAGGGTGAGAGTGTGTGTATACATAAAAGTGAAAGTCACACTGTCTGTGTACAGGTATCTCCATCCTGTTGGTTCACTTGTTGATTCAAACCCGCTTCCATTACCTGCCAGAAAGTATTGCCATCGTTCTCATTGGTGAGTGCTCTGCCGGTGTTAGTAATGATGAATGATTATAATGATAATTCCATCTGTATCACACAAACAGTCCATGCATGCTTGCTGCACATATTTGTCTAGTTAACCCTTTGCCTCCCACACCCCATCCACCAACTGCAAAAACTTAACCCTTTGACTCCCTTACCCTGTCCACCAGCTTCCTGCAGGAAGCTGGTGAATAGGGTGAGGGAATCAAAGGGTTAAGTTTTTGCTTTGCTAGCGCTTAGATTTGATTTTATCAAGATTTTGCGCTGTATAAAATATTGTAATTATTATTATTATTATGGTTGGCAATACAGGATACTAGTGGACAGGGTGCGGGAGTCAGAGGGTTAATTAATGGCTTAGTTAATCACACTTGAGCAGTTTCATTTGTGGTTATCATTATTTTCGTTTTGGTCCCATTTTCTATGGCACTTTAATGGCCACAAAATGTTCGTTGCACTTACCACAAAAAGGGGGGAGGGTAGTAGTGGGTCCATACATGCACGCAGTATGTGTAAATATAGTCATTTCATTAGGAATAGCTGTATATCATCATTTTTGTGTATGTGTGTGTGCATATATGTGTGTGTGGCATGTGTGTGTGCACATATGTTTGTGTGTATTTGTGTATGGTATATATGTTATGTGTGTATGGTATATATGTGTGTTTGTGTGCATGGTAAGCATGTGTGTGTGTGAGAGACAGACAGACAGACAGACAGACGGGGAGGTTTTACTTTCCAGCAGTGTCTGACTTGAAGAAGTAGATGTGAAACCTGTCTTCAGTAGGAAAGTCAAATGTTCAGAATTTCATTACATAACTTTGCCAAGTTTGATAAATTCTGCAAGCTTTGTAATTTTTTTCCTTTTTTCCTGCCAGACATGAAGTTGCACTGTAATGTTTTAGTTGTTTTAATTCACTGAAAGATGTTTATGGAAAGTAAACGTGAAGTGGTTATCATTGAATGCACCAGCACTGTGTACTGTCTTATGCATATAAGAGTGCATTTGATGAAATTGAGATCTTCAGACAGTAAGAGAAGGATTAGTTATTTTTACAGTTGTTTATATGTGATACCTGCACCAATACAGCATGTGGACTTTTATTATATGTTTGTACATATAACCAGGTTTACTTGTGCATGCAGAGATAGAGCGTGTGTATGTGTGTAAGTGTGCCTTTATGTGTAAAGCATGAGCAATTGAGAGAGGAGAGAGAGAGAGAGTGAGAGAAAGCCTTAATCATTAATGTAATTTTTGCTGTTTATTGGATCTCCTGCTGTTTGTATGTTATTATGAATTGTTCATGTGTAGCACTGTTCTCCAAAATCATTTGGACTGTCTGCGCATTATACATAATCAGACTTTTAGTGGAGCAGAGAGAGCTCAGGCTGTTAGGCCAGCTGACCACATCCCACTATGTTGTTGCACAGTCTGCATTTTTGGAGGGGTGTTCATGCTGGGTGTTTTCATGTTTCCATAAGCCCGCCACTGACATGTCTTACAGGATCTTTAACGTGTATATTTGATATGCTGCATGCATATATATACGAATGGGGTTTAGACACTGGCAGGTCTGCACACATAATCACTTTGGAGATAAGAAAATCTCCACCCTGTACCCACTAGGTGAAGGTATTTGACCGGATCAAACCCAGGACCTTCTGATGGAGAGTCCAACATTAACCCACTTGACTACTGTATATCTTGCTGTTTGTGTCATCTAAGTGTTATATGTTTACATGTATAATGTATAACTTCAGAAGGAGAATAATTGTGAATAAAATTATTTACAGAGACACCATTGTGTTTCGTCACAATAACAGTGAATATGATTGTTCTTCATATTTCAATGTGCATGTTTTCAGGGGCTTTCATTGTCTTTTTCTCATATCAATGTGATGTTTTCAGGCTTCATGGTTATACTGAAGATATTCAAGTTTGGAAACTGGAAGGTCTGTATTAATAAGCATTAAGCGTGTTCTTTGTCTTTGTACTTCTTTTTGGAGGGGGGGGGGGGGGGGGGGGGGGGGGAGGTGAATGACCGATTGATATCTGGAAACAGATGTTCATTATAATTAACTTTTATTGCTTCTTTAATGTTGTATCGTTGTAGTCAATCTGTTTCCATCGTACTTGTAGGGATTGACATAAATTTTCTTGAGGATAGCAGGGAGCATGGTTTTTAACTGTTGCCTTTTTATTTTTAACCTGGGTGTCGTTTCTAGCATGGTGTTAGCCCTGATATGGCTGTAGTAGTCGGCTGGGCTATAAGCAGTATGAAAGTATGAACGTGAACCCCCCCCCCCCCCCCCCCCCATCTATTTTCAAGATCTTGTCAGTGCGTAGGGTTTATGCAGGCTCAGGGAATCTGTCATATAATTGCTGGGTGGAGTACATATGGAATTTTCAGAGTGCGACGAATCCCTCTTGAACAGACTTCGAGCTCTGAACTCTCAACAAACTTCAAGCTCTGAACTCTCAGCAAACTTCAAGCTCTGAACTCTCAGCAAACTTCAAGCTCTGAACTCTCACAAACTTCAAGCTGTGAACTCTCAACAAACTTCAAGCTGTGAACTCTCAACAAACTTCAAGCTGTGAACTCTCAACAAACTTCAAGCTGTGAACTCTCAGCTCCACACCAGTACAATATTTTTTCTGTCTTACTTTCATTTGTGGACAGAGCAGTTTCTTCTTTTTCTTCCCAACTTCTTTCTACTGTTTTTTTTGTTTTTTGTTTTTTTTTTTTTACAATATACGGTATCATTTGACTTATGAAAACAAAATGCACATATCGTCAAAACAAAATGGATGTAAACTCTGCGAAAAAAAAGTAATGAAGGCAAGATAAAAAAAAAAGTAAAATAAACGAACAGTGGGACATAATTATTATAGAGCTACCCATCAGAGATGGCATGCTTAACAACATATTATGTGAAAATTGTCACTGTGAAGCACACAATATAAAAAGAAAACAACATCATTGTTGCTACAAACAAATGCTATATTAAGTGCAAAATGTAATAAAAATTAATAACTAACAATTGAGGAATCAGACCTTCACAGAATGAAAGAACCAGACCTCCATGAAATTTGATAGAACTGCATTTAAGTGTACCATTATATTCTTCAAATCAATGCCTGTATTTCACCTCTTTTAAGAAATTAGAAATGTCTGGTAGGATGTTACACATCTTACATTAATACATGTACATTTTAGCAGAATTATGAAATTAGGGACAGTGTCTGACCTGGATCTGTAATCTGCTTCAGATATGACAGTTACATCATCAAGTTTCTTCTTGAATGATGTGAACATCTTTCATTCAACCTTTCCCCCTAAATTCTGCCAAAAGTGTATTATACGATTGCACGTCTCCATAAAAGGTGCGCAAGATGGTCGTATGCCCCTGCAGCATTATGCAGATATTAATAACTCCATTTGTATGCACAAACAGTCCCTGTAACTCCATATTGTATAGCACAGACAGTCCTGTAACTCCATTTGTATGGCACATGACAGTCCCTGTAACTCCATTTGTATAGCACAGACAGTCCCTGTAACTCCATTTGTATGGCACAAACAGTCCCTGTAACTCCATTTGTATAGCACAGACAGTCCCTGTACTCCATTTGTATAGCACAGACAGTCCCTGTAACTCCATTTGTATAGCACAGACAGTCCCTGTACACTCCATTTGTATAGCACAGACAGTCCCTGTAACTCCATTTGTATAGCACAGACAGTCCCTGTACTCCATTTGTATAGCACAGACAGTCCCTGTAACTCCATTTGTATAGCACAGACAGTCCCTGTAACTCCATTTGTATAGCACAGACAGTCCCTGTAACTCCATTTGTATAGCACAGACAGTCCCTGTCACTCCATTTGTATAGCACAGACAGTCCCTGTCAACTCCATTTGTATAGCACAGACAGTCCCTGTAACTCCATTTGTATAGCACAGACAGTCCCTGTACACTCCATTTGTATAGCACAGACAGTCCCTGTAACTCCATTTGTATAGCACAGACAGTCCCTGTAACTCCATTTGTATAGCACAGACAGTCCCTGTCACTCCATTTGTATGGCACAGACAGTCCCTGTAACTCCATTTGTATAGCACAGACAGTCCCTGTAACTCCATTTGTATAGCACAGACAGTCCCTGTCACTCCATTTGTATAGCACAGACAGTCCCTGTAACTCCATTTGTATGGCACAGACAGTCCCTGTCACTCCATTTGTATGCACAAAACAGTCCCTGTAACTCCATTTGTATAGCACAGACAGTCCCTGTAACTCCATTTGTATAGCACAGACAGTCCCTGTAACTCCATTTGTATAGCACAGACAGTCCCTGTAACTCCATTTGTATAGCACAACAGTCCCTGTAACTCCATTTGTATAGCACAGACAGTCCCTGTAACTCCATTTGTATAGCACCAGACACAGTCCCTGTCATCCATTTTGTATAGCACAGAGCAGATCCTTAACTCCATTTGTATAGCACAGACAGTCCCTGTAACTCCATTTGTATAGCACAACAGTCCCTGTAACTCCATTTGTATAGCACAACAGTCCCTGTCACTCCATTTGTATAGCACAGACAGTCCCTGTAACTCCATTTGTATGGCACAGACAGTCCCTGTAACTCCATTTGTATGGCACAACAGTCCCTGTCACTCCATTTGTATAGCACAGACAGTCCCTGTAACTCCATTTGTATGGCACAGACAGTCCCTGTAACTCATTTGTATAGCACAGACAGTCCCTGTAACTCCATTTTATGCACAAACAGTCCCTGTCAAAGCATTCCCACTGCACATGCATAGCAACAACAAAACGAACAGCAGATACAATTAACAGTGCTCATTTATTTGGCAAAGAGTTTTCATATCTTCACTGCCTCTGGCTGGGTTTTCATCACTCATGGTTTGTGGACGATCAGTTTTAATCAACCTTTTCATTCCTTTACCCTGTCAGCAGCATGATGCAAGAACCTTGTGGATAGGGGGTGAAGGGGTGGAAGTATTCAGACTGTGGGGATGTATGTGTGTCAGCAGTCATATGGAAAAAAAACAACTGCTGTTTACAGTACTCATGCTCATGTACATGCGTACATGACACGTGTAATGGACACATAGCATGGTGGACATGTATGTGTGCACGTAAACGTGTGTATATGCCACTCAGATATGCATACACACATGCACACAGTCACGCACACACAGACTCTCACTGTGGCTCGGAAATCAATTTATGCTGGGTGCCTTTTCATGTTGGTCTTCATGGCAACAACATAGTTGACAGAGCAGCTAAATCCGGTGCCCTCCATTCTGAAAATTCCATAGAATTACATGTTAACAGCCTCGGTAAAAGAAGCTTACAACTCGCTAGAATTAGCATCATGGATTCGATTTCATGAACATTTAAATGAAAAATTTGTGTCTCAAAAAAGAATCAAACTTTCAGTTCAAAATATCTATAAAAAAATTGCAGTATTCGTCGTTATATCATTTGAGATTAATTGTTATGACATATTTTCGTATTCAACTGAACGCTTTGAAAACAAAATATTGTAAAAACGTTTTATGTATTTGCAGCAAAGTCCCATTGTATCACTGTTTGTTTTACTGCAGAAAGCTTCGGTCCTTTTTACCAAAGACGTTTACACAAGGAAACTATCTTGAAATGCATTTTAAAGATGTAGTATCGGATCAAGTTTTGTTAGTTAAAATTTCAGAATCATTGGTTCACAGTCCTGTTAATGCGTTACTTTAAGATTATTATTATAATTATGATTATTTTTGTTTTGTTTTGTTTTTATGACGATTTTTCTTTTACATTATTGATGTTAGCGTTGTTTTAGTTTCATTTCTCTGTTCATCCATATCCTTTTTCTTAAGACCTTGCTGCTTCCTTTTAATTTTTTTCCATCTCTTACTCTGTTCCCCTCTGTCCCCTCCCCCCCCCCCCCCCCCCCCTAATTTCATCCTCCATGCCATTTTTTTCCCTGTCTAATATCACTTATAGTGAAAAGATGTTAAATCAAGCAACGAACGAACAAACACACTCTCACACACACATTCACTCTCTCTCTCTCTCTCTCTCTCTCTCTCTCTCTCTCTCTCTCTCTCTCTCTCTCTCTCACTCTCCTCTCTCTCACACACACACACCACACACTCTCTTTCTGTGTCTCTCTGTCTGTCTGTCTGTCTGTCTCTCTCTCTCTCTCTCTCTCTCACACACACACACACTGTCTCTCTCTCTCACCCTCTCTCTCTCTCTCACACACACACACACACACACACACACCACACACACACACAACACACACACACACACACACACACACACACACATGAGAGTTGATTAGTTCTCTACAGCTTGTACAGCTGTTGGAAATATTGTGAGCAAGTTATATTGTTTGTGTTGGAGACAGACCAAGAGGGATTGATCACTGTCTGACTGTTCCATTATGATTATGCGCTCCATCCAGGTCTGCGACTGATGATGACAGACTCCCTGAGCCAGCGCAAAACTGTTTGCCGGCAAGGTCTTAAATTTGGAAGGGGGGGGGGGGAGGGGAGGAGGGGGTCTTATGACCCTAAGCAGATACCTCCAGAAAGACTGAAGTATTATGATGTTCTATTTGCTTTTTTATGGCAGGACACAAAATACAGTGTTATATTATTGTTTAAACGGGTCACATTTTGTTTAAACGGGTCACATATATCCCCAGCCAACTAGAATGAACTGACCACACCACACACTACACAACTGCCTCACAGAAACCCACTGCCAAGGAATAGAATCAAAGACAAAGATACGACAGTTCGCTTTTGACTATGTAGTATCAGTCCAAATAGATACACTTTCAAACTGTAAATACATCCCATATGAAAAACACATGTACTAAAAAAGACTGATGAAATATAGACGGAAAATGGAAACAATGTTTGTTTTCAATTAACATAAGCTAGCTATAACGAAAACCAACTTGGAGATTATCATATCTAGAGTAAACAGTGCTGTCAGCTGTGCAAGCCACCTTCATGTGGTGAATGTTGACAATGTAGAGCGTGTGCATGCAGACACACATACACACACACTACACACACATACACACACACACACACACACACACACACACACACACACACACACACACACACACAACACACACAACACACACACATACAACACACAACACACACACACACACACACACACACACACACACACACACAACAACACACACCACCACACATACAACACACATCACACACACACACACATACACACACACACACACATACAACACACACAACACACACACACACACACACACACACACACACACACACACACACACACACACACACACACACACACACACACACACACACACACACACACATACACACACACCACACATACAACACACACATACACACACACACCCACACACACACACACACACACACACACACACACACACACACACACACACACCACACACACACACACGCACACAGCACGCACGCACGCACACGCACAGGCATACAGACACATGAGGGTTACTGAATTATTAACAGCTTGTAACAAACACACAAATACACATGTGAGCTATTGAATTATTAACAGTTTGTTATACACACACACACACACACACACACACACACACACACACACACACACACACACACACACACACACACACACACACACACACACACACACACAAAAGCTATTGAACCATTAGCAATTTATTCAGATGTTGGTGAACTGGAATGAGCAATATAGGATTATGCCGTGGACAGCACAAAATGTGCTACACAGAAAGAGGGAGGAGGGCTAGAAAGACAGAGAGAGGTATTGATCATTCAGCTGATGTATTTATGGGCAGGTAGTCGAATGCCCCCCTCCCCCCCCCCTGTGGTAATGCCGGGGGGGGGGGGGGGGTGTCTTTCAGTTTGAATAGTATCCCCATTTTCTGGAAATTCTGTGCTGGAAATTTCCTCTTTTCTGTCACTCTCTTTGTTTGTGTCTTCCTCATTTGTTTCCTATCATTTCTTCCTATCATTTTCTGCCTTGCTGGTCCATTCACCTGTATGTGTTCGATAATGTCTTATGTACTTTCTTTTAGTATTGATAATTGGGTACATGTATTAAGTGCATTTTTGGCTCTAAGGAAATGAGATATGCGGAAGCAATTTTTGGTAATTTAGGCCCGTTTTTATATGTTTTGGTGTCCTTATGTATGCTTATATTTCTATTCAGGTGTGTGTTTTAAATCTCTCTTGTGCGATAAATTGGGCGGAGTGGTCAACGCCGGGGGCTTGTCCTTAGATTATATGTGCGAATGCATTGATATGTGTACTTAATTTTCTTTTCTTTTTTTTTTTCTTTTCCTGTTGAAGTTTTGCACGTTTTGAAGCGGTTATAGCCCTGATATGGCTCTACGCAGTCCGCTAGTCTTTAAACAACAATAACAACAACAACAACCCTGATACGGTTCTATGCAGTTGGCTGGGCTTTAAACAAAAATAACAGTAACTGTAACAATGCAGCGTGTAAATCAGACTTCCAGTGAGATCTTAAGTTTAATCCACCTAGGCACCCCACCTGGTGGGTAAAGGATGGACATTTTTCTAATCTCAAAGGTCAATATGTATGCAGACCTGCCAGTGCCTAAACCGCTTTGTGTATATACACGCAGAATATGACCAAGCTAAAAGTCATCTGGAATGACAAGAACATCACTATCGGCTCCAAGATCAGACTGATGCGTTCCCTGGTCATGTCAGTATTTTTGTATACATGTGAAACATGGACCATAACAGCAGACATTGAAAGAAAGATACAGGCAATGGAGATGAGTGCTTCCACAAACTCCTTGGTATCTCGTAAAAGATCATATAATCAATAAGGAAGTGAAAACCAGAATTGAAAACACCATCAGGCCTTATGAAGACCTCCTGACTTCAGTGAAAAGACGCAAACTGAGGTGGTACGGGCACGTCACACGTTCATCTGGAGCTGGCCAAGACTGTCTTGCAGGGAACAGTACAGGGAGGGAGACGAAGAGGCAGACAGAGAAAAAGATGGGAAGACAATATCAGAAAGTGGACTGGCCTTGAATGGAACATCATTCTGCGGAAAGCTGAGGACCATGAGGAGTGGAGGAAGTTGGTTGCAAGATTCAGTGGTGCCCCAACGGTCAACCAGACTACGGGATTTGAATTGAATTGAATTGACACATACAGTATCAAATATACACAATAATGATCCTGCAAGTCATGTCATTGGCTGGTGTATGAAACCTGAAAAGACCTGGTAGACACACCCACCAAATACGGAGCATGCAGACTGTGCAGCAAAATACAACCTGCACGGTGTGAGCAAGATAACATGCATATGTGCGTCCAAGAAGCATCAAAACGTTGAGGAAAAAAGAAAAGAAAGAAAAAAGGAATGGTTTATTCACATAGGCCACAGTTCGTTGAAGGGGGATGCACATAATAATAAGATATCACGGTCATATAACCATTAACTTTGGGGTTTGTTGTTGGGTTTCTTATTGTTGTTGTTGTTGTTTTTTGGGGGGGGACGTTTTTGATACACTTAAGCCTTTCTGCCTTTAGTTCTTGTTTGTGTCTTTAAATATTCAAATGTCAGCTGTTAGTGTGTGTGTGTGTGTGTGTGTATGTGTGTGTGTGTGTGTGTGTGTGTGTGTGTGTGTGTGTGTGTGTGTGTGTGTGTGTGTGTGTGTGTGATCATAGATGGACATACATCCTTATTTGAGTATTAGAATTGTCACTTTTTATCATTTTTAATGTATGCATTCCATCCATACATACATATGTATGTACATACATACATACATACATACAATACATGTATACATACATACATACATGAATGCATGCACGCACACACGCACGCACACTCACACACACGCACGCACACACGCACACACACACACACACACACACACACACACACACACACACACACACACACACACACACACACACACACACACACACACACACACTCACTCACTCACTCACTCACTCACACACACACACACACACACACACACACACACACACACACACACACACATACACACACACACACATATACACACATTCACACATTCACACATACAAACATACATACATACATACATGATGATGCTGATGGATATTCTAAATTATCGGAGATAAAGATGTTCATGATAGTTCTTGTGGACGGTGACAGCTGACTGATGCTTTGTTTGGCGACTTGCAGAATGAGGAAGCCTTTCCACCCACAGTGTTCTTCATTGTCCTGCTGCCACCCATCATCTTTGAGTCTGGTTACAACTTGCATAAGGTAATGAACACGCACACGCACGCACGCACTCACACACACACACACACACACACACACACACACACACACACACACACACACACACACACACACACACACACATACATAACAGTGTCAAGGACATGAAGGAATACATACTAACAGTGTCAAGGACATAAAGGAATACATACTAACAGTGTCAAGGACATGAAGGAATACATACTAACAGTGTCAAGGACATGAAGGAATACATACTAACAGTGTCAAGGACATGAAGGAATACATACTAACAGTGTCAAGGACATGAAGGAATACATACTAACAGTGCCAAGGACATGAAGGAATACATACTAACAGTGTCAAGGACATAAAGGAATACATACTAACAGTGTCAAGGACATGAAGGAATACATACTAACAGTGTCAAGGACATAAAGGAATACATACTAACAGTGTCAAGGACATGAAGGAATACATACTAACAGTGTCAAGGACATGAAGGAATACATACTAACAGTGTCAAGGACATGAAGGAACATGTACTAATAGTGTCTAGGACATGAAGGAATACATACTAACAGTGTCAAGGACATGAAGGAATACATACTAACAGTGTCAAGGACATAAAGGAACACGTACTAACAGTGTCAAGGACATGAAGGAACATGTACTAACTGTGTCAAGGACATGAAGGAATACATACTAACAGTGTCTAGGACATGAAGGAATACATACTAACAGTGTCAAGGACATGAAGGAACACGTACTAACAGTGTCAAGGACATGAAGGAACATGTACTAACTGTGTCAAGGACATGAAGGAATACATACTAACAGTGTCAAGGACATAAAGGAACACGTACTAACAGTGTCAAGGACATGAAGGAACATGTACTAACTGTGTCAAGGACATAAAGGAATACATACTAACAGTGTCTAGGACATGAAGGAATACATACTAACAGTGTCAAGGACATGAAGGAATACATACTAACAGTGTCAAGGACATAAAGGAATACATACTAACAGTGTCAAGGACATGAAGGAACATGTACTAACAGTGTCAAGGACATGAAGGAATACATACTAACAGTGTCAAGGACATAAAGGAATACATACTAACAGTGTCAAGGACATAAAGGAATACATACTAACAGTGTCAAGGACATAAAGGAATACATACTAACAGTGTCTAGGACATGAAGGAATACATACTAACAGTGTCAAGGACATAAAGGAATACATACTAACAGTGTCAAGGACATGAAGGAATACATACTAACTGTGTCAAGGACATGAAGGAATACATACTAACAGTGTCAAGGACATGAAGGAACATGTACTAACAGTGTCAAGGACATGAAGGAATACATACTAACAGTGTCAAGGACATGAAGGAATACATACTAACAGTGTCAAGGACATGAAGGAATACATACTAACAGTGTCAAGGACATGAAGGAATACATACTAACAGTGTCAAGGACATAAAGGAACACGTACTAACAGTGTCAAGGACATGAAGGAACATGTACTAATAGTGTCAAGGACATGAAGGAATACATACTAACAGTGTCAAGGACATGAAGGAATACATACTAACAGTGTCAAGGACATAAAGGAACATGTACTAACAGTGTCAAGGACATGAAGGAACATGTACTAATAGTGTCTAGGACATGAAGGAATACATACTAACAGTGTCAAGGACATGAAGGAATACATACTAACAGTGTCTAGCCGTGCATACACATAATTATACCTGTTGGTATAAGTATATATGGACATGAATGATCACACAGGTGCCACATGATAAAATGAGTGTTTATGTGTTTGTGTGTCTGTCTGATTTTCTGTCTGTGCACATATTTTTGCAAGCGTGATTGTTTGTGTCCACATATGTATAAAGCTGGATAAAAAAATCAAAGGAGTACAGATCACCAACAAAATCTACTAATTGTATAGGCAGTTTCACGTCCCAGAAAATTAAAACAGTATCTTGTTGATGTGTTGCAGGGTAACTTCTTTCAGAACATTGGTTCCATATTGGTGTTTGCGGTGTTTGGCACGGCCATTTCTGCCATGGTGGTGGGAGGTGGTGTCTATCTTCTTGGGCAGGTGAGCATGTTGTCCATTGTTCCATCTACATGTCAGGTTTTGACAGTGTGGTAGAAAAATAGAAATGAGAAAAAATGTACTCATGTATCATTTTGTATGCTTGTGATTTTTAGTTGTTTTATGTTCTCTAGTAGTTTTTATTTTTCTTGTTTTGTCTGGCCGTGAATCTGTCTGGTTATAGTTTGATATAAATGAAATCTGAAAAAAGAAAAAAAAATTTTCTGTTGTTGAGGTTCCTTGTGGGGACACCAGGGACTCTTTCTGAAAATTCTGTTCCTAGTCGATGCACTTTTTTGTGAAGCATCGGTGGTCTAGTAGTAGAATGCTCACCTGCCATGCGGGTGACCTGGTTTCATTTCCTGGTTGATGCAATTTTTCAGGACCTGGCCAGCTCATGGGTTTATGTGCAGGCTTAAGGCATGTGCCACGGTCACCATACACGTGGCACCTGTGACGTTAGTGCATATAGAATTCGTTCCGAGCGCGGAGACATCGTCTTCAGAAACTGAAACTGTGCTGGCAGTTCCCTCTTTTCTGTCTCTGTCTTTGTTTCTGCCTTGCTGGTTCCGTTCACCTGTACATTAAGCCTTTCATACGTTTTTTGAGAATTGATAATGAGGAACATATATTTTGATTGCATTTTTAGCTCTAAGAATATGCTTAGTGACAGTTTTGGTTTCTACAGTGTATGTTTTTTTTTTGGTACTTAGTTGTGTTAATGCATTTGTATTCAGGTTTGTTTTTAACACCCTCTCTCCCTGCCTCTGCCCCCCCCCCCCCCCCCCCCCCAATTGATAAATTCTGTAAAATGACCCGTGCCAGGGGTGTATCTTTAGATTATTTGCTGAAACAAAAATGATACTTTTATTCAATTTACCAGCTTTTCTTTTGTGAGGTCATGGATATGTTTAGATGTGTGTTTTGTTGGAGATGGCTGTAGCCTAGATATGGCTCTGAGCAATCAGCTGGGCTTTAAACACTAATAACAACAACAGTAATGGTAATGACAGTAATGGTAGTAATAATGATGATAACAATAATGATGATAATGATGATGATATAATGATGATGATGATGATGATGATATTAGTTATACTAACAACAACAACAACAACAATAATAATAGTAATAGTAATAATAATAGTGATAATGATAATAATAAAAATACTGGTAATAGTAATAATGATGATAATAACTCTGTTCTTGATGATTAGATGCAATATCCAGGAAGTAAGGATGGCAATTGATTTTCAGTAAGAAAGTCTGAGATTCGATCCTACCTAGGTTGCATCTGGTGGGATGAAGCTGGAGGGTTTGTCTGTTTGTTTGTTTGTTTTCCAATCTCCTAGGCCAGTGTATGTGCAGACCTGCTAGTGCCTGAACCCCCCACCCCCACCCCACCCCCTTCCGTATGTAAATTAAACAGAATATCAACTAAGCAAATCAGAGATCGTGTATGCCATGTCAGTGTTGGATGGCATACAGACACATGAAAACACTCAGCATGCACACCCACCGAAGGTGTAGCACGCAGACTGTGCAGCAACATTAATCCCTGCGCAGTGTGGGCCGAACAGTGCGCACAAGAAAACATGTCTCAGAACAAGACAAAGAATTTCTTACTATGTCAACAGGTTTGCATGAAAATGTAGGATTACTTCTTCAGAAATCTCTACGGGGGAAAAAATGCTTATCTGACTGGCTTAGTTAAGTTTATTTTCCTGTAAGACAGGAGAAGAAGATCATTCACATCCTTGATATTTTGTATGTCAGTGTGTCAGTGTGAAATTATGTTTCAAAAATTTCTAAGAAAGAAAGAGCTGTCTAGTTAGTTTATTGTGTTTTGGCCTTAGGCCAAGGCAGTATACTAGGTCAGTATGCTGAAAGTTTTACATTTTGAAAACTTTTTTTCATTTATGAATTTTCTTTGCATTTTAACAAATAGAGACATTGCTGCATCAAATGTGTGTGTCATCGTCATCATCATCATCATCATCACACTCATACTCATAATCATAATCATAGTAGTAATAATAACGGTAATAATAATTTCATATACAGCAAATGGGCCATGTCAAAAGCAAGCTTATGGCATTTTATGTGCATATACTTATATATGCCTAAGTAGAGACGTGCATATACTTATATCTAATAAGATGGCTATATTTATAGCTAAGTAGAGACGTGCATATACTTATATATGCCTAAGTAGAGACGTCATTCAAAAGTAAAAAATGGTTAACTTGTCAAAAAGTATTAAAACCATCTAATTGGTGAACTGTTTTTTTGTCCTGTAGGCCAAAGTAGCCTACCAGCTGACCATGATTGAAAGTTTTGCATTTGGGTCGCTGATCTCAGCCGTGGACCCTGTGGCAACGCTGGCCATCTTCCAGGCTCTGGATGTGGACCCCATCCTGTACATGTTGGTGTTTGGGGAGAGTGTGCTCAATGACGCCGTTTCCATCGTCCTTACCACGTTAGTACTCTGTTGGAGTTTTTTTTTTCTTTTACGTTTTCTGTTTTCTGTGTGACATTAATGACTTTCACAGTGCTGTGACGACGATGACAACGATAGAGATGATGAACATCATGGCTATGGAGTTTCCATCTAGGATTGAGACTGACAACGATGGTGATGATGAAAATCATGCTATGGAGTTCCATCTAGGATTGAGACTGACAGTGATGGTGATGAAAATCATGCTATGGAGTTCCATCTAGGATTGAGACTGACAACGATGGTGATGAAAATCATGCTATGGAGTTCCATCTAGGATTGAGACTGACAACGATGGTGATGAAAATCATGCTATGGAGTTCCATCTAGGATTGAGACTGACAGTGATGGTGATGAAAATCATGCTATGGAGTTCCATCTAGGATTGAGACTGACAGTGATGGTGATGAAAATCATGCTATGGAGTTCCATCTAGGATTGAGACTGACAGTGATGGTGATGAAAATCATGCTATGGAGTTCCATCAGGATTTAGATGACAACGATGTGATGAATCATGCATTTAGTTCATCTAGGATTGAGACTGACAACGTGATGATGAAAATCATCATGCTATGGAGTTCCATCTAGGATTGAGACTGACAACGATGGTGATGAAAATCATGCTATGGAGTTCCATCTAGGATTGAGACTGACAACGATGGTGATGAAAATCATGCTATGGAGTTCCATCAAGGATTGAGACTGACAACGATGGTGATGAAAATCATGCTATGGAGTTTCATCTAGGATTGAGACTGACAACGATGGTGATGATGAAAATCATGCTATGGAGTTCCATCTAGGATTGAGACTGACAACGATGATGATGAAAATCATGCTATGGAGTTCCATCTAGGATTGAGACTGACAGTGATGGTGATGAAAACATCATGCTATGGAGTTCCATCAAGGATTGAGACTGACAACGATGGTGATGATGAAAATCATGCTATGGAGTTCCATCTAGGATTGAGACTGTGAGACAAGGCTGTGCTCTGCACATACTAATAATCATGGCATCATCCAGGCCTGAGAGCTACTGACACCTGTGGTATTGATCAGGACATTATTGAACAACATAGACACATCCACAGAGTGGATGAGACAAGACCATGTGTCTCAGTCTTGCAAAATCGGGATTTATGGGATTCAAACCCATAAGTCTTCCAGTCAGTAGTCATTGCACTAACCACTGCACCACAGCAACTGGTGGGTTCAAGTTGTGTAATCGTCCTTATTTATAGAGCATTCTTGTTGTTACTTATGGGCATTCCAGTTATGCAGGCTGGTTTAATAATAAGTTTATTTGATAGAGCCACAGCTTCAGATCTGATTGCTTGAGTTCATCCCCAGCCAGCAGTGTAAAAACTGGCCTGTTCAATTTCCATTTTAACCCTTTGACTCCCTCACCCAGTCCACCAGCTACCAAAATTTAACCTTTTGACTCCCTCACCCTATCCACCAGTTTCCTTCAGGAAGCTGGTGGATAGGGTGAGGGAGTCAAAGGGTTATGTTTTTGCTTTGCTATCACTGATAACAATGCAGGATGCTAGTTGACAGGGTGAGGCAGTCAAAGGGTTAATGATATTCAAAGCTGCTTAGTCATTTCAAGATCTTGCCAGCACACAGGGTCTCAGCTGGGCCCAATATGTAAAAGAGCATGGCAGATGTCACACACACACCCTCACACACACACCCTCACACACACACACATATATACACATATACACATACACACACACACACATAATCACACACACACACACATACACACTCACACAATGCACATACACACACATACACACACACACATATATACAAACACACACACACTCACTCTCACACACACACACACACAAAACCACACACACACACACACAACACACTTAACACACGCACAGCCACAAAGACTGTCAGTTTGCAGGCAGATTTGGGTCGAGCGCATAAGGAATTGTCCAATTGCCATGGATCCCCTCTTGTGCAAGTTCCCAACTGCAGAGGTCCTTGTCACATTTTATCATTGACCAGGACGAGAAGTCCTTGGATTGAGACAAACAACTTATGAGCACCAAGAAGCAGAATATGCGGACAAAAGCGATTTAATATTGTAAATGGCATAACTGGAAAGAAAACATTTATGAATGCAAAACAAATGTGACTGCCCGCCTTCAAGCAAACAGGAACCAGAAAAAAACATGAAAGAAGAATAAGAACGCGTATTTAATACAACAAGACAAGACAGGTGTAAATTTTCGGCCAACTGGCCTTTGTCAAGCACAAGATTACAAACAAACAAACACCAGATACAAAAATCAGGAGAAAAAGACTGAAACTTCCCTGCTGCTCTGTCCAGTGTGAGAAAAGGATTTCCTTTTCTCACACTGGACCCAGCAGCAGGGAAGTTTCAGTCTTTTTCTCCTGATTTTTACCTTTTCTCACACTGGACCCAGCAGTCGGGAAGTTTCAGTGTTTTTCTCCTGATTTTTGTATCTGGTGTTTGTTTGTAATCTTACGCTTGACAAGGGCCAGTTGGCCGCCTGTCTTGTCTTGTCTTGTTATCAAATACGTGTTCTTATTCTTCTTTCATGTTTTTTCTGATTCATGAATGCCTTTAGGGACCATGTTGTTGCCTTGGGTGGGGTTGGCTGGGCTGTCCAGTCGGTTGGGATGAGTGAGTAGTTGATTGGTTGGTTGCCAGGGTTTGTATTGGTTGTTTGTTTACTTTGCTCAACTGATTAGCTTGCTTGCGTGTTTTGGTTGGTTTGGTTGGCTGGGTGGGTTATCCAGCTGACGGGTTAGATCATTTGGTTGAACTACATATTGAACTGATGGCAACAGTGTGTGTGTGTCTCTGTGTGTATGTGTGTGTGTGTGTGTGTGTCAGCGTGTGTATGTGTGTTAGTGTTAGTGTGTGTGTGTGTGTGTGTGTGTTAGTGTTGTGTGTGTGTGTTGTGTGCTTGTGTGTCTGTGTCTGTGTGTGTGTGTTTCTTCCTCTGTGTGGCTGTGTGTGTGTGCTTGTACATGTGACATCTGCCACGCTCATTTATATATTAATCACATGACAGGTGTGATATAGGACACCATGCACACGCCACACACACACACACACACACACACACACACACACACACACACACACACACACACACACACACACACCAACACACATATGCACACACACACACATACACACACACACATGCACACTTGCCTAACCAATTTTAACATAACCTTATTTACCGCACTGTGTCTTGCATCTCATTGCTTACATATTATTTGCATACTCAAGCAGCAGTAATAACAACAGGAAGCACCAACAGAGACACATGTATACATACATACACTCAGACACTCATATACACATGCACACACACACACAAATTAACACACCACACACACACACACACAC
>JAPXFY010000014.1:8939809-8967309 GCA_030674185.1 Monoplex corrugatus | reverse complement strand
GTATGTGTGACGTTTTACGGTCTTTTCTGCCCATGCGGTTGAAAATGTGACCCCCTACAGCTGATTACTATTCAGAGAGTGTAAACAATGGCGGACGGACTCGCTTTGACACCGAGCGTCAATTGGACCCAAAAAACAACTTCTGCAGCAAAAAAAATCATTACTTGTGGAGCTGATTCTGATTTGCAGTCTGTCGATAAGAGTGAAAATGATGGTAATTTAGCGCATGCAGGCGATATTTCGGTGTTGATGTCCGAAGTCAGACTTGACCCAGATACGAGTCGAAGTGGACATTACTAGCACTGGCGATTGTAAAAACGAAAGTACTGCTGCTCCTGGTGTGTTGTAAAGTATACTGAACAAGAAAATTTATAGTGTTGTGGGGTTTTCTGGGCTGGATGAAGAGATATGAATTTTTTTTTATTTTAAGTCGAGACGTTTAAAACTCCGTGGCACAGGCGATTCACCTTTTTATTTACACTTTGGCAGCAAAGGGGTTAAAATATGTCGAAGTTAGCTGCAAAATAAGCCAGATTTGCTTGTATGAATAAGCCGTTCTGGAGTGACTGGCAATGTTGTTTATCAGGATGGGCTGTGATGGCTCTTAGCAAGGCCAAACCTAGAAAATACCTTATGTGTACTATGATGGAGCCACCAAGTAGAGAAGGACCACCTGAAGCCTTAGCCTTAGCCCCCTGTGCTCACAGGGGAGTTCTTTGGACATAAACTTAACCCTTTTGACTCCCACACCCTATCTGCCAACTGTAAAAACTTAACCCTTTGACTCACTCACCCTATCCACCAGCTTCCTGCAGGAAACTGGTGGATAGGGTGCGGGAATCAAAAGGATTACATTTTTGTTTTGCTAGCATGGTTGACAATGCAGGATGTTGGTAGACAGGTTGTGGGAGTCAAAGGGTTAGGTGGGGTAACCCCAACAGAAAACCTAGAGGGCTGAAATCAGAGATACCAGGCCTGCAGGCACCTTCTCACAAATCATGGTACCTGCAGTATAATGCAAGTGTCTTCACAGTTATCCATACCAGGTGAGAATGATATTCACCCATTGCATCAACCTACCTGTCTGTGATAACCGTCGGGAACTGGCAAAAATGGCCACAGTCATGACAGCTGACAAAAGAAGACACACCTAACTGGCTGAGAGTACTCTTGCTAAGCATCCTGTGTGTTGTGTGTGTGTGTGTGTGTGTGTGTGTGTGTGTGTGAGTGTGTGTGTGTGTGTGTGTATGTGTGTGTGTGTGTGTGGTGAAGATGTGTTAATCTATATCAATTTGCTCTTCTGTATCTTTGTTTCTTGTTGCACTTAAACAATTTCTTTTCATTTGTTTCTTGTTGCACTTAACAATTCTTTTCATTTGATATTTTGTCAGTGTCTTTTATTACTTGCTTTAAAGTTTAATGATACTCTGTCACCGTAAAGTGCCATACTCATGCTTTTGACTTGAACCATTTGCTGTATATGGTATTATTATTTATATATTATTACTATATTTATTATTATCATTATTAGTATTATTATTATTATTATTACTACTACTACTAATATTATTATTATCATTATCATCATCATAATCATCATCATCATCATCATTATTATTAATGTTGTTGTTATTGTTGTTGTTGTTGTTGTTATATGGAGAAAACCCTGTGTGAATCATTTAATGGAGATGTATTCCTAACAGGTACTGATACTGGTGGGGAGGGCTGTAAACATCTTCCCCCTTTCATTCATATTAAACTTTTTCCGGGAGCACAAGATCACACGCAAAAACCAGTTCATCATGTGGGTCAGTGGTAAGTCTACATCTTACACCTCGTCTTTTTTTCATGGGAAAAATGGTCTTTTTAAGCTGTTAGGTGCATTGGCATTACGTTTTCGTGTTGACTGGTTTTACTGAGTGTTGGATTTCAGGGCAGTAAAATATTTTCTTAGTGCTGTGATTAAGCAAACTGAAACCTGATAGAGAACAATATTTTCTGAGATAGAGAAAAAATGCTGGCATCAGCCAGTTTTGAGAGAATAGACAAAATTTGCTGGCACAACCAGGTTTGAGAGAATAGAGAAAATTTACTGGCATCAACCAGCTTTGAGAGAATAGAGAAAAAATGCTGGCATCAACCAGGTTTTGAGAGAATAGAGAAAATTTGCTGGCATCAACCAGCTTTGAGAGAATAGAGAAAATTTACTGGCATCAACCAGGTTTGAGAGAATAGAGAAAATTTACTGGCACAAACAGGTTTGAGAGAATAGAGAAAAAATTTGCTGGCATTAATTAGGTTGGAGAGAATAGAGAAAATTTGCTGGCATTAATTAGGTTTGAGAGAATAGAGAAAAAATGCTGGCATCAACCAGTTTTGAGAGAATAGAGAAAATTTACTGGCATCAACCAGGTTTTGAAGAATAGACAAAATTTGCTGGCACAACCAGGTTTGAGAGAATAGAGAAAATTTACTGGCATCAACCAGGTTTGAGAGACTAGAGAAAAAATGCTGGCATCAACCAGGTATTTGAGAGAATAGAGAAAATTTGCTGGCATCAACCAGGTTTGAGAGAATAGAGAAAATTTACTGGCATCAGCCAGGTTTGAAGAATAGAGAAAAAATGCTGGCATCAACCAGATTTGAGAGAATATAGAAAATATTTTGGGATCAACCAGGTTTGAGAAAATAGAGAAAATTTGCTGGTGTGCAGTATTGTGAGTAGCCTGTGTGATAGTAAAACAAAATGATTGTAGTGTGATTGATGTGTGCAGGATTGTGGGTAGCCAGTGTGATACTAAAACAATGATTGCAGTGTGATTGGGGTGTGCAGGGCTGTGGGTAGCCAATTTGATACTAAAACAATGATTGTAGTGTGATAGGGGTGTGCATGACTGTGGGTAGCCTGTGTGATACTAAAACAATGATTGTAGTGTGATTGTGGTGTGCAGGATTGCGGGTAGCTAGTGTGGTACTAAAACAATGATTGCAGTGTGATTGGGGTGTGCAGGATTGTGGGTAGCCAGTGTGATACTAAAACAATGATTGTAGTGTGATTGGGGTGTGCAGGGCTGTGGGTAGCTAGTGTGGTACTAAAACAATGATTGTAGTGTGATTGGGGTGTGCAGGACTGTGGGTAGCAGTGTGATACTAAAACAATGATTGTAGTGTGATTGGGGTGTGCAGGATTGTGGGTAGCCAGTGTGATACTAAAACAATGATTGTAGTATGATTGGGGTGTGCAGGATTGTGGGTAGGTAATGTAGTATTAAAACACAATGATTGTAGGTGACTGGGGTGTGCAGGATTGCGGGGAGCCATTGCCTTTGCCCTGAGCCTTCACCTGGAGTTGTCAGCAGAGAAGCGATACGTCTTGGTCACCGCCACCCTCATCATCGTCCTCTTCACCATCATGCTCCTGGGGGGTAGCACCTTGCCGCTGCTTAAGGTCTCTTTCATTTAATCAACAAGACAAGCAGGCGCAGAATTTCGGCCAACTGGCCTTTGTCAAGCGTAAGATTACAAACAAACACCAGATACAAAAATTAGGAGAAAAAGACTGAAACTTCCCTGCTGCTCAGTCCAGTGTGAGAAAAGGAATAAACTGACTCCAGTTTTTTTTCTCTTTTGTTTTTCTTTTTCTCCTAATTTTTGAATCCGGTGTTTGTTTGTTTGTAATCTTACGCTTGACAAAGGCCAAGCTTGGCCGAAAATTTGCGCCTGTCTTGTCTTTGTATTAAATACGCGTTCATATTCTTCTTTCGTGTTTTTTCTGGTTCCTGTTTGCTTGAACGTGGGCAGTCACACTTGTTTTGGGTCTCTTACATTGTTTTGATAGTTCTTTTATTTTTGCATTTTTAAATGTAGCAAGACAGTTAGTTGATGGGCACAGTCATCAGGTGGGTGAACATGGGGATTTATGATCAGAAGGTCCACAATTTGATCTGCCTAGACACCTCCACCTGGTGGGTAAAGGGTGGAGATTTTTCTGATCTTCCTGTCCAACATATTTTTGTATCCATTGCAATCGCCGCTGATCTGTGAAAATATCTCCTCACCAAATGAAAATTGTTCATTGTCAGAACCACTTCTGCAAGTCGGAGGAGGGTTGACATAGACAGTGTCTGATTGGGTCATTTTTCTAGAAAATATCGGAGAGCTTTTAATCCATCAGAATGGGGTATGCTTGTGTACAGAGAGGTGATATCTAAAGTGAACAAGTATTTAGGCTTGAAAGCTCCACCATTTAAGCTACATTTTGTTTCCTGTGGAATAAAATATTAAGTGTGCCTCTGTCCATTCCCTTTCAGCTGCTGAACAACACCACAGACAGGAGAAAGAAGAGAAAAAAGAAGAAAGAGGTGTCTATGAGTAAAACCAAAGAATTGGTAAGTCTGTTGGTAAATAGGATTGTATGATGTTGTCTGTAGGTAAATAGGATTGTATGATGTTTGTTGGCAAATAGGATTGTATGATGTTTGTCTGTTGGTAAATAGGATTGTATGATGTTTGTCTGTTGGTAAATAGGATTGTATGATGTTTGTCTGTTGGTAAATAGGATTGTATGATGTTTGTCTGTTGGTAAATAGGATTGTATGATGTTTGTCTGTTGGTAAATAGGATTGTATGATGTTTGTCTGTTGGTAAATAGGATTGTATGATGTTTGTCTGTTGGTAAATAGGATTGTATGATGTTTGTCTGTTGGTAAATAGGATTGTATGATGTTTGTCTGTAGTAAATAGGATTGTATGATGTTTGTCTGTTGGTAAATAGGATTGTATGATGTTTGTCTGTTGGTAAATAGAGATATGTATGGAAATTGTTTTTTGTCTGTTGGTAAATAGGATTGTATGATGTTTGTCTGTTGGTAAATAGGATTGTATGATGTTTGTCTGTTGGTAAATAGGATTGTATGATTTTGTTGGTAAATAGGATTGTATGATGTTTGTCTGTTGGTAAATAGGATTGTATGATGTTTGTCTGTTGGTAAATAGGATTGTATGATGTTTGTCTGTCGTAAATAGGATTGTATGATGTTTGTCTGTTGGTAAATAGGATTGTATGATGTTTGTCTGTTGGTAAATAGGATTGTATGATGTTTGTCTGTTGTAAATAGGATTGTATGATGTTTGTCTGTCAGTAAATAGGATTGTATGATGTTTGTCTGTAGGTAAATAGGATTGTATGATGTTTGTCTGTCGGTAACTAGGATTGTATGATGTTTGTCTGTAGGTAAATAGGATTGTATGATGTTTGTCTGTCGGCAAATAGGATTGTATGATGTTTGTCTGTCGGTAACTAGGATTGTATGATGTTTGTCTGTTGGTAAATAGGATTGTATGATGTTTGTCTGTTGGTAAATAGGATTGTATGATGTTTGTCTGTTGGTAAATAGGATTGTATGATGTTTGTCTGTTGGTAAATAGGATTGTATGATGTTTGTCTGTCGGTAAATAGGATTGTATGATGTTTGTCTGTCGGCAAATAGGATTGTATGATGTTTGTCTGTCGGTAACTAGGATTGTATGATGTTTGTCTGTTGGTAAATAGGATTGTATGATGTTTGTCTGTTGGTAAATAGGATTGTATGATGTTTGTCTGTTGGCAAATAGGATTGTATGATGTTTGTCTGTCGGTAACTAGGATTGTATGATGTTTGTCTGTTGGTAACTAGGATTGTATGATGTTTGTCTGTTGGTAAATAGGATTTGTACAGTATTTGTCATGCAGTTTTATGCACACATTTATGAATGCACACACATGTAACACATAAGCACACATATTCAAGAACACACATTTAAGAACACACACACACACACACACACACACACACACACACACACCCACACACACACTCACACTCACACTCACACACTCACACACACACACACACACACACACACACACACACACACACAGGTTTTCTGGTTTTGTTGCTTATCAAAAGAAACACAGTTGGCATGAGACCGTTTTGCAGAGGTCTACTTACTTCACTTTTTCCATCCTCTTATACAAGGAGGTGTCATATGGAGGTGAAGCTGACAGTCTGCTACTAGATGGGATGCCTAGCACAGTGTCATGTTGTAGATTTGGAGTGTGTCTGCCACTCCATCTGTCTTGCACTACTGTGGTCTTCCTCTGGCTCCAGTGTTGTAAGCTCAAAGGACTGATTGATTGTCTGGCATCCTGATGAAGTGGCACCACTGAACGATGTAATGGTTGACTTGTGTTGTTGCAGATCTTGTTTTGCCGGCTACTTCTTTGAGACATCTCATCTCACAAACTGTGATCGTTTTCTCAAGGGTTTTGTTTAGGTCCAGGTTTGCACTAGTATGTCTGTTAGATTGCACTGATAAGCCAGGCTTTTATTTCCACAGGGATGTTTGAATGTTAGAAGAGTTGAAAAGTGATAGCTCACAGCATCTGCCTTTTGGATTCTGGTCTCAACATGTCTGTCCATTTTCTCATCTTTGCTAAATACATGGTAAACATACGAGTACATAGATTCTGAAGTTTTATGAAGTTGATGCCCTTTAGTTCTGATGTCCAGTTTGCCAGGCGTTCATCCTGCAAACACAGTTTCTGTCTGGTAGTGATTTTCTTGCCGTAGTTGCACTAGATGAGACACGTGACTGTTGAGTTTCCACTGCTGTTGTTTAACTTGTTTGTATGTTTCTGCAGCTGTGCTTTGTCATGGTTCGTGTTAGTTTGGTCACCAGCAAATGATAGTTTATCAAGAATTTGTAAATCAGGGTTTGAATCTTGGGGAAATTTTGTCTGTGAAGACGATGAAAAGGAGTGAAGATAGAATGCATCTTTGTCTGATCCCAAATGTCACAAATTTCTGCATCAGGGTTCAAATCTTGGGGAAATTTTGTCCATGAAGATGATGAAAAGGAGTTAAAATAGAATGCATTTTTGCCTGATCCCAAAATCTAGCGTTGACAGCCGAAACCCAGTAACTCACTTTTTTGTCAATTTTCACTTTTTTATACTGAACTATTGCTTTTGATGTGATCTTTTACTTTGTGGACTTTGTTTTTGACATGATGTTGATGTTTGTTCGATTACCGATAAAACCAAAAACCAGTATCTCAAAATGTAGACATAGCCTCTACCCGAAAACCCAGTTAAAAATTGTCTCCTGTAAACTATCAGAAAATCGAGATACTTGGTTCTGGTTGTCAACCCTCGAAATGTCACTTGCTTTCGTACTGCCCATTATGCCATTGGCATGTAAGACAGCAACACAGATCCTTCACTCTTGTCTGTTCTGGGCCAGCTTCTGTGTGGAACTGCAGGTGTATTTCAGTGCCTTGAGATTTCCTGTTGTTGCCAGGTGTTCTTGGGTCTTCCTGTCTCAAGTTGCCCCACTAGACCAGTCGCCGTGGTGTAGTGGTTAATGCAGCAGACTACTGACTGGAAAGTTGTGGGTTCGAATCCCCATCAGTCCCTTCAAAAATCATTGTGGGATTTTTCAGCTCTAACCGGCTCCTACCCAGAGTTGGGCGTGCTATGGACTCATTGGGAAGACTGGGACCACACAGTCCAGTCTCATCCACTTCACGGATGCGTCATTGAGGGTGTTGCTCAAATCTTCTGACCGACACCGCAGGTGTCTGTATCTCTCAGGCCTGGTTGCCAGGCTATATTATGATAGTAAGCGTAGAGCACAGCCCTGTCACGCAGTGTCAATCCTAGATGGAACTCCATAGCATCATGATTATCATCCTCATCGATATCATCATCATTGCATTGTAAAAACTGTGCCAGCTTCTGTGGCCATTAAGGTGCCGCAGAAAATGTGACGGGGAAAAAAAAAGGGTGAGCGCAAAGGTAACCTCCCTGGGTGCAATGATCCTTTAAAAAAGAAAAAGAAAAAAAAAGTTTTCCCACTGGTTTCTAGCGAAGGGCAGTGTGGATGACACTCTCCTGCTCTTTGGGTGACTGTGCCCAATCCATTTCTGTCACCTTTTCATGATGATAACATGGGTGCAACTTTTTCCGTTTGACAATGGAATCCGTTTTTTCAAAAGAGTCAGAAACGGAAAATCGATTTTTCGAAAAAATCGCCAAGCTAGGGTCGTTTTTTTTGTTGTTTTTTTTGTTTTTGGTCTAAAATCGTTTATCGAAACGTGAATGTTTCGCGACGGTTATTCTCCGGTGTAGAAAGGAAAGCGGAAGCACTCTTTTGTGAATGAAGCTACGAAAGTCAATGCGCATGCTCCGTTGCGAAATCTCGCATCAACTTCCATGAAATTGCTGCCATTTTCGAGCTTCGCATGTTGAGCGAACTTCACGATGCCAGCGGTGAAAGAAGGCAAATATGTCGCCTTAATCGAGGCAACTGTCAAGAATAAATGGCCGTTTGGAATGGGTAGAGGAGAAAGATACAGACAAACATAATTCCCGTCGCCTGTGGTGTGTGAAAATTGACCGAGCAGTTATGAAGATACTTGAAATTGTCTGAAATAGGATGAAAAGCATCTGCTGTTTTTCTTGAATCTAATTGCGGGAGAAAGCTTAAAATTCAGTTTTATTTTTACAAAAGCTTCAGCGTCGGGGGGGCTATCCCCCATACGGGGCGCTGCCCTGTACCCCATTAGGGGCCAGTAGGCCCCTTGACCCCTTTCCGTTTTTTTACTTTTTCTAAGTTGCACCCTTGTGATAATGTCCATACATTGTTGATTGCTCAGTGCAGTCAAGAATGTATGGACACTACATCATGAAAAGATGACGGAATGGGTTGTTTGGAGATGATGTAGGGCCTGAAGATTCTTTAAGGGTTCTTTGAATGGATGGTTGATAACTTGGTAAAGTCATCTTTTGTCATTCTCCAGTTATTGTTATTATTATCATTATTATTGTTGTTGTTATTATGATTGTTGTTATTGGTATTATTATTATTATTATCATTATTATTATTATTATTATCATCATTATTGTTGTTGTTGTTGTTGTTAAAATATTTTTTTTTGGTGAAGAAGAAGAAGAAAAACAACAACAAAATATTAATAATGATAATACAGAAGTTATGATTATGATAATAATATTATTAATAGGAATAATGATAATGATATCATTATTGATTCTGTTGTTATTATTATAACTACTACTACCAATAGTATTATTACTACTATTATTATTAATCATTTCAGGGAGGAACAGTCGACTCAGAACACCTGTCAGAGCTGACAGAGGAAGAATATGACACTAGCTACTCCAAGTCACACCTGAAAGGCTTTTTGAAGCTGGACGTCAAATACCTGGTTCCCTTTTTCACACGTCGCTTCACACAACAGGTAAAAAAGAGCTTGGCTCTATTCTCTGTTTGAAATTTTTTGATATATAATTTTTTTCTCCAAAAATTAAGTGGGAACAACACATTGAGAACTTACAGAATGAACATTGCAAACATCATGCAAATGGATGCTGATTGGTTGGGTAACAGACTGCTGACTTGGAATTCAAGGGTTCAAATCCCCATTATTCCAGAAAAAAAAATTATTGTGGGATTTTTCTGTCCGGGCCAGCTTCTATCCAGATCTGAGCGCACTGTGGGCTCATCAGGAAGGCTGGAACCACACAGTCAAGTCTCAGCCACTTTATGTATGCATCAGTGAAATTGTTCTTTAATTAACCCTTTGACTCCCACACCCAGTCCATCAACTGCAAAAACTTAACCTTTTGACTCCTTCAGCATCCTGCAGGAATCTGGTGGATAGGGTGAGGGAGTCAAAGGGTTAAGTTTTTGTAGTTAGTGGATAGGGTGCAGAAGTCAAAAGGTTAATAGAGATAGGCATCATCCTTAGTAAGCTGGATCAGAACAGGTAGGCATTCTGTTGAACTCCACCATGGTGAGTCAGTTCTAACAGCTTAAGTTCTTTGTGTTCCACGTACATGTCAGATAACTGGTATCTGTAAAGGGGCAGTGAGTCCATTTTGAAGAATTGCACTATACTAGAACAATGTATAATGTTAATAACATTTGCAGTCATACAAGCATTCACATGTATTTGTGTCCTTGTTCATTTCACAAACCACTTCATGGGTACTGACACTGCATGTCGTTAAATACTTGTGTCCAAAACAAACTGTATAACATTTTAATAAAGGAAGTTGCTCCATAACTTGGTTTCTTATCGTTAAATACTTGTGTCCAAAACAAACATTGAATATTTATGTCCAAAACAAACTGTAAAATGTTTTGAAAAAAAAAATTGCTCCATAACTCGGAGGTCATAGGTGAGTAAGATGATGGACACCAACTTTTCTCATGGCTAGCATTGAGTGGCTGAAGACAGAGAGGGTGGAAGATGTGCTTGCGGCAATAAGGGACAGATGCATATGGAGGGCCATGATCACCAACGCCATGTGGCAAGGCACTTGATGATGATGACCATTACAGAGATGGTAGCCCATCTCCTCTTCCTTGCTGCTTTTAACTTTCCTGACTCATAACACTACTGTGACTGGCCCCGCCTCTGCCTGAACTTCCGGTCAGCCTGAGTTTGCCTCAAATAAAGAACCAGTAGTTGTAAAAAAAAAACTCTAGCAGGCCTGAATGAAGTCCAATTGTCACCAAAATTTGTGTACTTAATGAAAAAAGGATGCTGAGTTTAGCTGTGCTATTTATAAAGCTATTACTTACATAGTTTTTAAACACCATCCAGTTCTGTACCATATATCACCGAAACAAGTTTTAGTGCGGCCTGGCAGTAGGTGAAGCTCGGCGTTCATGACTTTAGTCACGTCCCGTCACGGATGTGTTAATGTGTGTGTCCTCAAGTCTGTCACTGTGTTTGCAGGAGGTTCGTGAAGGACGGAGCAAAGTGGACAGTCTGACCCGCAAATGGTACAAGGAGGTACGTGCAGCGCCCTCTGAATCAGAGGATGAGGATAAGGGAGGTAACGTGCTGCAGATGGAGGAGACGAGGCTGACCTCCCCTGCCCATAACCACCATTGATTGACACACTGCTTTAAACTGACATGTTGCTGTGTTGACCAGTTTAACTGTTGCTGTGGAAACCATCGTCGATATGTTGCTGTGGTTACCACCACTGGTTGACATGTTGCTTTGGTTACCACCACTTATTGATGTGTTGCTATGGTTACCACCATTTATATATGTGTTTTGCTGCATTTTCCACCATTTATTGACAGGTTGCTGTGGCTACCACCACTGGTTCACGTGTTGCTATGGTTACCACCACTGATTGACACCTTGCTGTGATAATCACCATTGATTAACATGTTGCTGTGACAATTACTGTAAATAGACATGTTGTTGTGGTAACCGCCTTTAACCCTTTCATGCTCTGACCCTTCCTTTTCACCAGCTTCAAAAATGAAAGTGGAGGGTAAGGCGAGGGAATGGAAAGGTTAACTGACATATTGCTGTGAAGTCTGTTCTCAGATTTTGCATAATCCTGTTGTCTGGTTCAACAGCTTGCTGTTTGAGTGTATTGGGAGGTGTGTATGATGTCTGGCTCTGAGTGCAGGGAGCTGGCGGATCCAAGATGCTGGCTATGATCAGGAATGCGAAGGGTTAAGGACCTGGAGTTTGCTCAGGAAGGATTCAGTGGACTGAGACAATCATATGTGCTCCTCCCAAATGTGCCAGACTCTGGCAGGCTCCCTGAGCTGCATGAAACTCTGCACTGGCAAGGTCTTGAAATGAGGTGGGGAGTGAGGGACCTATGAAACACTAAGCTGATTCCACTAGAATGACAGAAACATTAAGGTGGGCTGTGAGCAGGCCAGTGTTTAATGTTGTGAGCTGGTATTGAATTTGACATGTCAGATCTTTGGAGTCCACGGCTCTGTCAAAATAACCAACCAGAACCATACTGATAATGCGGAGGTCGTGGGTTTGCCCATCCCACCCCCATCCCCTCCACACCCACCCCATCCATTGTGCGCGTCACAGACTTTTTTCGTGGCTCCATAAGCAGATATCATCAGAATTATTGGGCTGATGAGATGGTCAGAGTGCTGACCAAATTTATGCATTATCCACACAGATGGTTTTTCACGGACTTAAAAGATGCTTTCGTTTTAGCAGTGGCATATGTGAGTGAAGCGTAAGTGGAACATTATGAAATCCCCCTGGAACAAATTTTCCATGTATGTGTCTGTATTTCATGCATTGATTTATATTGATGTTTGTGAATAATCATGGAGGGTTGTTTCTGGTCTTATGCAAACATGTTTCCTGACTGTACAGTATGTTTGTGTTTTGAAAATTGCTATGTGCTGTATGAATAACATGTTTTATTATTACGTTTATGTTCATGCTTGTATAAATCACCTGTTTCATTTTGAGCTAGTATTTTGTCAATCAATCATCAATCATGTCGAGCTTGCTCGGCTATCCATGACACGTTTCCTCCATCCTTCTCTGTCAGATATTGCAGTAGGTAGTTCATCATACTGACAGCCCGCATCATCCATCAGTTGGTCGATGAAGGTCTTCTTTGGATGTCCTGGTCTTTGTTTGCCTTGACTGGGTCTCCATAGTAGAACATCTCCCACCAGTTCTTCTTTGCTACGCCAGCAGTGTCCCACGAAACGCAGTCTTTGTTGACGTAATGATATACTGATTGGTGGGATCTTACCATATAACTCTTTGTTAGTTGGATGTTCTCTCCAGGATTTGTTCAGGGCTGCACGCGCATTAACTCCACAGAACAAGACGTCAATACCAGACTCGGAAATGCCAGGGGCACTCTAAATCAACTGGACAAAATCTAGAAATCCAATCTACCAGACAACCTGAAAAGGAACTTCTTCCGAGCAGCAGTAGAGTCCGTTCTTACATATGGCTCAATCTCTTGGACCCTAACAATGACATTGGAGAAGAAGATTAATGGAGCATAGTACTTTGTAAATGACCAAAAATCACTCTGAAATTGCTTTGCAAACGATACATAAGTGAGCTGCCACATTATTATAATTGTCTCAGCATTCAGGTTTAACCCTACCAGACCTTAGCCCCTGAGCGTAATTGTGCCCCTGCCTGGCCTCCTGAGCAAAATTTTGAAAAAAATGTATATACGTTAGAAAACTGTTCATATCATGCACACCAATGGTTAGAATTATATGAAACGTGGAGAGATTGTAGAAAATAGGCCTATCTTTCATCTAACGCCAGTCCAACCCTCAATCACACAAGCATCTCCCCTATCACTTGGTTGGGGGGTACGGGCACACCCCCTTCTTCCAACACTCTGTCTCGACCTACTTCTTTCATTGTCAGAATCATCACTTTCACTCAATGCTTCATCAACGTAATCATCGTCACTTGAATCGGAAACGTATTCCTGATCAAATTCTCCAATCTGCAAAATGTCCACCACTTGTTGAACTGTGAAGCGAGTTGGCCTTGCCCGTTTACCTGTTGAAGTGCTTGGTTCATCACTAGCACGCTTCATGGTCAATTTTGCACCCAAATCACCTCAAAATACCATCAACACAAAGGCAGACAGTTGCAATAGGCTGAACACACGCTCACGCAACGCTTAGCAACGGTCCGGTAGCTATTTTTAGCTCTTGATAAAGTGACGATCGTGTGAGTGTGCTATTCCCGCTATAGCGGGAACTCGGTATATAGTCATTTTCGTCATTCCCGCAATAGCGGGAACTCGGTCTGGTAGGGTTAACCCTTCCACTCCTTCACCCTGTCTGTTCCATATGCGCTCCACCCAGATCTGCCAGCAGTTATCTGGCAGACTCCTTGAGCCTGCGCAAAACCCTGTGTGCTGGCAAGGTCTTGAAATGGGGGAGGGGGAGATGGACTTGTAAAACAGTAAGCCACCATCACCAGAATGATGGAAACATTAAGATGGGCAGTGAACAGGCCAGTTTTTAATGTTGTAGGTTGGGATTGAACTCAAGATACCACATCTCGGGGTCCACAGCTATGTCAAATAACCAACCAAACCACAAAAAAAGTGTCAAGCACCAGATCATGTTCTGGGATTGAACCAGGGACCTTTGGGAACCAGAAGAACCAGGAAAGAAGAATCAGAACCATATTTAATACAACAAGACAAGACAGGCGCAAATTTTCGGCCAACCGGCCTTTGTCAAGCATAAGATCAACAACAGAACAAAAATCAGATTACTATCCTCTCTGGAGAGTGGACAGAATAACCTTAGTCATGTCTATTTTCTATATGTTGAGGTATGTGACAGTAAAAACAGAACAAATGAGCAGGAGATTGAAATTCACGGTGCATAAGAAGAAGCAGCTTGAGGTCAGAGAGAAGTAGGAACTCAAAAACTAAGAAGCAGCACTTTTAGCATATGAAGATTGAGACCCGGAGAATGAAGTGGAGCATGGAACAGAGTCAGATTCAAGTGGCTGGGGACAAGGGTGAAGATCTACAACGAGGATAGACAGTGAAGTCCATGATTGATGGGCAGGCACCTAGATGAGATCTCTTTATGTTTTCGGTTCCGTATTGCTGAAGCGGGCGTCACACTTGTTTTGGACAGGGACTTAGATGAAAAGAAAAAACAGTGATCTGTGTCTCTTGGCTGTAGGGGGATGTAGCTGATAGCTGTGGCAGTGGTTTGTTGGCCTACGACTAGTTTCTGTGTTGTCTTTATCTGCAGATATTTAGTATTTTTCTACTGTATTTTGTTGTTATTGCTGCTGTGGATGTGGGTGTATTGTTTGTGTGTGTGTGTGTGTGAAGCTTTATTCATTGTGTGGCAGGCTTGTGTTTTTTGTGATTCGTATGTTTGCTCAGATGATCACATGCTGATAAATGATGAGTATGTGTTTGTGTGTGCATTTATCAGAGAGAGAAAAGGAAGAAAAACTGTTTTTATGTGTGAGAGTATTCTGTTTTCTTTTTTTTTTTCTTCTAATTTCTTTTATTGATCAGTCCAGTCGTACAACATGAATTGAATTGAATTAACCAGTCCATTGTTTGCCTTTGTTTGATGACAACATTTTGCCTAATATCAAAAAGACTGTGATTCCACGGTGATAGACCATCACCTTGTTGCTCAGTGCCTTCTCGTCTAAGTCTCACAAATCTGTGATGCATTTTGCTGTACCACACACACAGTTGTCTGCCTTACTAAAATGATCATGTTAAGGATTGTGTAGATCTGTTTGTATGTGTGTGTCTAGTCTGTCAGGCACTTCTTTCTGGGAGAACCACCCAGGGAAGTGATGACAGCTTTTGTTCAGCATTTCTCGGATATTCTTTTAGACATGATACGTTTCCAGAGTTTTAACCCTTTGACTCCAGCACCCTGTCCACCAGTGTCCTGCACTGTCAACCATGCTAGCAAAGCAAAAACTTAACTCTTTGACTCACTGCATGCGGAAGCTGGTGGATAGGGCGAGGAAGTCAAAGAGTTAAGTTTTTGCAGTTGGTAGACGGGGTGCGAGAGTCAAAGGGTTAATTTTATGTTGCTGTGTTGCTCATTTGACTCTGACACGGGCACATTAAATATGACAATATCCATGTGAGTGATACAGGGACATGCACATTTGTCTGACACACTGCATTAGTATGATTTTTCTTTTCTCTCAGGTTACTTGACCATTATTATATGAAATTTAATGATGATCCGTTACTATATAAAATGCAATGGACATGCTTTTGACATGGACTGTTGTTGCTATTATTATTATTATTATTATTATTAATATATTATTGTTATTATTATTATTATTATTATTGTTATTATCATTATTATTATTATTATTGTTATTGGTATTATTTCATTATTGCTGTTGTTATTACTATTTTTATCATTGGTATTAATCTTATTGTTATCATCATTATTATTTCTGTTACCAGTATTATTTTTACACTAATCTTATTTTGTCATCATTATTATTTCTATTACCAGTATTATTTTTACACATTGTAATAAAAGGAACCCTAACAGCATCTTATTATTATCTTTACTGTGTTTCCATTATTAGCATTATTTTGTTACATACTGTATCACACTAAACACTAACAACAAGAAGACCAATGAAAATCATGACAACATAAATGGACATACTCAGTATTCATTATCATTAAAATATCATTCCTTTTTCATAATTATTCATAATGGTGTGATAAAGTTCATATCATAATGGTGATATTGTTTTGACTAAGTGAGCATAATAATGCACGAGAGGTCATGCGACATAGCCAGACAGGTTTCAGCCTTGATGTTGACAAACAAAGTTTTTCTGGAGGAATATTTGATAGGTTTAGGTTGTGTCCCTGTGAATCCATGACAAACATTTATGGTGGTGATGATGATAATGATAAATATGATGATCATGATTGTGAAGGTGTTTGAAATGCCGTTTATGTAAACAGTGTGCACACATTTCTGTTTTTTAGCATTGTTTTTTCTTGGATGCATGTAATGTATGCAGGTTATTTTTGCACACTGTGTAGGCAGTATGTTGTTGCGCAGTCTGCATGTTCCATCTTTGGTGGGTGTTCATGCTGAGTGTTTTCATGTTTCCATAAGCCACAGACACCCACATGATTTGCATGATCCAGGATCTTTAACACGTGATTTTGCATGTATTGTGTATGTATAAGCAGAGCAGAATGTATAGTCATAATAGTATTTAACCGTTTGACATTGTGTGCAACAATCCATGCTAGCCAGGTGACTGACAGCTAATCTGCAATCAGTTCTTCTTTATTCACCATCACCATCGTCAGGCCACATTTGGTGATAAGTGTGGCCATTCTTTTCTAATTCCTACTGGCTGCCCTGCAGCTTCTTGGTGGAAGATTGGTAGTCGGCTACGTCTTCTGTCGCTCAACTGTCTGATCTTGTAGACCACAGTCCTTCCAGTCTCTCAACTGTCTGATCTTGTAGACCACAGTCCTTCCAGTCGCTCAACTGTCTGATCTTCTAGACCACAGTCCTTGGCAAGGGATCTGAACAACAGTTCCACCCAATGTCTGATCTTCTGCACATCCCCTTGAACGAAAAGATCCCACTGGAAATACTGAAAATCGTGAAGAGCAGGGCGTTGCCTGGCTGCCTTGGCATAAAAAACATTGGAGAGATAGGTTCATTTCCCAGGTCCCACCACTTGAAGACCAGTAAGCCTTCTTGCCTTTCTGAAGTCTTGGTAAAAAATATGAATATGAATTTGAAGCAAGGGAGAGGGGATGGGCGTCACCCTCATGGTGCTGGCCCTGGGAAAAGTTGAAGTCTCTGCCACCTCGCTCCCCTATGACCCCAGGGTTATGGAACTATCTAGGTAAGACCTCAGGGCCTGGCCAGCTCTAGGGTTTATGTGCAGGCTTATGGCTTGTACCGTGATCATTCTGAAACTTCTCCATCACATGGTACCTGTGATGATAGTGCATATGGAATTCATTCCGAACACGGAGATGTCATCTTGAGAAATTGATAGTGAAACTGAAACTGACCACAGAGGCAGGTTGGTGAAGGAATCAGTCTGAATCTGTTGTTTATGTGGGTTTTCAGCCAGTTGTGGCCAGTGCAGAGCCTCATCAAGACCATTTGCTGGTCTATGGTCAGTAGGTGGTAGTTTCCCCTTTATGTCTTTGGCTTAAGGGGGCAGACCTACCCAGATTTGGGTACCAAGATTGTGATGTTCAGTGTTTCAGTTCTAATTAACCAATCACCATGATATTTGGCAAGAAGATACCTCAGACATATTCTTTGGATTGAACATCTTTGTTGGGGTCTGTGAGTTATGAAAAATTGACAAAAAGTAATTAATTAAAAAATGTTCTCACGAAAATGAAAAAAATATAGTTCATACTGTGACATTTATAACTACAAAGGCTGCAGCCCAGGCAGACAGACCAGCGTCAGACTTCATCTGTGCCCTCTGCCACAGGGACTGTCATTCCCGCGTGGACTGGCCAGCCACACCCGACGCTGCACCAGAATAAACACCCAGAACGCAACTCCATAGTCTTCCGAGACTGAAGGACGCCTATAATAACTACACATATATTCATGTTAGGAATTTGATATTTAGTGAGCAAACACATCTGTATAGTATGTATGGCATGTAGTAAAATCTTAGCTCTATTATCATTATTTTCTGTATAATCACCACACCAATGTTTAGAATAATTTTAATAAAAAAAACTGTAATACAACTTTTGATAAAAATGTTTCTTTCAAGCAGAACTACAAGATTTTACTACAGGCTATAGGTACCTGTCCCTGCTATGTGTGTGCCAAATATCAAGGAAATCGGATGAAAACTTTTGAACATATTATGTCTGATGTATACAATCTCGCGAAAAATTGCAATTAATTAATTAATTAATTAATTAATTTTTGTCAACTTTTCATAACTCGCAGACCCCAACAAAGATATTCAATCCAAAGAATACTGTCTGAAGTATCTTCTTGCCAAATATCATGGTGATTGGTTGATTAGATTTGAAACACTGAACATCACAATCTTGGTACCCAAATCTGGGTAGGTCTGCCCCCTTAAGGAGTAATCTGATGATGACCCTGTTCTCATTGTTGCTGATGCTTTTGCCTGTTGGTGTTTTTTGGTCTCCTCAATTTTCTAGTTCATCTACTGTCTCAGTGCATGATATCCCACAATGAGCAAGAACCACTGGAGGACTGTTCGTCTGGTTCTTCTGATTTGCTGGAACACTTTGGTCAGGTGGAGAAGCTTATCATTCTCCAGGGTCAGGAGAACAGAGGGGGCATCTGAGAGGAAGAGCACTTGGTAACGTGTGTAGTTAGTTGGTTGTTGTCGCTTATGTTGCAGATTGTTGTGAGTGTTGGTGTGTGTTCACAGCAACTCACCTGTGAGTTGTGTTTGTTGTTTGTTTGTTGGTTGGTCGGTCAGCTGGTATGTGTGTGTGTGTGTGTGTGTGTGTGTGTGTGTGTATGTGTGTGTGTGTGTATGTGTGTGTGTGTGTGTGTATGTGTGTGTGTGTTGGGGGGGGAGGTTGTGTGTTTGATGTTTTTTCAAATGAGTTCCTTTTTTGTTAGGATGGTTTGTAATTTCATGAGATGTGTAAGTATGTGTGTATTTGTGTGTGTGTATTTGTGTGTGTATTTGTGTGTGTATGTATGTGGTGTGTATTTGTGTGTGTATGTATGTGTGTATTTGTATGTGTATGTGTGTGTATGTATGTGTGTATTTGTGTATGTATGTGTGTATTTGTGTGTGTGTGTATGTGTGTGTGTATTTGTGTGTGTGTGTGTATTTGTGTGTGTGTATTTGTGTGTGTATGTGTGTACGTGTGTATGTGTGTACGTGTGTGTGTGTATTTGTGTATGTATGTGTGTATTTGTGTGTGTATGTATTTGTGTGTGTATTTGTGTGTGTATGTATGTGTGTATCTGTGTGTATTTGTGTGTGCATTGTGTGTGTATTTGTGTGTGTGTTTGTGTGTGTATTTGTATGTGTATTTGTGTGTTATGTGTGTGTGTATTTGTGTGTGCATTTGTATGTGTATTTGTGTGTGTGTGTGTGTGTATTTGTATGTGTATTTGTGTGTGTGTATTTGTGTGTGTATTTGTGTATGTATGTGTGTTTATGTATGTGTGTATTTGTGTATGTATGTGTGTATTTGTGTGTGTATGTGAAGCAGCATTTTTGAGCAGTGTGCATGCACATCATTTATGAACTGTATGTGTGTGTGTTTGTATGTGTAATACCATTATGAGGATGTGTGAGTGTGTGTGTCTCTGTGTGTATGTGTGTGTGTGTATGTGTGTGTGTGTGTGTGTGTGTGTGTGTCTCTGTGTGTATGTGTGTGTGTGTGTGAAGTGAATGTATGTGTATGTGCAGTATTGTGTGTGTGTCTGTGTGTGTGTGTGTCTGTGTGTGTGTGCGTGTGTGAGTGTGTGTGTGTGTGTGAGTGTGTGTGTGTGTGATGGTGTGTGTGTGCGTGTGTGTGTGTGTGTGTGTGAAGTGAATGTATGTATTTGCAGTATCATATGTGTGTGTGTGTGTGTGTGAGCTATGTAAACGTTTTGAAGCAGTACTTCTGTTGAAGATATCCGATCCAGTCCTCAGAACCACAACAAACAAACGAATGTTGAATTCCATGACTTGTGATGTTTCAGAGGAGGTGGTGAGAGTGTCTACTGCTCCAGCATTTTACACCCTGCCGTTTTGCAGTGCAATAGTGATGAGTTGATGTACATGTACATGTATATGTTATGTGTACATGTATATGCATATGTATGTGTATATTATGTGTGTTGTTTCATTTAATGTCTTTTCAATCAAAATGATATTGTGTTTGTGTATGTATGTATATCTATCTATCTATCTATCTATCTATCTATCTATCTATATATATATAATATATATATATATATATATAATGTATGTGTGTGTGTGTGTGTGAGTGTATATATGCATACATATATATGTATGTATATATATATATATATATATATATATATATATATATATATATATGTATGTATATGTGTGTGTGTGTCTGTCTGTCTGTCTGTCTGTCTGTCTGTCTGTAAAGTCAAAGTCAAAGCATTCCCTCTGGGATGACAGGGGCTCATTCATTATAGATAATATCCCCACCTTGGAAATTCTGTACTAGAAATTTCCTCTTTTCTGTCTCTCTCTTTGTTTCTGCCTTGTTCCTTTGCTTTCTGTCATGTCTTCCTGTCATTTTCTGCCATGCTGGTCCATTCACATGTATGTGTTCGATAAAGTCGTTCATACTTTCTCTTAGCAGGCATGGGAATTTTCCGCCAAAAGGCGGATATCCGCCAAAAAAAAAGTCCGCCCGCCAAAAAAAAGTCTGTCCGCCAAAGTCTGGCCTGGCAGCCCTGGAGTCCAGATGCTTTTTTGTCCATAATTTACTGTCAGGAGAAGCCTTTAGATGGGTCTAAAAAGCTATAAATTCATTTTCTTCCGGGGGGCTTCGCCCCCATGGGCCCCCCACCAGGGGCGCTGCCCTGGACCCCGCCGGGGCCTAGCCGGCCCCTGGACCCCAGGCCAAGTTTCAGACTTTTTTCACATTTCCAATTCCCATGCCTGCTTAGGATTGATAATTGAATACATGTATTGAGTGCATTTTTGGCTTGGAGGAATTATGTACAGAAGCAATTTTAGGTAATTTAGGCCCATTTGTATATGTGTTTTAGTGTCTAGTTATGTTTGTAGTCAAGTTTGCTTTTTTAAATTCCCTGATGATAAATTGGATGGAGTGGTCAACACCAGCGGCATATCCTTAGATTATATGTGCTGATGCATTGATATGCATATTTAGTTTTTTTTCCGGGTGTTTCTCTCTCTCTCTCTCTCTTCTCTCTCTCTCTCTCTCTCTCTCTCTCCTCTCTCTCTCTCTCTCTCTCTCTGTACTTTTTGAGATGGTTAAAGCCCTGATATGGCCCTGCACAGTCGGCTGGGCTGTAAGCAACAATAACAAGTCAAAAAGTTTTTTGGGGGGGTGTTTGAAAAGGCCTCTGGCCCATTACTATAGGGATGAAGAAAAAATCAGTCCAGCTAGTACAAAGCATCATATTCAACTATTATGAGATTTTCTTGAGTCAAATGCCATTTAAACAATTCTTTCAATTTTTTTCCTTATTGTTTCATTGGTACATCTAATATTGACAGCTGTCAATAGAACTTCATAGGAATTAATTCTGGGGCTCTCAGAATGTCATATGTAGGGCAGACCAGCATGAAACAAATCTTGGTTTCAATGCTATTGTCATAAAGTGTACAGTTACGATTTCTATCATTATTTGATGTTTTCTATTGTATAAAGTGACAATTAAAAGGTGACATTCTTATTCTGAGTCTAGTAAAACATTTCCTTAATTTCTCATTTTGAAATGGATCATTGCATTCAGGGAGGTTACATTAGTGCTCACCTTTTTTTTTTTTTTCCCGTCTCATTTTCTATGCCACTTTAATGGCCACAGAAGCTGAAACAGTTTTTATTATGCGATGATGATGATGTCGATGTGAATGATAATCATGATGCTATGGAGTTCCATTTAGGATTGAGACTGCATGACAGGGTTGTGCTCTACACTTACTATCATAATATATCCTGGCGTCAACCAAGCCCGAGACATACAGACACCTGTGGTGTTGGTCAGAAAATTTGAGCAACACCCTCAATGACGCATCCACGAAATGGATGAGACTCGACTGTGTGGTTCCAGTCTTCCAAATGAGCCCATAGCACTTAGCACGCCCAACTCTGGGTAGGAGCCGGCTAGAGCCGAAAAATCCCACAATGATTTTTGAAGGTATGATGGGGATTCGAACCCACAACCTTCGGTAGTCCGTTGTGTTAACCACTATGCCACGGCGACTGGTTTCTCATTTTGAATTTGATAAAAAGACATAGACATGAAGACAACTCTCGACTGAAATGTGAATAAACATGATAGAATTCATGATTGAATGAGAGAAAAATGCCAGTCTGGAATAAAGCAATCAACATGTCTTTGTCTAAATTCATCAGTGAATGTTTTAACATTGCCAACATTTTGTTTCCCATACTGTACCGAAACTAGATTTATGAAGAACATTGCATTACTTTACAAATCCATGTGCTGTAATTCTGAGTCTGTGAGCCTAGTAACACCATGTATGCTTTTGGGGGGAGTCTGTCATCTTTAAACCAGGTAAGCTTAAGCCAGAACTTTATAGGCCTACATTGTGTGTATGTAGTAACATATAGTTGATACCTTCCAGTTTTGCTATAGATTTAGAGTAGGTGCCTTGGGGCTTTTGAGCTGACACCATGGAATTTCTTAACTGCAAACAAATGGATTTTTTCAGTGTATTCCGGTTGGCTTATAAACTCTGGTATTCTTGGTTGGCTTATAATTTCTGGTATTCTTGGTTGGCTTATAAACTCTGGTATTCTTGGTTGGCTTATAAACTCTGGTATTCTTGGTTGGCTTATAAACTCTGGAATTCTTGGTTGGCTTATAAACTCTGGAATTCTTGGTTGGCTTATAAACTCTGGTATTCTTGGTTGGCTTATAAACTCTGGAATTCTTGGTTGGCTTATAAACTCTGGTATTCTTGGTTGGCTTATAAACTCTGGTATTCTTGGTTGGCTTATAAACTCTGGTATTCTTGGTTGGCTTATAAACTCTGGTATTCTTGGTTGGCTTATAAACTCTGGTATTCTTGGTTGGCTTATAAACTCGGGTATTCTTGGTTGGCTTATAAACTCTGGTATTCTTGGTTGGCTTATAAGCTCCAAATTTCAGAACAGTATGTTAGAATGGTTTGGATCTGAGTGTCAAACAATTTAAACGATATGCTGCTAGAGTGTTCACCAACTGACCAGAGCAACTTTACAATGGCTAATACCCCCTGTCTAGCATGATCTGCAATGTCATTCATGATATGGAAAAAAAAGACAACCTGGTTTACAGATAAACACAGTGTCATTCATGGTATGAAAAAAAAAGACAACCTGGTTTACAAATAAACACCCAAATACTTCTACATATTTACAATCTGCAGTGGATAATCTTCGGAATACCAGTTCTCCTGGACAGTAACGAACCACCATCATGAAAAACTACCATCTGGGTTTTGTCCAAATTGACAGCTCACCTCCAGTATCTCTCACAATCATAATATGATACATTAAGCTGTGTCTGAAGGCCAATTAAACTGTCAGAAATCAGCAAAAAGCACTATGAATACACCCGTAGACAACTTAATGCTATACTTACCTTTCAATGTAATCTGTTTGGTCAGTTCATTGGTAAATAATGAAAATGATACAGGGGAACAATCACAAAGACTTACCCTACTAACGTGTCTTGGCTGTTTTAGTGGATCTGCTCCCCCCCCCCCCCCCCCCCCCCCACCTACCACTGTCACAACAGTGATAATTCGTTCGTTCTTTGATTTAACGTCTTTTCATTGTAAGTGATATTAGACGGGGAGTGGGGTGGGGGGGGGGGAATAAAATGTATAAATAAAATAAAATGGAGAACGATAGTTGGACTGGGGCAGAGGGGAGACAGAGGAAAAAAAGTTATAAATAGGTGGTAGAATAGTAAAATGGAATGTTGTGTTTGTTAGAATGAGAGGTATGTTTGTGTGTGATGTGTGTGTGTGTGTGTTGTGTGTGTGTGTGTGTGTGTGTGTGTGTCTGTAGTGTGTGGTGTCTGTGGTGTGGTGTGGTGTGTGTGTGGTGTGTGGGTGTGTGTGGGTGTGTGTGTGTGTGTGTGTGTACTAATAGTTCATAATATATATGTGTGTGTGTGTGTGATCTTTCTAGTTGTGCATAATTGTTGCCTTTGCAGTACAAGCGCCTGTTCACAACTATGTATTAGTCAACTTGCCTTTTGTTTCTAAAGTTTATGTGGGACTGCCAGTTTAGTTGGTTTGATATTATTTTGACACAAACTACATTTCCATGACATTTTTTGGTTGGAACAAATAAACTTGAAGGTGATCAGATCATGGTGTCATTTATGTGTTGGAGTTTGTTTTTTTGTTGTTGTTTTTATTCTGATTCAGAAACAGATGTATTCTGTGCTAGAAATTGTATCTTTTCTGTCGCTCTTTGTTTCTTCCTTGCTCTTTTGCTTTCTTTCATCTCATCATATCGTTTTCTGCTTTGCTGGTCCATTCACCTGTACATGTTCTATAAAGCCTTGCATACTTTCTGTCACTGTCATCTCTTCATATCATTTTCTGCCTTGCTGGTCCACTCACCTGTACATGTACTATAAAAAGCCTTACATACTGTCTGTCAGGATTGATTATTGGGTACATGTATTAACTATATTTTCAGCTCCTAAGAAATATAATGCTCAGAGGCAATTACAGGTAATTCAGGCCAGTTTTGTATATATGTTTTGGTGTACTTAGTTATGTTTATATCATTTGTATTTAGGTGGGGTTTTTAAACCACCATGATCACAGTGTTCTAGATACCATTTGTATTTAGGTGGGGTTTTTAAACCTCATGATCACAGTGTTCTAGATACCATTTGTATTTAGGTGGGGTTTTTAAACCACCATGATCACAGTGTTCTAGATACCATTTGTATTTAGGTGGGGTTTTTAAACCACCATGATCACAGTGTTCTTAGTTTTAGCTGTCTGTACGGAAGCATCTTTGTGCCGTCGGTAAGAAGTCCAGGTCTCACGGCTGTACAGCAAGATGCTCAAGACTTCTGTTCTGTATGCATCAGTTTTTTGTGTCCAGCTTGATCTCATGGTCTTGCCCCAGCCTCTTGGTCAGCTTTCCAAAGGCAGAGCTAGCCATGGAGGTATGCAGCGACAGCTCAGCATCAAGAGATCTATTAGATAAAGCACGTATAATAATATACGTCAAACTTAGAAACACCAGAATAGCAACATGGAACATCAGAACACTGTTGCAGAAGGGATAATTAGACAACATCAAAATGGAAATGGAAAGGCTTAACATCAGTATTTTAGGACTAGGGGAAGTGAGATGGATGGGGGCAGGCATGATAACATCAGGAGAATGCACAGTGATATACTCTAGTGGTAATTCACATGAAAGAGGAGTAGGCATCATAATGGACTAAGACAAATCAAAAGCAGTTAAGGGATACTGGGCTGTGTCCGACAGAATTTTGCTGGTCAAATTGGGAGGCAAACCTTTTGATATCAACATCATTCAGGTGTATGCATCAACATCCGCAAGTACTCAGGAAGACATCGACAACTTCTACGACGTTTTAGAGATGGCAACGGTCCAATGTAAATCACAAGAAGTTACTGTCATAATGGGAGATTTTAATGCTAAAGTGGGACATGATAGGGTGGAGGATATAGTTGGACCTCATGGCCTTGGTACACAAAATGAAAGGGGGGGGAAACTTGTAGAATGGGCACAGATGAATGATTTCATAGTAGGAAACACCTGGTTTGAGCAGCCTAACAGAAGAAAATGGACTTGGATGAGTCCAGGAGATAATACCAAAAGTCAGATTGACTGCATCCTGATAAACAAAAGATTTAGAAATTCTTTACTGTCAGCAAAAACACTACCAGGTGCAGACTGCAACAGTGACCACAACCCTGTAGTGGGAAGGTTTAGGCTGAAATTGAGGAAAAGGAAACAGACCAAAAGCAACATCAAACTAAACCTTGGATACTTAAAGATAGATGAAATGATACGTCAAAAATTTAATGTACATGTTCAAAACAAATTCAATGCTCTGGAAGACGTTGGTGACAGTGAGGATAAATGGACAAAGTTGATAAATTCTATAAATGAAGCTTGTGAAGAAATCCCTAAGGCAGATAGAAAAGCAAAAAAGAGCTGGATGACTAATGAAATTTTGGGCTTGATGGAGGAGAGGAGGAGGGCAAAGAGAAACGAGGAGATATATAGGAAGATAAACAAAGAAATCAGGTATAGGTGCAATGAAGCTAAGGAAGCTTGGCCGAACACAAAATGCAAAGAAATAGAAGACCGACACAAAATGGATCCTCAGGGTTTGTACAGACGAATTGAAGAAATTGTCCACAGGAAAAATACATGCACATCAACTGGTTGCTTAAAATCGAAAGATGGCACGCTTATCATGGAAAAAGAAAATGCTGGACAGATGGGGCATCAAGGACCTTTTTGAGGATGACAGAAACGAAGAACACATTATAATAATAATAATTACAATATATATATAGCGCAAAATCTTGATAAAATCAAATCTAAGCGCTGAAACAGACACACACGCACGCACGCACGCACGTACGCACGCACACACACGCACACACACACCACACACACACACACACACACACACACACGCATGGCTACAAATGGGGAGAAAGAATAAAAGCAATGGAAAACCACAGAGAGCACACCTTACACAATTATATATTATAAAAATGTGATTCCCCTCCGAGCGGAGACAGGCTGCAGGGGGGGGGGGGGGGGGGTTGAGTGAGGTTAGGATTTTATGCAGAGGAGAAAAGGTGAGTTTTGAGAGCGGACTTGAAGGAGACAAGAGTAGGTTGCTGACGGACTGAGAGAGGAAGTTTGTTCCAGGAGAGTGGACCAGAAACAGAGAAGGCTCGTGGACCATAGGTATTGAGCTTAGTGCGTGGAAAGCGAAAAGTCAGAGGATCGGAGGTAGAGCGGAGGGTACGTGAGGGAACATAGATCTCAAGTAGGCTTGACAGGTAATCGGGGGCTGCATTATTGAGGCTTTTGTAGCACATGGTGTCTAGTTTGTACTGTATGCGCTTTGATACAGGGAGCCAGTGAAGTTGTGCCAGGAGAGGAGATATGTGGTCAGCTTTTTTCTTTTTGAGTACAAGGCGTACAGCATTGTTTTGAATGCGCTGTAGGATGTGAATGGTGGAGGCAGGAAGACCAGACAGGAGTGAATTGCAATAGTCTATGCGAGACATTATGAAGGAGAGAACGAGTTTTGCAGTTGTTTCGACAGAGAGATACTTCCTGATCAGGCTTATACGATGGAGATGATAGTAGCAAGATCTGGCAGTTTGAGAAACAAAGTTGTTCATGGAGAGGGTAG
>JAPXFY010000014.1:8927309-8934809 GCA_030674185.1 Monoplex corrugatus | reverse complement strand
AGAGGCATACCAAATGGCCTGAAAGTTAGACTTCTAAAATGTTTGATCTGGCCGGTCATGAAGTATGGCTGCGAAGCCTGCACTCTGAGAAAAACTGATTGCAGAAGAATCGAGGCAGTAGAGATGTAGTTTTATAGGAGACTACTACGTGTCAAATGGACAGACAGAGGAACTAATGAAAGTGTCCTGGAAGAACTTGATACCACCAGAAAACTACTAGCAGACATCAACAAGAGAAGACTAACACATATTGGCCATGTGTCACGCAAAAAGAACACGGACCTCATGGCAACCATCTTTCAAGGAAAAACAGTGACAAAAAGGAAGAAAGGCAGACCTCCGATCTCATACATCGAGAACATAACCAACATCAGTGGCCTAAATATTCAAGAAATTGTCCTCAAAAGTCAAGACAGGGCGGCCTGGAGGGAGATGGTGGCATCCAGATGTGCAGCGGCCAACATCGAGTCCGGTGACGCCGACAGGTGAGACTAAGTCACACTCTACAAGTCCGTCCATTATTTTATCCCAGATAGACCCAGGGAGAAAGGGAGAAAATATTGGACGGACTTGCAGAGTGGCTAAGGACAGAGACGGTGGGAGATGTACTTGCAGCGACAAGGGAGAGATGTGATTGGAGGGCCATGATCGCCAACACCACGCGGCAGGGCACACGATGATGATAATGATGATGACTAAGTCACACAGTTCCCACACTGGCGTTTTTCTCACCCACAAACTGACACACATTGCGCTGCAGAAGGCTCAACGTCGCACGTACGAACCACACATCTTTGTAGCTCAGATATTGATCGTAGTCTTTGATGAAGCTTCTTCTTCTTCTTCTTCATTTCGAACGTGAACTGCATGATCAAGCCACACTCTCCTCCCGTGGGGATGCCAGGGGCTCGTTCAGTATGAATGGTATCCCCACATTATGGACATTCTGTGCTGGACATTTCCTCCTTTCTGTCACTCTCTTTGTTTCTTCCTTGTTCCTTTGCTTTCTGTCATTTCTTCCTATCGTTTTCTGCCTTGCTGGTTCATTCACCTGTATGTGTTCGATAAAGTCTTACTTACTTTCTCTTGTGATTGATAATTGGGTTCATATATCAGGTGCTTTTTTTGGCTCTAGGGAAATGAGATACGCGGAAGGAATTTTAAGTAATTTAGGCCCGTATTTATGTTTTGGTGTCCTTGGTTATGTTTAAATTTGTGCTCAGGTATGTTTTTTTTAAATCGCCTGTGCAATAAAACTGGACGAAGTGGTCAACGCTGGGGTCATCTCCACGAGTGCATTGATATGTATACTTGATTTTCTTTTCCTTTTTTCTTTCCTGTTGAAGTATTGTGTATGTTATGAAATGTTTATAGCCCTGATGTGGCTCTGCACAGTCGGCTGGGCTTTGGAAGTATTGTGTATGTTTTGAAACTTTTAAAGCCCTAATATGGCTCTATGCAGTCAGCTGGGCTTTATGGCTCTATGCAGTCGGCTGGGCTTTATGGCTGTATGCACTCGGCTGGGCTTTATGGCTCTATGCAGTCGGCTGGGCTTTATGGCTCTATGCAGTCGGCTGGGCTTTATGGCTCTATGCAGTCGGCTGGGCTTTATGGCTCTATGCAGTCGGTGGGCTTTATGAGCGTGGCAGGCTCTATGCAGTCGGCTGGGTTTTATGGATCTATGCACTCGGCTGGGCTTTAAGCAAGTATAACAGTAACAGTAACAGACCACATCTGCTTTTCCGGTTCCTGCCTGCTGCCTCGGAGTCTGCTGGTCTGCAGAATTTAGTCAGCCATGTTTCCAGTCACTCCACTTTGATAGAAGTGGCATCATCACTGTGATGCATGTTCAGCTGTTTGGTCCTCTTGACCACGGAGTCAGACTGGTGAAGGCGTCAGTCAGAATGTGTGGAGCTAGAAGCAGGACAAAGTAGGGGATTGCAAGGTCCGGGCGAAGAACGGTGTGATTTTATGTCACTGAGGCGCTACGCTAGCCGTGAAGGCCGACCTGGGTCACCCCGAAACGTTGCTGACCAACAGGGCTCTGGTGAATTCCTGTCAGCAGGGGATGGATGAAGTCACAATAGGACTGTAGAATCTTCCATCATCATCATCAGGTGCCTTGCCACATGGCGTTGGCGATCATGGCCTTCCATCTGTTTCTATCCCTTGTTGCCCTAAGCATCTCTTCCACCCTCTTTGTCTTCAGCCACTCTGCAAATCCGTCCAGTATCTTCTCCCTGGGTCTACCTGGTGCTCTCTTTCCCTCCAACTTTCCTGTTGTGACCAGGTGCTCCAATTCCCCTTTCCTCATAAAATGGCCTATAAATGTTGCCTGTCTTTTCCTAATCTTCCTTATGAATGATCTACTTGTGTCTGCCTCCATCAAGACTGCCTCGTTTGTTTTCTTTTCTGTCCATGGAACTCTCAACATTCTTCTTAGAAACCACATTTCGGATGCCTCAATCTTGCACTGCGCTTCCAAAAAGCAATGATGAAATGTTAGTTGTAAATTTGCCAAAAACAGCAAAAGATATAACAGCGGCAGACCACCCACCTCATGTATGAACAATATCACCAGCATCAGTGTTCTGAAGGTCTACAAAGTAGTACCAAAAAGTCAAGACTGGAGTAAATGGAGGAGAGTTGTTGTGCAAGTCTGCTGTGGCAGCTACCATGGAACTCGATGATGCTGACAGCTGACGGGTGATGTGCGTTGAGTCGGTTATGGCCAGTGTAGAGCCTCATCAGGACCATCTGCTGCTCTCAGAACAGAAAGTGGTATTCGTCCCTTTCTATCCGTGGCTTAACCCTTTGACTTTCGCACCCCCTCCACGAGCATCCTGCATTGCCATCCATGCTATCAAAGCAAAACCATAACCCTTTGACTCCTGCACCCTGTCCACGAGCATTCTGCATTGCCAACTATGCTGGCAAAGCAAAACCTTAACCCTTTGACTCCTGCACCCTCTCCACGAGCATTCTGCATTGCCATCCATGCTAGCAAAGCAAAACCTTAACCCTTTGGCTCCCTGACCCTCTCCACGAGCATCCTGCATTGCCATCCATGCTAGCAAAGCAAAACCTTAACCCTTTGACTCCTGCACCCTCTCCACGAGCATTCTGCATTGCCAAACATGCAAGCAAAGCAAAACCTTAACCCTTAACCCTGCAGAAAGCTGATGGATAGGGTGAGGAAGTCAAAGGGTTAAATTTTTGCAGATGTTGGATAGGGTGCGAGAGTCAAAGGGTTAAGAATGACCTGATGTTGCTCCTCTTCTCGCTGTACCTGATAAGGCGAAACAGTGATCATTAGCGGATTCAGTTGCCAATCTCCTTGTTTTATGTCTCTGGTCGAGAAGAGTCCTGTCCAGGTACGAGGTAATAAAATGTCTTCAGAGGGCGAGGACTATCGACAGGATTCGAACCTCCATCAATCCTTGTGAACATTTTCGGCCCCAACTGTCTCCTATCCAGAGATGAGTGTTTAATGGGCTCATTGCGAAAACTGAGACTATATAGTCAAGTCTCATTTGCTTCACATTATGTGTTGAGGGTATTGCTCAAATCTATGACCAACATCACAGGTGTCTGTATTTCCCGGGCCTGGTTGACGCCAGGAGATATATTATGAATGTAAGCGTAGACTATAGCCTTGTCACGCAGTTTTAATCCAGAATAGAATTCCATAACATCATAATATCATAGTCATCGTCATCATTATCAGACGATTATAAAACATTGTCCCAGATTCTGTGGCCATTTATGTGGTGTAGGAAATAGGACCAAAAAACAAGGTCTTCAAAAGGGAAAGATATTGCAAACAGCTGTGGGTAAGTGTATTCTCAGAAAGAGCAGGCAAAATACTGATATCCGAGAACCCACCTTCATGTAAACACAGACAAGTGTGATACAAGTCCAATGCGACGAGAACTGCCAGTGGCCCGTACATTTAGTCACAAGAGACACGTAGCTGCAGTCACAACAATGTATAAAAGCGTACCGTTCCTCAGTCTCTAAAGAGTTCAGAGTCTGGAGTTTATTCGAGAGGAGTTCTGTGCACTCGGACAATCCCATTTGCATTCCATTTAATCTGTCATCTGTTATCTGGCATAGTCCTTGAGCAGGATACCATCAACCGGGATGACCTTAAGACACCAGAAAAAAGACGCGAGAGAGGAATACCCGAGAATACCTGGCAACGACTTGTAGACGGAGAAATCAAGGCCCTGACATTCACACGGGGCACTGCACAGAATCTGGTCCAGAACAGACATGAGCGGTGGATCTTCGTTGCTATCCTGTATACCGATGTGCATAACGATAGTGATAATGATACAAAACACGATAATGACACTTTTATTTCTTAACGCAAAAATTATCAGCTGATAAGCCACACTTGCCGTTGTTTGTATATTGGGTGATCTTACGTTTCCATAAACCACGCACTTACATGACTTACAGGATCTTCTGCGAGCGTATACACACGAAGAGAGTTTGGGCACTGGTAGCTCTGCACATATACAAGTGTTGAATCAGGAAGTCCTTTGGCAGTGTGCAAGAGAATCCGACAATAGCATCGGTATCTCACAGTGCAAAACCACAAGTGTTCTAAGGCTTCTGTGAGCAACATTCTTATAGCTAGTCTTCATACACTCTGAGAGTGGTAAGGATTCTATAAACTCAACAAAACAGAACAGAAACAATCCCTGGTCTCCAGAGAAAGGCGGTTACCCAACGCGTGAGAGTACACAGACATCTTCACCATGGTAAGAAGAAGCAGACGGCTCAGCAGTATCACTGCTCACAATGACCCTGACAGATGTAAGATGACCACTGTCCAGGCTCCCACACCCAGGACCAAGGCCACAGCAGCCAGGATGGCCGTTTTCTTCAGGTAGGAGTTGGCGCTGTTGACATCTCCTATCTTGCGGGATTCGCTGGCCTGAAACAAGAGCATGTTTGTTACTTGGCGGTCGGGACCTCCCATCTGCTTTTGAAACAGTCTGATGAGTGATGGGTGAACAAAAAACATAATCAAAGGACATAACTCTTGAGAATTATCTCCCATGTTGTATAGAACTTCTCAAATCTAACGCATAGATTTGAGAAGTTCTATACAACATGGGAGATAATTCTCAAGAGTTATGTCCTTTGATTAAATTATAAAAATTCTCCCTGCTTCCCTCTTATTTCTTTGGTATGAACAAAAAACAAATGGAAAAAATTGAAACTTACGATTGAAACGGACAATGGAATCAAAAACTGTGATAAAGAGGGGAAACAACCAAAAACAAACGAAAAAAACAAACCTAAAAAAAAGGATTGGTCTTTACAGCGTAGTTAGTCGTCCCTGTTGGCTCAGTGGGTTAGAGCGCCATGCTAATACGGCAGGGGTCATAGTTCAACCCTCAGGCGGCCACAGATTTCTCTGTCTGTCTGTCTGTCTGTCTGTCTGTCTGTCTCTCTCTCTCTCTCGCTCTCTCTCTCTCTCTGTCTGTCTCTCTCTCTCTCTCTCTGTTCTCTCTGTCTCTCTCTCTCTCTCTCTCTCCTCTCTCTCTCCTGTTCTCTCTGTCTCTCTGCTCTCTCTCTCCCCCTCTCTCTCCCCTCTCTCTCTCTCTGTGTCTGTCTGTCTCTCTCTTTCTCCCCTCTCTCTCTCTATTCTCTCTCTCTCGCCCTCTCTCTCTCTCCTCCCTCTCTCTCTCTCTCCTCTCTCTCCCTCTTCTCTCTCCCTCTCTCTCTCCCTCTCTCTCATCTCTCTCCTCTCTCTCTCTCATCTCTCTCCTCTCTCTCTCTCTCTCTCTAAGGCAGGCAAGTTCTTGTGTTAGAGCCGTGATGCAAGAAGTTTGGAGTCTGTTTAAGAGGGATTCATCGCTCTCGGAAAATTCCATATGCGCTCCACCCACACCTGCCAGCAAACTATCTGGCAGACTTCCTGGACCTGCCCCAAACTCTATGCACTGACAAGGTCTTGAAATGGGGAGGGGGGGGAGGGGGAAAGGGAGGAATGAAATACTACACTGACACAATAAGAATGACAAAAACATTCAGATTGGCAGCGAACAAGCCAATTTTAACCTTCTGACTCCGACACCCTGTCCACCAGCATCCTGCATTGCCAACCATGCTAGCAAAGCAAAAACTAACCCTTTAACCTCCCGCACCCTATCCACCAGCTCCTGCATCGTTAACCATGCTAGCAAAGCAAAAACTCTAACCCTTTACTCCCTACCACCAGTATCCTGCATAGTCAACCATGTTAGCAAAGCAAAAACGAAACCCTTTCACTCCCGCACCATTCCACCAGTATCCTGCATAGTCAACCATGTTAGCAAAGCAAAAACGAAACCCTTTCACTCCCGCACCATGTCCATCAGTATCCTGCATAGTCAACCATGTTAGCAAAGCAAAAACGTAACCCTTTCACTCCCGCACCATGTCCACCAGTATCCTGCATAGTCAACCATGTTAGCAAAGCAAAAACGTAACCCTTTCACTCCCGCACCATGTCCACCAGTATCCTGCATAGTCAACCATGTTAGCAAAGCAAAACGTAACCCTTTCACTCCCGCACCATGTCCACCAGCTTCCTGCATCGTTAACCATGCTAGCAAAGCAAAACCTTAACCTTTTGACTCCCTCAACCTATCCACCAGCTTCCTGCATAGTCAACCATGCTAGCAAAGCAAAAACCTAACCCTTTTGACTCCCTCAACCTATCCACCAGCTTCCTGCAGGAAGCTCGTGGACAGGGTGAGGGATTCAAGGGATTAATTTTTTTGCAGCTCGTGGGCAGAGTGCGGGAGTCAAAGGGTTAACGAATGTTGCGAGCTGGAACTGAGGTCGAGATAGCAGATCTCAAGTCCGCGGTTCTATCAAAAGAATTAAGATCTGACGTATCGAGTGTAGGCCCGGCACGCTAAAATTAAAACCGGCCTGTTGGCTGCCTGTCCAGCTTGTTGCTCTGATCATTCTGGTGGTGTCAGTTCAATGTGTCATAGGTCCTGTCTTCACCCCATCCCACCCCACCCCACTTCATTTCAAGATCTTGAGAGTGCATTGGGTTTTGTGCTGTCAGACGACAGACTGGGTGGAGCGCTGTATGGAGTTGCCCGAGTACATTGAATCCCTCTTGAACAAACTCCAGCTCTAAACTCCAACTCAGTACAGCAACAAGGTACTGTATTAATCTACGCTTACTGTCATAACATATCCCGGCGTCAACTAGGCACGAGAGATACAGACACCTGCAGTGTTGGTCAGAAGATTTGAACAACTAGGCACGAGAGGTACAGATACCTGCAGTGTTGGTCAGAAGATTTGAACAACACACTCAATGACGCATCTGTGAAGTGGATGAGACACGACTGAGTGGTCCTAGTCGTCTCAACGAGCCCACAACACGATCAACTCTAGGTAGAAGCCGGCCTAAAAGTCCCGCAATATGCAATGATTCATGAAGGGACTGATGGGGATTTGAATCCACAACCTTCCCGTCGG
>JAPXFY010000014.1:8914809-8922309 GCA_030674185.1 Monoplex corrugatus | reverse complement strand
TCGGAGGCAGAGCGGAGGGTACGTGAGGGAACATAGATCTCAAGTAGGCTTGACAGGTAATCGGGGGCTGCGTTATTGAGGCTTTTGTAGCACATGGTGTCTAGTTTGTACTGTATGCGCTTTGATACAGGGAGCCAGTGAAGTTGTGCCAGGAGAGGAGATATGTGGTCAGCTTTTTTCTTTTTGAGTACAAGGCGTACAGCATTGTTTTGAATGCGCTGTAGGATGTGAATGGTGGAGGCAGGAAGACCAGACAGGAGTGAATTGCAATAGTCAATGCGAGACATTATGAAGGAGAGAACGAGTTTTGCAGTTGTTTCGACAGAGAGATACTTCCTGATCAGGCTTATACGATGGAGATGATAGTAGCAAGATCTGGCAGTTTGAGAAACAAAGTTGTTCATGGAGAGGGTAGAATCAATGCAGACACCAAGGTTTTTAGCTGAATCAGAAATTGGGACTGATGTGTTACATAATGGGAGAGAAAGAGGAGGCAGCTGAGAAAGTTTTTGACGGGTGCCAATGAGGATAGCTTCTGTCTTGTCGTCATTAAGCTGAAGTTTGTTGAACGTCATCCAGTTCTTAATGTCTGAGTAACACTCAGTGGTGCGAGTCAACAGGCGCTGTATATTATCAGGTGAGTCACTGTCTTGAAGTTGGGTGTCATCAGCATAGAAGTGGTGTTTTATAGAGTGGGAGTTGATGATGGTGGACAGGGGGGAGGTGTAAAGAGTGAAAAGAACAGGGCCAAGGACAGATCCTTGTGGAACACCACAGGTCAGGTATGCAGGTTGAGAGTAAGTGCCATTGATGAGAACAGTTTGTTTTCTGTTTGATAAATACGAAGTGAAAAAGGAGAGAGCAATGTCAGAGATGCCAAAAGTATGATGAAGTCTAGAAAGGAGAATACCATGGTCAATGGTATCGAAGGCTGCAGACAGATCAAGGAGTGTGAGGAGAGAGACTTTGCCAGTATCAGTTGCAAGGAGATTGTTGAGAATGTGTAGTAGGGCAGTTTCAGTGCTATGGCACTGGCGGTAGGCTGACTGGAAAGGATTGAGGAGATTGTTGGCAGACAGGTGAGAGTTCAGCTGGTTGAGGACGACTTTTTCAAGGAGTTTTGACAAGAAAGAGAGATTAGAGATAGGCCGGTAATTTTTCAGTTCATTTGGGTCTAAATTGTGTTTCTTGAGGAGAGGGTGAACAATAGCAGACTTGAAAGAATCTGGGACAGTTCCAGTTTGAAGAGAAGTGTTGATGATGTCAGTGATGAATGGGAGGAGAGTAGGGAGACAGTCGGCGTAGAGAGAACCTGGAAGAGGATCCAGTTCGCAGGTTTTGAACGACATGGATCTGATTGTGTTGAGAATTTCTTCTTGTGAAGACTGGGGTAAAAGTAGTAAGAGGTGTGCCAGAGAAGAAAGGGTCAGGTGGGCATGGTTGACAGGGTGTCCTGTCAAGCCTGTCACGAAGAGTTTGTATTTTGGTGGTGAAATAGTTGGAGAATACAGATGGGAGTTCTTCATTTGTATGTTTTGTTGGGAGAGGTAAATCTTTTCGTGTGCCAAGGAGATGATTCATGGTTGTAAAGAGTTCTTTTGAAGAAGAGGCATTCAGGATTTTGGTTTGGAAATAGCTTGTTTTTGCTGATGCAATGAGGGTGGATACTTTTGTTTTAGAGGCTTGGAAAAGTTGCCTGTGTACAGTGAGTTTGGATTTGCGCCAGCGGCGCTCTGCTCTGCGGCGGGCACGTTTTGCACAGGCGATCTCATGAGTGAGCCAGGGGGTAGGGGGGCGGTCAGGTAAAAGACGGGTTGTGGCTGGAGCATGAGTGTCCAGAAGATGGTGGAGAGTAGTATAGAATTCATCGGCAAGGTTATGTGACTTTTCAGAAAGGAGACGGGAGGCATCAGATGAAAATGTGGAGAGGTCGATAGATTTGAGATTGCGTCGAGTCACTGTGCGCATGGTACGGGAAGGAGGAGAAATGTCGAGAGAACAGAGAATTGCAGAGTGGTCAGATGGAAGGGCTGAAGTTAGACGGGTAGAAAGAACTAAGCAGTTGTCAGTAGCGGAATTGTGGTGATCACGAGAAATGATCCAGTCAAGAATGTGACCTTTTTGATGGGTTGGTTCAGAAATGTGTTGAGTCATATTGTGATTGGACAGAGAGTTGATGATATGTCTTGTGTCATAACGGTGAGTGTTGTCATAGTGGACATTGATGTCACCTAGAATGATGAGATTTCCAGGTAAGAGGCAGTAGTGGTCAAGCAATTGGTCAAAGTCAGAGAGAAACGTGGATGTGGTGAGTTTGTTGGCAGAGCTAGGTGGGGGTCGATAGACACAGGAGAAGGTGATGGGGTGAGGGGTGGATTGGAAGGATACTTCAACGTGCTCGAAAGAAGGATGGGAGAAAGGCAGAGACTGCGAGAAAGATAGGCGGGAATGGAGTGAGTCGTTGTAGAGGATGGCGATACCGCCACCTCGGGATGAGCGATGGAAAGAAGCAAGCCTGTAACCATTCGGAGTGAGGCTAGCATGTATAGGTTCGTGACCAAGGGGGTTAAGCCATGTCTCTGTGATAAAAGATATATGAGTGTGTGACACGTAATTATAAGACGTGCACTGCACTCAAATGCAATTTCAAACTACGCTGTGTTCCGACTTTACAATACGTTTACACAGGCATTGGTTGTTTGGTTGTTTCGTTGGTTGGTTGGGTAGTTGGTTGGTTGGTTGGTTGATTGGTTGGTTGGTTGGTTGGTTGGTTGGTTGGTTGTTTGGTTGGTTGGTTGGTTGGTTGGTTGATTGGTTGGTTGGTTGGGTAGTTGGTTGTTTGGTTGGTTGGTTGGTTGGTTGGTTAGTTGGTTGGTTGGTTGGTTGGTTGGTTGGTTGGTTGGTTGGTTGGTTAGTTGGTTGGTTGGTTGGTTGGTTGGTTGGATAGTTGGTTGGTTGGTTGTTGGTTGGTTGGTTGGTTGGTTGGTTGGTTGGTTGTTTGTTTGGTTGGTTGGTTGGTTGGTTGGTTGGTTGGTTGGTTGATTGGTTGGATAGTTGGTTGGTTGGTGGGTTGTGTTAGTTGGTTGGTGGTTGGTTGGTTGGTTGGTTGGTTGGTTGGATAGTTGGTTGGTTGGTTGGTTGGTTGTTTGGTTGGTCGGTTGGTTGGTTGGTTGGTTGGTTGGTGGTTGGTAGGTTCATTGGTTGGTCAGTTGGTTCTTTATGTTTGTGATTCTTTATTTCTTTCTTTCTTTGTGTATTTTTGTTTGTGTGTTTGTTCATTTGTGCTTTTTTGTTTGTTTGTTTCTTTGTTTCTTTGTGATTTCAGCTGGGGTTTCTCGGGTGCAAGGCAAAGTGCCTTGGAGTTAAGGCACACACACCGCTAAAGAAGACTTGGAATGGAATCCTTGCACTGGGATTAAGTTTGAAATATGGAATCTGCTAGGACGGGAGAGGGACCAATGAAATACTAGCTGATAAAACCAGAATGCAATAATGGTAACCTATCCCGTAGGGCAGTGTGCAAGAAAATCCGACAATGCAACTCCAAACTCTAAGTAAACACCTGTCTATGCAACTCCAAACTCTAAGTAAACACCTTCTATGTAATTCCAAACTCTTAGTAAACACCTGTCTATGCAACTCCAAACTCTTATTAAACACCTCTCTATGCAACTCCAAACTCTAAGTAAACACCTGTCTATGTAACTCCAAACTCTAAGTAAACACCTGTCTATGCAACTCCAAACTCTTAGTAAACACCTGTCTATGAAACTCCAAACTCTTAGTAAACACCTGTCTATGCAACTTAGTAAACACCTGTCTATGTAACTCCAAACTTGGTAAACACCTGACTATGCAACTCCAAACTATTATTAAACACCTGTCTAAACAACTCCAAACTACTATTAAACAACTGTCTATGTAACCCCAAACTCTTATCAAACACCTGTCTATGCAACTTAGTAAACACCTGTCTATGCAACTTAGTAAACACCTGCCTATGCAACTTAGTAAACACCTGTCTATGCAACTCCAAACTCTTAGTAAACACCTGTCTATGCAACTCCAAACTCTTAGTAAACACCTGTCTATGCAACTCTAAACTCTTAGTAAACACCTGTCTATGCAACTCCAAACTCTTAGTAAACACCTGTCTATGCAACTCCAAACTCTTAGTAAACACCTGTCTATGAAACTCCAAACTCTTAGTAAACACCTGTCTATGCAACTCCAAACTGTTAAACACCTATCTATGTAACTCAAACTCTTAGTAAACACCTGTCTATGCAACTCTAAACTCTTAGTAAACACCTGTCTATGTAACTCCAAACTCTTATTTAACACCTGTCTATGTAACTCCAAACTTTATTAAACCCTGTTTTGTAACTCCAAACTCTTATTAAACACCTGTCTATGTAACTCTAAACTCTAAGTAAACACCTGTCTGTGCAACTCCAAACTCTATTAAACACCTGTCTATGTAACTCCAAACTCTTATTAAACACCTGTCTATGTAACTCCAAACTCTTATTAAACATCTGTCTATGTAACTCCAAACTCTGAGTAAACACCTGCCTATGCAACTCCAAACTCTTATTAAACACCTGTCTATGTAACTCCAAACTCTGAGTAAACACCTGCCTAAACAACTCCAAACTCCTATTAAACACCTGTCCATGTACTACTCACCGCCAGAGGTGGAGCGAGGAAGACCCCAATGTGAGGGTCGTAAGGTCCCTGGGCCACTGGTGGCTTGGCCCTCTCCAGCGTGGGGTTCTTCTGGTATCGTCCACTTAACGGCCTGTCACACCATCCACACAGCGTGTCAATGAACATTGTAGGGCCCCCCAAAGCATGAAGGCTGTTTGTGTCAGTCACACTTAATTTCTGTCAGATATGTCATTAGTTTTCGTGTGGATTTTTTATGTTATCATAGTTTATGTGTATTAATGTTGACTCTGTGACCATTACAGTGTACCTCCATTAGTGTGGAATCTCCAGGGGCGAGGGTTAAATGTAAAAAGTATTATATATCTTTTATGCCACTACCTTCGAAAACTAAATACGTGCTCTTGTCCTTTCCTTGCGCTCTCTCTCTCTTCTCTTCTCTCTCTCTCTCTCTCTCTCTCTCTCTCTCTCTCTCTCTCTCTCTCTCTCTCTCTCTCTCTCTTTTTTTTTTTCACTCACACACATAAATACACACTTACTGTGACACACACACACACTATGTAAGCACACGTCATACACACACACACACACACAAACACACACACATACACAAACAACACACACAACACAACACACACACACACACACAACACACACACAACACATTCAACACACACAAACACACACACAAACACACACACAAACACACACACACACACATAACACACCCGTAGCAACACACACAACACACACACACACACACACAACACACACACACACACACACACACACAACACAACACACACACACCCCACACACACACACACACACACACACCACACACACACAAAACACACACCGAACACATACACACACAGACACACAACACACACACACACACACACACACACACACACACACACACACACAACACACACACACACACACACAAACACACAACAAACACACACAAACACACACACACACTACATAAGCACACGCCATACGCAGACACACACAAACACAAGCACACAAAGGCACGCTCACACACGCACACACACACACATACAAACAAACAAACATACACACAAACAAACACACACACACAAACAAACAAACACACACACAAACAAACAAACATACACACAAACAAACAAACACACACACATACACACAAACAAACAAACACACACAACAAACAAACACACACACACAAACAAACAAACACACACACACACAAACAAACACACACACACACACAAAAACACACAACACACACACACACACACAAAACACCACACACACACAACACACACACACACACACACACACACACACACACACACACACACACACACACACACAAACTTACCTCTCTAGCACAGGGAAGGGGTCTGGGTTCCTTAACACAGGGGGCTCCGCAGGACTGCCCTGAAAGCTGTGACTAAGGTCCGTCTCTGCATCCCCATCATAGGCGTAAGCTTCGTTCTCCAGCCCCTTTAAACGACCCACAGCTGCTGGGTGCTGGGGATAGGCCCCTGGATCATTATCCTCCAGCAAGACGCTGTCGAAAGAATCATCAACACTCGCTTCCTTTCTAGGATTCTGACGACTGCTGGGAGGACCGTGGATGACCTCTTCATATCCTTGTGGTGGATAATCCCCACCGTGTCTAGGCACGACTTCTGAAGGGTGTGGAACCCTATGTCCAGGAACCCTGTTCTCTGGATGGTAACCGTCGCTTCCAGACATCTGTTCTGACGGGTCTGACAATCCCAGTCCGTCAGAGGGTCTGTTCTCAGAGTCACGTTCCAAGAGTCTAGAATCTTTTATGTCGAGTTGGTCACTAGAAGTATTTAGATGATCATGGGGGGTATCACGTCCACCCTGGAACTGAGGTGTGGAGAATTCAGCAGGATGTAGGGGTTGTTCTGGACCAAGGTCATCTACAGAGTTGTCGTGTCTGTACGTGGACCTCGGAATGATCGACAGTTCATGATTCTCTGCTCGTTCTGTGTCCGTATGCTGCATACCGGAAGACGGTGGCCGAGCGGAACTGACGTCACCAGGGATCGAGGCAAAGGAACGGTCATGCTGACTGCCCACGTCACCAGGGGATGTGACGTAAGCAGGATTAACGAAGTTGTCATCAGAGCGTGGTGGTGGTGGTGTGTCTTGATCCATGGCCGATGGGAGTCAAGCTGACACAGAATAAATGAAACAGATTAATGTCAAGACGTTGTTGGCACGGACATTTAACAAGATCCAGTAACTTAGGCCGGTTCGCCGACAACTTGCTCCTGTCCTGTTTTGTGTATTGAATACGTGTTCTCATTCTTAACACACACACACACACACACACACACACACACACACACACCACACACCCACACACACACACACACACACACCACACACACACACACACACACACAACACCGTCTAATATCACTTATAGTGAAAAGACGTTAAATCAAAGAACGAACGAACACAGAGAGAGTGTGTGTGTGAGAGAGAGAAAGAGAAAGACAGAGAGAGACAGAGCAGACAGACAGACAGACAGACAGAGACAGAGGACAGAGAGACAGACAGAGAGAGGAGAGGAGAGAGAGAGAGAGGGAGGGAGAGAGAGAATTCAATGCCCTTCTTAAATCAGTCCTTCAAGGAATTGTTATAGGAGTGAGACAGAGGATAAAATGAAAAAAAATGATGGATGAATAGAGAATCCATTTAGAGAGACCCAGGCTTGGGCACACAGCCGACAAAGCTGGAGGAAGCTGGTGGAAATATTCTAAGGCGTGACGCCCTTATTCTTGGAGTTAAGAAGAAGGT
>JAPXFY010000014.1:8884809-8909809 GCA_030674185.1 Monoplex corrugatus | reverse complement strand
CGCAGGTTCGGCGCAAGTGACTTTGTCAAACGAACAAGTAGCTAGATTAGATAATACCAAGGAGAGCACTATGTGTTGAAAAGTAGGCCTAGGCCTTCGTGACGACTATGTATACATACACGGCCACGGGCCTGTGAAAAAAATTTCCACCTGCTATTGAACCAGTGGTGTGCGTGCTGTGTGTAGTGTTTGTTAACGCCTTATCGATCTGGTTGGCTGTATTGGGATGATTATCTCGTTGAAAACAATATACACAACGATATCTAGGAAATCTTGTTATAAGAAACACCTCGAGGGTGTGGATGGGACCCAGAGTACCAAAGTCTCCCCCTCTCTGGACGATCACCTCCCAAGCTCCCCGACGCTACTTGATAGCCATTCAACATCATCATCAGTGCCTTGCCACAAGGCGTTGGCGATCATGGCCTTCCATCTGTTTCTATCCCTTGTTGCCGCAAACACCTCTTCCACCCTCTCTGTTTTCAGCCATTCTGCAAGTCCGTCCAACATTTTCTCCCTGGGTCTACCTGGTGCTCTCTTTCCCTCCAGCTTTCCTGTGTGACCAGGTGCTCCAATTCCCCTTTCCTCATAAAATAAAATGGCCTATAAATGTCGCCTGTCTTTTCCTGATCTTCCTTATCAATGATCTTCTTGTATCGGCCTCCATTAAGACTGTCTCGTTTGTTTTCTTTGCTGTCCATGGAACTCTCAACATTATTCTTAGAAACCACATCTCGGCTGCCTCAATCTTGTTCTGGCTCTGCTTGTTGACTGTCCACACCTCACAACCGTATAACATTATCGGTTGGATGTCACATTCAAGAACTCTCTTCCTGATGTTAATTGATAGGCATTTGAATGATAGCCATTACATCGAGCAACCAGACAACCAACCAAGTTTGTTTGTTCTTCTTCCTTACCTCCCTTGTTTGTTCTCCTTCCCCCTTGTTTGTTCTCCTTCCCCTTGTTTGTTCTCCTTCCCCTTGTTTGTTCTCCTTCCCCCTTGTTTGTTCTCCTTCCCCCTTGTTTGTTCTCCTTCCCCCTTTTGTTTGTTCTCCTTCCCCTTGTTTGTTCTCCTTCTCTCCTTTGTTTGTTCTCCTTCCCTCTTTTGTTTGTTCTCCTTCCTCCCTTGTTTGTTCTCCTTCCTCCCTTGTTTGTTCTCCTTCCCTCTTTTGTTTGTTCTCCTTCCTCCCTTGTTTGTCCTCCTCCCTGCATTGTCAATGTCGCCTTCTCCTTTTGTTCCCTTCCCCTTTTGATCCACTCCTTCCTTGTTGTGGTTCGTTCCAGGGGTTAGTTCTCCTTGCCCTTGTTTGATTCTCCTGTTCAATGTTTGGTTTCCTTCATTCCACCTGTTGTCTACCTCCCCTTGTTGTTCCTACACAGTCCTTGTTTGTATCTTCCTCCCTTGCGTTTGTAACTCCTTCTTTTTGACTCTAGCCACACTTGTCTGATTGACCTTCTCTTGTTTGTTCTGCCAACCCTTGGTTCCGCACTTGTTTGTTCAACGAACAAGTGCTTGATTGTATACCTTCACACTATGTGTTGAAATACCTCCTTCGTTTGACGTATGTATACTCCGTCCGCCTGTGTATTTCTCCTTCATTCCTGTGGTTCTCTGTCTTCCGTGTTTGTTCTCCTTTCATCCTTGGTGTATTGTATCTATCCTCGTTTGAATTCCCTTCTTGTTTGTTATAGCCCCCTCGGGTGTGGTGGATCTCCTTACCACTGTCTCCCCCTCTTGTACGTTCTCCTTCCCCTTGCTCCCCCGCTCTTGATAGCCTTCCTCTCCAGTGTTTGCCACTTGCGTTGTGTGTTCTCCTTCCACTTGTTTTCTATCCCTTTTTTGCCGCTCACCTCTCCTTCCATCCCTTCTTGTTTCGTCCATTCTGTAGTTCCGTTCCACATTCTCTCCCTTTTGTCCTTCCTTGGTTGCTCTCTTTCCTTCCAGTTTTCTCTTCCATCCTGTGTTCTCCTTCCCCTTTTCTTTCCTTTTCCCTTGTCTTTTCCTTCTTCCTTGTTCTCTGATCTTCTTGTTTGGTCTCCTTACTTCCTGTTTGTTTCTTTGCTGCCATGGTCTCCTTCCTTTGTTTGAAACCCATCTCCTTCCTCTATTTGTTCTGGCTCTCCCTTGTTTGTCCCTACCTTCCTACTGTTATAACATTATCTGTTGGTTCTCACTTCACTCCTTCTGTGTTACTGTTTGCATTTGTTGATAGCTTCTTCACTACCCTGATCAACCTCCGTTTGTTTGTTCTTCTTCCTTACCCCTTGTTTGTTCTCCTTCCCCCTTGTTTGTTCTCCTTCCCCCTTGTTTGTTCTCCTTCCCCCTTGTTTGTTCTCCTTCCCCTTTGTTTGTTCTCCTTCCCCCTTGTTTGTTCTCCTTCCTTCCCTTGTTTGTTCTCCTTCCCCCTTGTTTGTTCTCCTTCCCCCTTGTTTGTTCTCCTTCCCCTTGTTTGTTCTCCTTCCCTCTTGTTTGTTTCTTCCTCCTTTGTTCTCCTTCCTCCTTGTTTGTTCTCCTTCCCCCTTTGTTTGTTCTCCTTCCTTCCCTTGTTTGTTCTCCTTCCCTTTCCCTTGTTTGTTCTCCTTCCCTCTTGTTTGTTCTCCTTCCCCCTTGTTTGTTCTCCTTCCTCCCTTGTTTGTTCTCCTTCCTCCCTTGTTTGTTCTCCTTCCTCCCTTGTTTGTTCTCCTTCCCCCTTGTTTGTTCTCCTTCCTCCCTTGTTTGTTCTCCTTCCCTCTTTGTTTGTTCTCCTTCCACCTTGTTTGTTCTCCTTCCCCCTTGTTTGTTCTCCTTCCCCCTTGTTTGTTCTCCTTCCACCCTTGTTTGTTCTCCTTCCACCCTTGTTTGTTCTCCTTCCACCCTTGTTTGTTCTCCTTCCCCCTTGTTTGTTCTCCTTCCACCCTTGTTTGTTCTCCTTCCACCCTTGTTTGTTCTCCTTCCACCCTTGTTTGTTCTCCTTCCCCCTTGTTTGTTCTCCTTCCTCCCTTGTTTGTTCTCCTTCCCCTTGTTTGTTCTCCTTCCCCCTTGTTTGTTCTTCCCTTGTCCCCCTTGTTTGTTCTCCTTCCCCTTGTTTGTTCTCCTTCCCCTTGTTTGTTCTCCTTCCCCCTTGTTTGTTCTTTATGCTTTCTTTTGTTTTGTTTTATGGCCGTAGTTTATTTTCAATGCAAAATATTATTGCAACTCTTAGCAACATTGTATATCATTGGTTTTGTTTGTTGTTGTTTCCTTTTCTCACATTGAACCCAGCAGCAGGGAAGTTTCAGTCTTTTTCTCATAATTTTTGTATCTGGTGTTTGTTTGTTTGTTTGTAATCTTACGCTTGACAAAGGCCAGTTGGCCGAACATTTGCGCCTGTCTTGTTTTGTTGTATTAAATACGCGTTCTTATTCTTCTTTCGTGTTTTTTCTGGTTCCTGTTGTTGTTGTTGTTAAGGGTTGATTATATTTGCTTTACATTTATATTTGCAACATTTATAGGCCATTTTATGAGGAAGGGGGATTTGGAGCACCTGGTCACAACGGGAAAGCTGGAAGGAAAGAGAGCACCGGGTAGACCCAGGGAGAAAATGCTGGACGGACTTGCAGAGTGGCTGGGGACGAGGAGGGTAGGGGGAGATGCTAGGGGCAACGAGAGATAGAGACAGATGGAAGACCATGATCGCCAACGCCATGCGGCAGGGCACCTGATTATGATGATGACATATATCTCTTTGTCTCTCATGCTTTTGCAAAGCGCATGACCTATTACCACGGTACTGGAATATACATGTAATTCAGTATTTTATCACAATTCACGTTTATAACTTGCATCGAATTTCATGTCTGTTTGTTTACTTGGTTGGTTGTCTGGTTGCTGTTGTTTTACATTTGCTGATAATATTTCCGTGTAGAGCAGCAAGGACTTAGCTGTAAGACAGGTCCAGTGGGACCTAATGCTATTATCCTTGAGTAATGAAGTTCTGAAGTCTGAAGTCTTTCCTTATTGTGTGTGAATATCATGGCGGTACAACGTGACAGATGCCCTATTTCTGTAGTAGAGCAAACATTACTAATCAAGCATGGAAAAATGCTACCATCGGAAAAGGATAAAACTTTATGTTTAAAAAAATTCGAAGTATTTCACAGAAAGAAATACTCTCTCTCTCTCTCTCTCTCTCTCTCTCTCTCTCTCTCTCTCTCTCTCTCTCTCTCTCTCTCTCACACACACACACACACACACACACACACACACACACACATATAATATATGTATATATATATATCCATATATATATATATATATATGCATTATATATGCATATATATACATATATATACATGTCCTCATTTTTACACTCATGTAGTTCAATGACACTCCCATACAAAATAAAACAGACGGTCCACGCACGCACACACACACACACAACACACACACACACACACACATATATATATATATATATATACACACACACACACACCACACACACACACACACACACACACACAGCGCGCGCGCGCGCGCGCGCGCGCGCGCGCAGAAACAGCCAGTCGCAAAAGTTTTGCCCTTTCACGCCCTCACCCTATCCACCAGCTTACTACGAAGGCGTGAAAGGGTTAAGTTTTTGCTTCGATGTCATGGCTGACAATGCGGGATGTGGTGGACAGGGTGCGGGAGTCAAAGGTCAAGAAAGAGATCTATCTACGCCCACAGACGTGTCAGTGTTCGGCTCACAAGCTAAAGGCACAAACTACTGCTCCACCTGTCGCCGTCTGAGTGGAGGGGGAAGGTCGAGTGAGGAGTGGCGGGAGGGGGGGAGGGACGAGGGAGGGAGGGAGGGAGAACGGGATGGAGGGAGCGGAATGTGAGTGGGTCTGAGTGTGTAAGTGTATTGCTGTACTTAGGCCTAAGCTGCTTACTAATCGTCATCTGTCAGTCCAAAAACGTTTTAGAGCCTCTTTTAGCAACAGTCTAATAGCTAGTCCTCATGTACTCAGAATGGTAGGAATTTAAACCCTTTGACACCCTATTCACCAGCTGCAAAAACTTAACCCTATGACTCCCTCACCCTATTCACCAGCTTCCTGCAGGAAGCTGGCGGATAGGGTGAGGGAATCAAAGAGTTATGTTTTTTGTTTGTTAGCATGGTTGACAATACAGGATGCTGGTTGACAGGGTGTGAGAGTCAAAGGTTAATTCTTCTTTTAGCAACATTCTAATAGTGGTCCTCATATGCTCAGAATGGTAGGACTTTAACCCTCCGACTCCCACACCCTATCCACCAGCATCCTGCATTGTCAACCATGCTAGCAAAGCAAAAACTTAACCCTTTGACTCCCACACCCTGTCCACCAGCATCCTGCATTGTCACCTATGCTAGCAAAGCAAAAACTTAACCCTTTGACTCCCTCATACTATCCACCAGCTTCCTGCATGAAGCTGGTAGATAGAGCGAAGGAAGTCGAAGGGTTAAGTTTTTGCAGTTGGTGGATAGGGTGTGGTAGTCAAAGAGTTAAACTTCCGCAGAACGGAACGGAACATAAAGACTGTTAATCGTACGATAACCTAGAACACAGTTTGTCGTCTACTATAGGGGTAGGGGCCTAAATAGAAGCGTCCAGTGGCTGGTCAGCTGTGAAGCGGAACGGGTGTTGATTCACGTGGTTGTATTTACCACTGACCTGTATAAACTCTTCCGATAAGATCTCTGTGATGTAGCGGGCCCCAGTAGCTCAGTTGGTTTGAGCGTCAGATTCACATGCTAATGGTTGTGGTTTCGAACTCCGGGATGCGCTATATCAAAACTGGCCATCTCATTGTCCCATCTTAACATCATTGTTGTTCTGGTGGTGGTAGTATAGGATTAGATAAGTCCCCCTTCTCCCACTTCCCTGGGATGGTTATCCGCGTCGGCCATATCACCTGAAGTGGGTGTCGACGTAAAAACTGAACCAAATCAATCCAAAAACTCTCTGTGGTGTTTTAAGTCTACGTACACGCCAGTCGCCGTGGTGTAGTGGTTAACGCAACGGACTACCGACTGAAGGTTGTGGGTTCGAATCCCCATCAGTCCCTTCAAAAGTCATTGTGGGATTTTTCGGCTCTAACCGCTCCTATCCACAGTTGGGCGAGCTATGGACTCGTTGGGAAGGCTTGGGACCACACAGTCGAGTCTCATCCACTTCACGGATGCGTCATTGAGGGTGTCTCTCACTTCTTCTGACCGACACCGCAAGAGTCTGTATCTCTCGGGCCTGGTTGACGCCGGGGTATATTATGATAGTAAGCGTGCAGTAGCCCTACAACCCTTTCACGCAGTCTCAGTCCTAGATGGAACTTCATAGCATCATGATTATCATCCTCATCGACATTATCATCAGCGCATTGTAGAAAAAAAAAAGGGGGTCGATAAAAAAGGGGTGAGTACAAAGGTAGCTCCCTGAGTGCAATGATCCTTGAAAAAAAAATCTAAATGTCTACGTGCACATGCCAGGCAGACCCAGGGAGAGAATGCTGGACGGACTTGCAGAGTGGCTGGGGATGAGGAGGGTGGGGGAGATGCTGGGGCAACGAGAGATAGAGATGGTTGGAAGTCCATGGTCGCCAACGCCATGCGGCAGGGCACCTGATGATGATGATGATGACGTGCACATGTGTAGTGGGCAACGGCACTAGACACACCCGACGCACCCGAGGGTGCTGGTATTGTTGTTCTGGGTCCCATCCAGCACCCTCAGGTTTCTTGGTAACTTATACATGTGTGGTATTCTACGGTATTAGACCAGGGTATGCCAGACACACACTCTCTCTGCGCCTCTCTTTGTTTCTGTCTGTCTCTGTCTGTCTGTCTGTCGTTCTTTCTCTCTCTCTCTCTCTCTGTCTGTCTCGATCTGTCTCTGTCTGTCTGTCTGTCTTGATCTGTCTCTGTCTGTCTGTCTGTCTGTCTCTCTCTCTCTCTCTCTTTCTCCCTCTCTGTCTCTGTGTCTCTCTGTCTCTGTCTGTCTCTCTCTCCTCTCTCTTTCTCTCTCTCTCTCTTTCTCTCTCTCTTTCTCTCTCTCTCTCTCTCTCTCTCTCTCTCTCTCTCTCCCTCTCTGTCTCTGTGTCTCTCTGTCTTTGTCTGTCTGTCTCCTCTCTCTTTCTCTCTCTCTCTCTGCCTCTGCCTCTGCCTCTGTCTCTGTCTCTCTGTCTCTCTCTCTCTCTCTCTCTCTCTCTCTCTCTCTCTCTCTCTCTCTCTCTCTCTCTCTCTGCCTGTCTCTGCCTGTCTCTGCCTGCCTCTGCCTGTCTCTGTCTGCCTCTGTCTGTCTCTGTCTCTGTTTCTGTCTCTGGCTTCCCCCCCCCCCTCTCTCTCTCTCTCTCTCTCTCTCCCTCTCTCTCTCCCTCTCTCTCTCTCTTTCGTTTCGTTTTGATTATTTTAAAAGTCCTCTAATATCTAAAGTTAGGATAAGCACTAAATCCATCGAAGTTTGGAGTTTGTTCAAGATCTATCACGAGCGTAGACTGTAGAAATTAACAGCATCTACTTAGGCCTACTTATATGACACACAGTACTCATAGTCCATGGACATTGCTAAATCTTGGCCATCAAACATTCCCTGTCTAAAACAAGTGTGACCACCCGCGTTCAAACAAACAGGAACCAGAAAAAAAACACACACGAAAATAGAATCAGAACACGTATTTGCTATAACAAAATAAGACAGGCACACAATTTCGGCCAACTGGCCTTTTTCAAGCGTAAACGTTAAACAACCGAAAGCAAGTATCTAACAACGAACATGAAAATAATGGGGAAAAAAAACTACAAAACTTTTCTGTTGTCGGAACGAGCGCAGGACATACGTCTGCTCGTCCAGATGACAAAAAAACTTTTTTGTTTTTTCCACTGGTCTTCCCATTTGTTCTTTGTTATTTGTGGTCTGACGTTTATGTCTGACAAAGGCCGATTTCCCAAAAATTTGCGCCTGTCCTGTCTTCGTATTGCATGAAATATGCTGTCTGATTCTATTTTCGTGGGGGTTTTTTGTTTGTTTTGTTTTGGGTTTGTTTTTTTGTTTTTTTTTTTGTTTGTTTTTTTTTGGGGGGGGGGGGTTTGGGGGGTGTGTGTGTGTGAGACTGTTTTTGTTTTGTTTGGTTGTTGTTGTTGTTGTTTGTTTGTTTGTTTTTTTATCCCTATCTAGCTTAATCCTTTGACTCCCGTACCCTGTCCACCAGCATCCTGCATTGCCAACCATGCTAACAAAGCTAAAACTTAACGCTTTGATTCCCTTACCCTACCCATCAGCTTCCTCCTGCAGGAAGCTGGTGGATAGGGTGAGGGAATCAAAGGGTCAAAGTTTTTTTGCAGTTGGTGAGTAGGGTGCGGAAGTGAAAAGGGTTAAGTTACTTTAGTGACTGGAGTGTCAATGGTAACTTTGTCATCGTCACTGTCAGACCCTTCACTGTCCTGTCTGTGCCCAGTGTCCATGGGAGGTGACGGTGCTGATTCCCTGCGGCGATGTCGTTTGCTTGAGGAGTTCGGATTTTGGATCTGAATTTGTTCCAAGTGGGATTCATCACACTCGGACAATTCCATATGCGCTCCACACAAATTTGCCACAATTACCTGGCAGACTCCATGAGCCTGCGCAAAACCGAATGCGCTGTCGACGTCTTGAAATGGGGAAGGGGACGGTGGAGAAGAGACCCATGAAACACAAAGCTGTCACGACTAGAATGATGAAAACTGTTAGATGGGCAGCAATCAGACTAGTTTTGAATGTTGCGACTAGGATTGATTGAATTCAAGAGATCAGATCTTGAGTTCATGCTTGTAAAACAAGGCCCTGTAGAAAAAAAAAGTAATAAAAAAAGGAAAAAGTATGTGTGTATATATATAATATAGCGGTGTGCGGACAGCTCAATAAAGTTCTGCAATGTAATTGCCATTAAAACACTATATAGGATGACCATGTACAGGTAGAAAGAAACTCTAGGGAGAGCTAGACAACAGAAGGTCTTCAGAGAAGTAACCCCCTTTAGACAAGTGTTTCGGCCCTGAATTCCTTACACTCTCGGGGGGCCGGGCCACATCCAGGTCATGACTCCTGGATGCCCTTCTGCTGTTGTCTTTTTTTTTTTTTTTTTTTTTTTTTTTTTTTCCCACGCCGGGGAGCGAACCTGGGCGATTCTGCGCTTCAGAACTGCGGTACGCGGTTTTACCAATGTGCTAACGGGGCACACATCATCTGTAGGGAATTTAATCCTTATGAAGTTCACTTTTTTGGTTCCTCCTTGCCCAGATCCAGCTTGAGCTCCTTTCTGCTGCCTCTGCCATCGCTTTAAGGGCTCTAGTCCTCTTCTTCCCAGAAATGGCGAGTTGTTTCATGAGATCATAAGCGGAGGTGCCCACAAACCCTCTTGCCCCGACCTCTATGGCGAAGATTTTGACCCGCAGACCTGCTTTCTTCAGGGTGATGGCAAGACCGGCGTATTTTTCGGTCTTGTAGATATGTGCTTCTTCCATTCTGCTTTCGTATGGCACAGTGAGTTCTATCAGAATCACTTGTTTCGAGGAGTCAGAGTGGAGAGCGATGTCTGGTCTCATGCCTGTCTTGCTGATGACATCTGGGTAATTTCTCCACTCTGGGAGGTCTGCTGTACACTCCCAGTCGACTGCTCCATCCAGAAGACCCTTTGGCAATGTGCTGGTTGTCATAGCACTTTCGGGCCAGACCTGTTTCCCTCCTGCTTTGTAGAACGTTGTCATAGCAATTGGTGCGTTTGGGGTCATGGTTTTTTCGCTAACCACATCTGTGATCACTTTCAGAACTTGGTTGTGCCTCCATGTATACCTTCCTTGGGCTAGCGCTACTTTGCAAGAGCTTAGGACATGTTCCACTGTTTGTTTCTTCTGACAGAGCGGACATGCTGGGTCGTCTGATTTCCCCCATTTCACTAAGTTTGCATTCGAGGGGAGCAAGTCATATACAGATCTGAGGAGGAAGCTTATCCTTAGAGGAGCCATGTGCCACATATCGTTCCAGCTGAGACTTCTTTGGAGTGCACTGTCCCATGTTGTCCATTGCCCCTGTTGACCTTGCTGGACTGCCTTCTGCACTCTTTTGACATCTTCTTCTTCCTTCAACTCCTGTATGATCATGTCTCTTTTTTCCTTCCCTTTGGCTTTGGACCACCACTGCATTTTTGTTGCTCCCAGTCCCTGTCTGTTGGTTTGCGTGTGTCCAATTATTTCTTTGATGCTGAGGTTTCTCTTGGCATTGTTTACAGCCTCTTGGACTTTCCACTTTCTGCCAGTTCTCAGCTTTGGATGAACTGATCTCACGATATTGTCTTCCGATTCCTCCAGCATGCTCAACAGTCTTGCTTTTCCAACTTTGTATTCCTCCACTATGGATTTGAGAGGTAGCTTCAGCATTGCTTGACGACAGTAGAATGCAACATCAGTGAGACCAGGTGGGACACCGAGCCATTTTCTTGTGTATTTGTTGATTTTGGCTTCCATTGCTTCGACTGTGCTGGTGCAAATGTCATAGATTAGCAGTGGCCACAGCAGCTTTGGTATCAGCATGAACTGTAGACACCAGACTTTGTATTTGCCTGGCAGTCCGCAGTTATCTATTTTCTTCAGGCCTTCTTCTGCTGTTTGCTTGGTTTCACATCCCCTTTGTGTGTCTTTCAGGGAGTCATCATACCATCTTCCGAGACTTTTTACTGGCTCTTCTGTGACAGTGGGGATGGCTTGGTTGGCTACCATGAATTTGACTGAATCTGCCACTTTTCCTTTTCGCAGTGAGAGACTTCGGGATTTCTTAGGTTTGAACCTCATTCTTGAAGAGGCCACCAGCTCATCCAGCTGCTTTAAGATTTGGTGTGTCTCTTCCTCATCCGTGGACAAGACTGTTGTGTCATCCATGAAAGCTTTCAGAGGAGGCATCTGGTATCCATCTCCCAGATTCACTGGATCTGAATGTATATTATGCTGAACAACATTGTATGATGAACAGGAGGACTAAGTTTACTTAAAGCCTATGTTATGCACTGTCCTAGATATTGATATTGATATTGATATTGATATTGATATTGTCTTGTTTTGTTGTATTAAATGCGCCTGTCTTGTCTTGTTGTATTAAAGCGCCTGTCTTGTTTTGTCTTGTCTTGTTTTGTTGTATTAAATGCGCCTGTCTTGTCTTGTTGTATTAAAGCGCCTGTCTTGTTTTGTCTTGTCTTGTTTTGTTGTATTAAATACGCGTTCATATTCTTCTTTCGTGTTTTTTCTGGTTCATGTGATTGATGATTACCCCCATGTACAACAAGAATGATGTAATATTCTTTGTGCAAACCTCGTTCGATTAAAAAAAATTGGAATAAAAAAAAAGGAAAATAAACTGTAGCCCCTAAAGGTCGGATTGAACCCACTGCCCCTGCATCATGAGAATGGCTGTCTAACAACCCAGCTACTTGGACATAATTATAAAGAAAATTATAAACAAAATTCTGAAAATTCTTTAGACTGATTATGAATTGTGTCTTGAAAATTTCATAAATAAACAAAATTGTAAACAAAATTCTAAAAATTCTTTAGACTAACTGAATTGTGTCTTGGAAAGTTCAGTACTGTGCGTGTTTGTGTGTGTGTGTGTGTGTGTGTGTGTGTGTGTGTGTGTGTGTGTGTGTGGTGTGTGTGTGTGTGTCTGTGTGTGTGTGTGTGTCTGTGAGTACGTGTGTGTGTGTGAGAGAGTGTGTGTGTGTGTGTGTGTGAGAGAGAGAGAGAGAGCGTGAGTGTGTGTGCGTGTGCGCGCGATAAGTCTGTTCCTAAAACTCTCAGAAATTTTGTAGCAGTTCTTTCCCTTTGACCAATATTCCCTCACCTTTTCACTTGTAAGTGTTTAATTAAACTTGACCCACTGCGACTGAGTTCCCAGGATTACATTTATTTCAATATAATGACTCACATGCCAAATTTTTACAGTCAAGTATGGATTTCTGTGTTTTGTGTGCGTGTGTGTGTGTGTGTGTGTGTGTGTGTGTGTGTGTGTGTGTGTGTGTGTGTGTGTGTGCGCGTGTATGTATGTGTGTGTGTGCGCGTGTATGTATGTGTGTGTGTGTGTGTGTGTGTGTGTGTGTGTGTGTGTGTATGTGTGTGTGTGTGTGTGTGTGTGTGCTCCCCAAACCAGTATTACCACTGTAGCAGCAAAATGGAATATATGTGGCACTGGACTTGAGTACTAAGATGGAATATGTTTTGGAAGTGAATTACAGTGTGTTAGAAAAGACTTCGTTTGTTGACCAGTTAATAATACAACAAGAAAGCTGTTGGAAATATTCAACTTTAGTGAAATTATTCAAAAATTCCATTTCTTCTATTTTCTAGTGCTGTGTATGTTTGTGGTTGATTTCTGGCAATGTTTTACACTTTAGTCAAAATTGTGCGATTTGAGGGAAAAGTTGCACCTCTTTGACTTCGGCTCCACTGGCATTTTCTGTACTCTGTTTCATCGCGTTGTTTTGCCCGATTTGTTGTTTATGGTAAAGCGCTGCCTTATATGGGCCTACGTCTACATTTCTGGATAGGAGAGTGCTGGGGATGTCAATTGTAAATTGTAAATAGCCTCGTAGATGCCTCTAAATCAGCCTATTACAATGCTAAAATTCTTGCCTGTTCCACTTCCAAACAACTGTATAATATAACTAATACTCTTCTTGGCAAAACTGGCTCTTCTCCTCTTCCATCTCACTTGCCACCTTCTGATCTTCCACAGGCTTTCTCTGACTATTTTTTCAACAAGATTGCTAACCTCAGGCTTTCTCTCGATTCCACGACGAACACTCATGCTACATTTCCTGAACCCCCTTTCTCTGGAATCCCCCTTTCTTTCTTCCAACCCGTTTCTGAGGACTTTATTAAGAAAATCATCATGAAATCTGGCATTAAAACCTGTGAACTCGACCCATTGCCAGCTTCTTTTCTCACCCATTGTCTCGATACTCTTCTCCCTCACATCACCAATATCATTAACCATTCCCTCTCAACTGGCTCCTTTCCTTCTTCTTTCAAGTCAGCAATTGTAAGACCTCTTCTAAAAAAGACGACTCTTGACCCTGAGAATTTGAAAAACTATAGACCTGTGTCAAATCTTCCTTTTCTTTCCAAGGTCTTAGAGAAAGTTGTTCTTGACCAGCTGTTAAACCACCTTCATTCCAATAACCTTGTCTATTCCCTTCAGTCTGCTTACCGTTCAGGACATAGTACCGAAACTGCTCTTCTCAAAATCTGCAACGACTTATTGACTACTCTCGACTCTAACAACGTATCACTTTTGACTCTCTTGGACCTATCTGCTGCCTTTGACACTATTGACCACTCTATCCTTCTCTCCCGTCTACATCACTCTTTTGGGCTCCATGATACTGTCTTGAACTGGTTTCATTCTTACATCACCAATCGTCTGCAAGTAGTTTCTGTCAATGGTCTTTCTTCTAATCCTTCCTGTCTGACTTACGGAGTGCCACAAGGATCTGTTCTGGGCCCCCTACTTTTCATTCTCTACACCTACCCTGTCTCCTCTATTGTCCAAGAACACCTGCTTCAGCATCATTCTTTCTCGGATGACAATCAGCTGTATGTCTCTGGGCCTCTCCCTGACCTTCCCATCATGATCCAGAAAACCCAATCTTGTGTAGCTGACCTGAAGGATTGGATGACTGAAAACAAACTGAAATTAAATGAAGAGAAATCCGAATTGATCTTGATCACCCCACCCAAACTCCAAAATCACCCCTCTCTTCCAACCTCTGTCACACTTGTTGACTCATCTATCCCTCTCTCCCATTTTGCCCGTAACCTTGGTGTAACTCTTGATCAAACCCTGTCCTTCCACCAGCATGTGAGCAACGTCTGTCGGACTTGTTTTCTTGAACTCCGCCGAATTGCTTCTATCCGCCACCTCCTCTCAGAAGACACGACAAAGGCTCTTGTCTGTGCATTTGTTCTATCCCGTCTCGATTACTGTAATGCTCTTTTTTCTGGTTCCCCCTCTCATCTCATTAACAAACTTCAGAAAGTTCAAAATCATGCTGCCCGTCTCATCTTCCGCTCTTCAAAATTTAACCATGTTACGCCATTGCTCTGTTCTCTCCACTGGCTCCCTGTTCAGCAAAGAATATCCTACAAGATTGCCTGCCTCTGCTTCAAATCTATTGAGTCTTCCTGTCCTGAGTATCTCACCCATCTGTTACATCTCTACACGCCATCTCGAGCTTTGCGGTCCTCATCTGATACCCGTCTCTATAGTATCCCCATAGTCCGCACTAAAAGGTTTGGGCAGCGTTCTTTTTCCTATCAAGCTCCAACCATCTGGAATCAGTTACCTCGCTCTCTTAGATACTCACCCTCTCTGTCCACATTCAAACGCTCCCTCAAAACTCACCTGTTTCCCAAAACTGGTAATCTCTGCCCCCTTCCCCCCATGTAATGTAATGGTGACATTATAGTGTCTTAGTGTCAATGTGTCATTGTATTTGCATGTCATGCTGTGTGTGTGTTTGTGTGTGTGTGTGTGTGTTTGTGTGTGTGTGGGGTGCTTCTGTGGGCGTGTGTGTGTGTGCTTGTGATTCTGGTTATATGTTTTGCCATTGTAAACGCCTAGGGCATTAATTTGATTAGGCGTACTAAATGTTCATAATAATAATAATAATAATAATAATGTATAGGAATCTACACTCCGTTTTCCATCTTGTGAGTTCGTCATCTTTACCTTTGTCTTTTTCAGCAATTAGCTTTGACCAGACACACCAATGCTTTACATGGTTTTCAGAATGTCTTCATCAGAATAACATCATCATCATCATCATCATCAGGTGCTTTGCCGAATGGCGTTGGCGATCATGGACTTCCATCTGTCTCTATCTCTTGTTGCCTCAAGCATCTCTTCCACCCGCCATGTCCTCAGCCACTCTGCAAGTCTGTCTGGTATCTTCTCCTTAGGTCTACCTGGTGCTCTCTTTCCCTCCAGCTTTCCCGTTGCGACCTGGTGCTCCAATTCCCCTTTCCTCATAAAATGGCCTATAAATGTTGCCTGTCTTTTCCTAATCTTCCTTATGAGTGATCTTCTTGTGTCTGCCTCCATCAGGACTGTCTCGTTTGTTTTCTTTGCTGTCCAATGAACTCTCAACATTCTTCTTAGAAACTACAGCTGGGCTGCCTCAATCTTGTTCTGGCTCTGCTTGTTGACTGTCCACGCCTCACAACCGTATAACATTATCGGTTCTATATAATATTCAAGAACTCTCTTCCCGATGTTAATTGATGGGCATTTGTTGGTGAGAATGCTTTTCATCTTCTTGAATGCTGTTTTGGCTTGGCCGATTCTGCTGGCTGTTTCTGGTGTGCATCTGCAGGAAGCTGGTGGAAAGGATGAGGGAGTCAGAAGCTCAGTTTTGGTGGATGAGATGAGGGAGTCAAAGGGTTAAATTTTTGCATTGCTTACATGGTTGACGATGCAGGATGCTGGTGGACATTGTGTGGGATTCAAAGGGTTAAGTGTGGAATGTAAGGCACCACGTCAAGGTCACACCGACGAAAACCGTGTCTAAAATTTACACTTAACAAGGAAGTGTGTGAACAGCTATTTCTCAGGAACTTTTGACAGTTGTTAAAATCGGTTTTTGCTGCTGTGACAGTCTGCCTATGTTACACTCTGTTTTTGCTGCTGTGACAGTCTGCCTATGTTACACTCTGTTTTTACTGCTGTGACAGACTGCCTATGTTACACTCTGTTTTTGCTGTTGTGACAGTCTGCCTATGTTACACTCTGTTTTTGCTGCTGTGACAGTCTGCCTATGTTACACTCTGTTTTTGCTGTTGTGACAGTCTGCCTATGTTACACTCTGTTTTTGCTGCTGTGACAGTCTGCCTATGTTACACTCTGTTTTTGCTGCTGTGACAGTCTGCCTATGTTACACTCTGTTTTTGCTGTTGTGACAGTCTGCCTATGTTACACTCTGTTTTTGCTGTTGTGACAGTCTGCCTATGCTACACTCTGTTTTTACTGTTGTGACAGTCTGCCTATGTTACACTCTGTTTTTGCTGCTGTGACAGTCTGCCTATGTTACACTCTGTTTTTGCTGTTGTGACAGTCTGCCTATGTTACACTCTGTTTTTGCTGTTGTGACAGTCTGCCTATGTTACACTCTGTTTTTGCAGTTGTGACAGTCTGCCTATGTTACACTCTGTTTTTGCTGCTGTGACAGTCTGCCTATGTTACACTCTGTTTTTGCTGTTGTGACAGTCTGCCTATGTTACACTCTGTTTTTGCTGTTGTGACAGTCTGCCTATGTTACACTCTGTGTTTTTGCTGTTGTGACAGTCTGCCTATGTTACACTCTGTTTTTGCTGTTGTGACAGTCTGCCTATGTTACACTCTGTTTTTGCTGTTGTGACAGTCTGCCTATGTTACACTCTGTTTTTACTGTTGTGACAGTCTGCCTATGTTACACTCTGTTTTTGCAGTTGTGACAGTCTGCCTATGTTACACTCTGTTTTCGCTGTTGTGACAGTCTGCCTATGTTACCATGTGTTTTTGCTGTTGTGACAGTCTGCCTATGTTACCATGTGTTTTTGCTGTTGTGACAGTCTGCCTATGTTACACTGTGTTTTTGCTGTTGTGACAGACTGCCTATGTTACACTCTGTTTTTGCAGTTGTGACAGTCTGCCTATGTTACACTCTGTTTTTGCTGCTGTGACAGTCTACCTATGTTACACTGTGTTTTTGCTGTTGTGACAGTCTGCCTATGTTACCATCTGTTTTTGCTGTTGTGACAGTCTGCCTATGTTACACTGTGTTTTTGCTGTTGTGACAGTCTGCCTATGTTACACTGTGTTTTTGCTGTTGTGACAGTCTGCCTATGTTACACTGTGTTTTTGCTGTTGTGACAGTCTGCCTATGTTACACTGTGTTTTTACTGTTGTGACAGTCTGCCTGTGTTACACTCTGTTTTTGCTGTTGTGACAGTCTGCCTATGTTACCATCTGTTTTTACTGTTGTGACAATCTGCCTATGTTACACTCTGTTTTTGCTGTTGTGACAGTCTGCCTATGTTACACTCTGTTTTTGCTGTTGTGACAGTCTGTCTATGTTACACTCTGTTTTTACTGTTGTGACAGTCTGCCTGTGTTACCATCTGTTTTTGCTGTTGTGACAGTCTGCCTATGTTACACTCTGTTTTTGCTGTTGTGACAGTCTGCCTGTGTTACCATCTGTTTTTGCTGTTGTGACAGTCTGCCTATGTTACACTCTGTTTTTGCTGTTGTGACAGTCTGCCTGTGTTACCATCTGTTTTTGCTGCTGTGACAGTCTGCATATGTTACACTCTGTTTTTGCTGTTGTGACAGTCTGCCTATGTTACACTGTGTTTTTACTGTTGTGACAGTCTGCCTATGTTACACTCTGTTTTTGCTGTTGTGACAGTCTGCCTATGTTACACTCTGTTTTTACTGTTGTGACAGTCTGCCTATGTTACACTCTGTTTTTACTGTTGTGACAGTCTGCCTATGTTACACTCTGTTTTTGCTGTTGTGACAGTCTGCCTATGTTATACTCTGTTTTTACTGTTGTGACAGTCTGCCTATGTTACACTCTGTTTTTACTGTTGTGACAGTCTGCCTATGTTACACTGTGTTTTTGCTGTTGTGACAGTCTGCCTATGTTACCATCTGTTTTTGCTGTTGTGACAGTCTGCCTATGTTACACTGTGTTTTTGCTGTTGTGACAGTCTGCCTATGTTACACTGTGTTTTTGCTGTTGTGACAGTCTGCCTATGTTACACTGTGTTTTTGCTGTTGTGACAGTCTGCCTATGTTACACTGTGTTTTTACTGTTGTGACAGTCTGCCTATGTTACACTCTGTTTTTGCTGTTGTGACAGTCTGCCTATGTTACCATCTGTTTTTACTGTTGTGACAATCTGCCTATGTTACACTCTGTTTTTGCTGTTGTGACAGTCTGCCTATGTTACACTCTGTTTTTGCTGTTGTGACAGTCTGTCTATGTTACACTCTGTTTTTACTGTTGTGACAGTCTGCCTGTGTTACCATCTGTTTTTGCTGTTGTGACAGTCTGCCTATGTTACACTCTGTTTTTGCTGTTGTGACAGTCTGCCTGTGTTACCATCTGTTTTTGCTGTTGTGACAGTCTGCCTATGTTACACTCTGTTTTTGCTGTTGTGACAGTCTGCCTGTGTTACCATCTGTTTTTGCTGTTGTGACAGTCTGCCTATGTTACACTGTGTTTTTACTGTTGTGACAGTCTGCCTATGTTACACTCTGTTTTTACTGTTGTGACAGTCTGCCTATGTTACACTCTGTTTTTGCTGTTGTGACAGTCTGCCTATGTTACACTCTGTTTTTACTGTTGTGACAGTCTGCCTATGTTACACTCTGTTTTTACTGTTGTGACAGTCTGCCTGTGTTACACTCTGTTTTTGCTGTTGTGACAGTCTGCCTATGTTACACTCTGTTTTTACTGTTGTGACAGTCTGCCTATGTTACACTCTGTTTTTGCTGTTGTGACAGTCTGCCTATGTTACACTCTGTTTTTACTGTTGTGACAGTCTGCCTATGTTACACTCTGTTTTTACTGTTGTGACAGTCTGCCTATGTTACACTCTGTTTTTACTGTTGTGACAGTCTGCCTATGTTACACTGTGTTTTTACTGTTGTGACAGTCTGCCTGTGTTACACTCTGTTTTTGCAGTTGTGACAGTCTGCCTGTGTTACACTCTGTTTTTGCTGTTGTGACAGTCTGCCTATGTTACACTGTGTTTTTACTGTTGTGACAGTCTGCCTATGTTACACTCTGTTTTTGCTGTTGTGACAGTCTGCCTATGTTGCCATCTGTTTTTGCTGTTGTGACAGTCTGCCTGTGTTACCATCTGTTTTTGCTGCTGTGACAGTCTGCCTATGTTACACTCTGTTTTTGCTGCTGTGACAGTCTGCCTATGTTACACTCTGTTTTTGCTGCTGTGACAGTCTGCCTGTGTTACACTCTGTTTTTGCTGTTGTGACAGTCTGCCTATGTTACACTCTGTTTTTGCTGTTGTGACAGTCTGCCTGTGTTACACTCTGTTTTTGCTGTTGTGACAGTCTGCCTGTGTTACACTCTGTTTTTACTGTTGTGACAGTCTGCCTATCTTACACTCTGTTTTTGCTGTTGTGACAGTCTGCCTATGTTACACTCTGTTTTTGCTGTTGTGACAGTCTGTCTATGTTACACTCTGTTTTTGCTGCTGTGACAGTCTGCCTATGTTACCATCTGTTTTTGCTGTTGTGACAGTCTGCCTATGTTACACTCTGTTTTTACTGTTGTGACAGTCTGCCTATGTTACAATAATAAATAATAATAATTACAATATTTATATAGCGCAAAATCTTGATAAAATCAAATCTAAGCGCTGAAGCAGACACACACGCAGGCACGCACGCTCGCACACACACGCACGCACACATACAGACACACACACACACACACACACACACACACACACACACACACACACACACGCATGGCTATAAATGGGGAGAAAGAATAAAAGCAATAAAAGCAAGAATAAAAGCAATGGAAAATTATAGAGAGCATAGCATACAATTATATATTATAACCATGTGATTCCCTCCGAGCGGAGACAGGCTGCAGAGGGGAGGGTTGAATGAGGTTAGGATTTTATGCAGGAGAGAAAAGGTGAGTTTTGAGAGCGGACTTGAAGGAGACAAAAGTAGGTTGCTGACGGACTGAGAGAGGAAGTTTGTTCCAGGAGAGTGGACCAGAAACAGAGAAGGCTCGTGGACCATAGGTATTGAGCTTAGTGCGTGGAAAGCGAAGAGTCAGAGGATCAGAGGCAGAGCGGAGGGTACGTGAGGGAACATAGATCTCAAGTAGGCTTGACAGGTAATCGGGGGCTGCGTTATTGAGGCTTTTGTAGCACATGGTGTCTATGTTACCATCTGTTTTTGCTGCTGTGACAGTCTGCCTATGTTACACTCTGTTTTTGCTGTTGTGACAGTCTGCTTATGTTACACTCTGTTTTTGCTGTTGTGACAGTCTGCCTATGTTACACTCTGTGTTTGCTGTTGTGACAGTTTGCCTATGTTACACTCTGTTTTTGCTGTTGTGACAGTCTGCCTATGTTATAATCTGTTTTTGCTGCTGTGACAGTCTGCCTATGTTACACTCTGTTTTTGCTGTTGTGACAGTCTGCCTATGTTACACTCTGTTTTTGCTGTTTTGACAGTCTGCCTATGTTACCATCTGTTTTTGCTGTTGTGACAGTCTGCCTATGTTACACTCTGTTTTTGCTGTTGTGACAGTCTGCCTATGTTACAGTCTGTTTTTGCTGTTGTGACAGTCTGCCTATGTTACACTCTGTTTTTGCTGCTGTGACAATATACTACTGTTCTCGATGTACGTCAAGTTTTATTTCAGCTAAAGCTTCTTCGGTGTCACAGTGGCCTTGGAAAATAATACTTCTGGCCAGGTTTTCTGTAATCAATTTTGTATTAAAATATAGCTTGTTAGTATGGCTTGACAATGTTGTTTTGTTTTGTTTTGCTGTTTGGTTTGATTTGGTTTCGTTTCGTTTCGTTTCGTTTCACTCCGTTTGTTTTGTTTTGTTTTGTTGTGTTTTGTTTTGTTCTGGGGTTAAATAATCGCAACGTTCCACCTCCCAACCCACCGAAAGGCACAGGTTTCAAAAAAAAAATATTCAGGCAAAAACATGTACCTTCAACAACTGGTTGCTCTAATCCCACTATGCTAAATCCAGACTGCTTGCATAAGGATGATTATTTGCGAACACGTATTGCAAAATATGTCTATGATTGTCTGTATTTGGGAAAACTGAAAAATTCTTAGTCACCCATTTGTTTATATTCACACTCAAGATGATGATGATGATGATGATGATGATGATGATGATGATGATGATGATGATGATATGACGACGACGATGATGATTTCGACGACGACAACTGAAACGTGAAATCAGTAACTGTCGAAATCATTAATTTTTTTGTCAGTTTATTACATCTAAGCTGTGTCTTATGGTTACCCCTATCATAGATTCGTATGGCAAATGAATGTGTTCGCTCCTTATTTCTTTTTCTCTTAATGTCTGTCCACGTAAGTGCTCTTGACAAACAGAAACATACACTCTGAGTTCTGAGTTCTTATCGGACATTTCCGAGTAACGGTGGTTATCTGTCAGCTGCCGAAAAAAGAGGCCTGTATCATGTGATAAACAGGATGTAGAGCACCAGAGTGAGGGGAAGTAAGGGGGCGAACTGTAAAGCGATTTCGGAAGGATGCAGTGGCCATACTCCACAGATTGTTTTTCAGGCAACGCAATTGTTCTAAATAGTTCTTGGTCTTGCATAGCGCTGTTTTTGCGGGCCCCAGTAGCCCAGTTGGTTTGAGCGTCGGATTCACATGCTAATGGTTGTCAGGTCGAGTCCTGGGCTGAGCTACATTAAAACTGGCCTTCTCACTGTCCCATCTTAACATCATTGTTGTTCTGGTGGTGTCAGTATAGGATTAGATAGGTCCCCATTCCCCCACTTCCCTGGGATGGTTATCCCCGTCGGCCATATCACCTGAGGTGGGTGTTGACGTAAAACCTGAACCAAATCAATCAATTAATAACGCTGTTCCCCAAACTCATTTGATTTCACTGTATAGTAATTTCAAACACTGACAATCTTCACTGTATATCAAACACTGACAATCTTCACTGTACATTAATTTCAAACACTGACAATCTTCACTGTATATCAAATACTGACAATCTTCACTGTACATTAATTTCAAACACTGACAATCTTCACTGTATATCAAACACTGACAATCTTCACTGTACATTAATTTCAAACACTGACAATCTTCACTGTATATTAATTTCAACACTGACAATCTTCACTGTATATTAATTTCAAACACTGACAATCTTCCACTGTATATTAATTTCAAACACTGACAATCTTCACTGTATATCAATTTCAAACACTGACAATCTTCACTGTATATTAATTTCAAACACTGACAATCTTCACTGTATATCAATTTCAAACACTGACAATCTTCACTGTATAATTCAAACACTGACAATCTTCACTGTATATCAATTTCAAACACTGACAATCTTCACTGTAATAATCAAACACTGACAATCTTCACTGTATATCAATTTCAAACACTGACAATCTTCACTGTATATTAATTTCAAACACTGACAATCTTCACTGTATATTAATTTCAAACACTGACAATCTTCACTGTATATTAATTTCAAACACTGACAATCTTCACTGCATATTAATTTCAAACACTGACAATCTTCACTGTATATTAATTTCAAACACTGACAATCTTCACTGTATATTAATTTCAAACACTGACAATCTTCACTGTTATATCAAACACTGACAATCTTCACTGTATATTAATTTCAAACACTGACAATCTTCACTGTATATAATTTCAAACACTGACAATCTTCACTGTATATTAATTTCAAACACTGACAATCTTCACTGTATATTAATTTCAAACACTGACAATCTTCACTGTATATTAATTTCAAACACTGACAATCTTCACTGTATATTAATTTCAAACACTGACAATCTTCACTGTATATCAATTTCAAACACTGACAATCTTCACTGTATATTAATTTCAAACACTGACAATCTTCACTGTATATCAATTTCAAACACTGACAATCTTCACTGTTATATTCAAACACTGACAATCTTCACTGTATATTAATTTCAAACACTGACAATCTTCACTGTATATTAATTTCAAACACTGACAATCTTCACTGTATATTAATTTCAAACACTGACAATCTTCACTGTATATTAATTTCAAACACTGACAATCTTCACTGTATATTAATTTCAAACACTGACAATCTTCACTGTATATTAATTTCAAACACTGACAATCTTCACTGTATATTATTTCAAACACTGACAATCTTCACTGTATATTAATTTCAAACACTGACAATCTTCACTGTATATTAATTTCAAACACTGACAATCTTCACTGTATATTGATTTCAAACACTGACAATCTTCACTGTATATTAATTTCAAACACTGACAATCTTCACTGTATATTAATTTCAAACACTGACAATCTTCACTGTATATTAATTTCAAACACTGACAATCTTCACTGTATATTGATTTCAAACACTGACAATCTTCACTGTATATTAATTTCAAACACTGACAATCTTCACTGTATATTAATTTCAAACACTGACAATCTTCACTGTATATCAATTTCAAACACTGACAATCTTCACTGTATATTAATTTCAAACACTGACAATCTTCACTGTATATTAATTTCAAACACTGACAATCTTCACTGTATATTAATTTCAAACACTGACAATCTTCACTGTATGTTAATTTCAAACACTGACAATCTTCACTGTATATCAATTTCAAACACTGACAATCTTCACTGTATATTAATTTCAAACACTGACAATCATACTTTTCAATGGAGCACGGAAAACTCAGATTGTCAAGTTAACTATCCAGACTTCACCATGTTGTTGCACTGTCCGGATCATTGTTGCGCGTGCATGCTGGGTGTTTTCGTGTTTCCCCAACCCAGCCATTGACATGACTTTCAAGATCTTTAACGTGCACAGCTAATGTTCTGCACGCGTATTCACATGAAGACTCGAGGAGAATATCTTTGTGTGCGTGCTACTTCCAGTCCACCCAGCTGTAGATGGCTACCTGACCTTGTTCACGGCTGGGGAAGGTAAAGCAGCGAGGGAGGAGAGATACCGCCATTAACCCTTATAATCCATGCCCAGACAAAAGCTTAGGTCTCAGCCAACCACCTCACTCCCCTAAAATCTCAGCATTACAGTACAACCTTGATCTATGTGATGTAAGCAACAATAACGACAAGAACAACAGTAGTAGTAGTAATATTAGTCGTAGCAGAAGTAATAGAAGAAGAAGAAGAAGGAAGAAGAAAGAAGAAAGAAGGAAGAAGAAAGAAGGAAGAAGAAGAAGGAAGAAGAAGGTGGAAGGGAGAAGAAAGAAGGAAGAAGAAAGAAGGAAGAAGAAGAAGGAAGAAGGAAGAAGAAGGAAGAAGAAGGAAGAAGGGAGAAGAAAGAAGGAAGAAGGAAGAAGAAGAAAAAGAAAGAGAAGAAGAAGAAGAAGAAATGCATTATTAAGGGTGCTGCATAACTTTTCTTACCAACACCGCACGACTGACTGGACTTCAGGTAAGAGATACAAGGCTGAGTGGACTTCAGATACGAGGTACAAGACAGTGGACTTCAGATACGAGGTACAAGACTGAGTGGACTTCAGATACGAGGTACAAGGCTGAGTGGACTTCAGATACGAGGTACAAGGCTGAGTGGACTTCAGATACGAGGTACAAGGCTGAGTGGACTTCAGATACGAGGTACAAGGCTGAGTGGACTTCAGATACGAGGTACAAGGCTGAGTGGTCTCAGATACGAGGTACAGAACTGAATGGAATTAGATAAGACCACAAGGCAGAGTGGACTTTAGATAAATCAAATAGAATCAATCGACTTCATCAGATGGAGTTCTATTCTGGATATTGACCACGCAACAGGACTCTACTCTGCGCGCACTATTATAATGTATCCAAGCGCCAACCAGGCTTGAGAGATACAGACACCTGCAGTGTTGGTCAGGACATTTGAGCAACACACTCCATGACCCATCTGTGTGGTGGATGAGTCTCGACAGTGTGGTCCCAGTCTTCTCCATGAGCTCATAGAGTGTTCAATTCTGGGTAGGAGCCTGTTAGAGCCAGAAACTCCCACCCTGACTTTGATGTGATTGATGAGATTCGAATCACAACCTTTCAGTTTTCAGTCCTTCCGCAAACCACTTCACCATGGTGGCTGGTAATAGGTACTAGTCTTTCAGAGCAGACGAAAAGGGATGCGTTGAATGAG
>JAPXFY010000014.1:8872309-8874809 GCA_030674185.1 Monoplex corrugatus | reverse complement strand
CACACACACACACACACACACACACACACACACACACACACACACACACACACACACACACACACACACACACACACACACACACACACACACACAAACAAACAAACAAACAACATACACGGACACTTCATGGCTCTCTCTCATTGTCCACAAAGGCTGAAAATAAGATCTACACTGAAGTTTTAGTCGTTTAGATGATTTCTCTACACTTTGTACAGTTGTGCTGCCTTATGTTCATGTGTCTTGCATTGCATATGTGTGGATGACACTCTGCCCTTGCTATCCAGGCAACAGGTCTGATGTCTCAGTTTCAGTTTCTCAAGATGACGTCTCCACACTCGGAATGAATTCCATGTGCACTATCATCACAAGCGCCATGTTTTGGATAAAACCCAGAGTGATCACGGCATGCGCCTTAAGCCTGCACATAAAACCAAGAGCTGGCCAAATTCTGAGGTCCTACCTTGATAGTTCCATAACCCTGGGGTCGTAGGGGAGCGAGGTGGTGTAGACCTCAACCTTTCATGGGGCCAGCATTATGAAGGCGGTGCCCATCTGCTCTCACTCGATTCAAATTCATATTCATATTCGCTTTTTTTTTTTTTTATTTACCAAGACTTCAGAAAGGCAAGAAGGCTAATTGGTCTTCAAGGGGTGGGACCTGGGAAATCAACCTATCTCTCCAATGTTTTGTACCAAAGTAGCTGGCCAATACCCTGCTCTTCACGAATTTCAACTGCCGTGGGATCTTTAGCGTGCACAGCTAGAAAGCACACGAGCTCGACTCGTTTTTCGTCCCCTTCCAAAGGACTAGACGTTTAGTTCGATTTTCCAGTCTTCTGAGGAGAAAAGACGAGGTCAATAAGGGGAGCGAACCCTGGAACCTCGAGTTTAGTTATTGGCAGGCGAACGTCTGAACCATTCTGCCACTCTTCTCCCTACAGGTCTAATGAGTTCTACATAAAATAAAACGAAATGCGCCACTTGCGTTATGAGCTTAGGACCTTTACACTGAAGGACTACATAATGACAGAGCTACAGGAGTGTCTCCTGGGCTCCTGCCCAACCCTGAGTGCTCTGTTTTCTTACGTCGTCTTCCTCAAAAGGTTTCTGTTTCGTTTTGTATTTGAGACCAGTGGAGTAAAAGGTCTGTTTCAGTTGTTTTGCCCGGTTTTGTCTTTCTGTTTATACCATTGCAAGGGAGAGACCCTTCTTCTTGAGGCAATGGTAGTAATGTGTACAGTTACTGTACTTGGCAGTCATTGTCTTTTTCTAAATTCATGCTCGAGATTCAAACATTCCACCGATTGACGGGCACAGTAGTTAAGAGGGTAAACGTCAAACTTCCAATCGAAAGGTCAGGGGTTCGATCCTGCATGGGTACCTCCCACCTTATGGGTAGAGGGTGGAGATTTTTCCAACCCCCAGTCACCATATGTGCAGACCTTCCAATGCCTTAACCCTCTTGTGCACATTAACCCTTTGACTCTCGCACCCTGTCCACCAACTGCCAAAACTTAACTCTTTGATTCCTTCACCCTATCCACCAGCGTCCTGCAGAAAGCTGGCAGATAGGATGAGGGAGTCAAAGGGTTAAGCTTTTGCTTTGCTGGCGTGGTTGACAATGCAGGATGCTGGTGGACAGGGCGCGGGTTACAGATCACGTAAGTCATGTCAGTGGCTGGCTTATCATCATCATCATGTGCCCTGCCGCATGGCGTTGGCGATCATGGTCCTCCATATGAATCTATCCATTGTCGCTGCAAGTACATCTTCCACCCTCTCTGTCCTCGGCCACCCTGCAAGTCCGTCCAGTATTTTCTCCCTGGGTCTACCTGGTGTTCTCTTTCCCTCCAGCTTTCCTGTTGTGACCAGGTGCTCTAATTCCCGTTTCCTCATAAAATGGCCTATAAATGTTGCTTGTCTTTTCCTAATCTTCCTTATGACTGATCTTCTTGTGTCTGCCTCCATCACGACTGTCTCATTTGTTTTCTTTGCTGCCCATGGAGCTCTCAATATTCTTCCTAGAAGCTACATTTCGGCTGCCTCAGTATTGTTCTGGCTGGCTTCTGGAAACATGAAAAACAATTGTGCAACAGCACAGTGGAAGGTGGTCAGCTCGCCTAACAGCACGAGGTCTCTAATCTCCGCTAAAAAGTCTGCTTATGTTTACTGTGCAATGACTGCAACCGAGTTTCAAGAATATCGTCATATAATAATAGTTTAAATGGTTTATAGTAATAATGGTTGCGGGGTCGAATCCCGGGGTGCGCTACATTAAAACTGGCCATCTCACTGTCCCATCTTAACATCATTGTTGTTCTCGTGGTGTCAGTATAGGATTAGATAAGTCCCCCTTCCCCCACTTCCCTGGGATGGTTATTCCCGTCGGCCATATCACCTAAGGTGGGTGTCGACGTAAATATTGAACCAAATCAATCAACTACAAAAATAACATGTTATGAATGATCGAACGCACACACACACACACACACACACA
>JAPXFY010000014.1:8854809-8867309 GCA_030674185.1 Monoplex corrugatus | reverse complement strand
ATAACAACATAGTGAAATGTGGTCAACTCGCTTATCAGCTTGAGTTCTCTGTACTCCATTAAAAATTCTGATCATATGCAAAGCGCAGTGAGTCCAAACATTGAAGATTTGTCGCTATACGGGAAAGATTTATATCAATAGATGAACACAGAAACATACATGACTTACTCCTCGCTCTCTCCACAACCTGCAGATGTGTGTGCAGACCCCGACGGGTGAAGAGACAAGCAGCACGTCTTACGAGAGCGGTACCTTCAGCCTGACGCTACCCACACCAGTCACGGGAGGCAACTACAGCTGCCACCTCCCCAACCACCTTCTCCCGGACGTCTGTGCCAAGCGTGGACGTCAGCACGATGATCAGGAGACCTTGCTGAAGGCAGAGTCTTCGTGGACGAGGTCAAGGGGCGAATGACGGTGATGGAAGCTGAACACAAGGACATGAAGGAGAAGCACCAGAGACTGATAGAGGCCAACGCCTGGTTCTCGCAGCAGTTGCAGAGCGTGGAAAACTCCCACGGGAAATGATGGCCAACCTGTCCACCCAGCTCCGCCAAGACCTGCAGCAAGGTCTGGCACCTCTAAAGCAGGCCCTGGTTTCTGGTGAGTGAAATGGTGATGAGCAGAATGAGAGGGGTGGTCAGCAAGATGAGGGTGATGGTCATAAGCAGGAGGAGGGTGATGGTAATGAGGAGGAGGGTAGTGGTGATTAAGAGGGCGGTAATAAACAGAAGGAGGGTGGTAATTAGGAGGAGGGTGGTAATTAGGAGGAGGGTGGTAATTAGGAGGAGGGTGGTAATGAACAGGAGGAGAGTGGTGGTGAGCAGGAGGGTGGTAATTAGGAGGAGGATGGTAATTAGGAGGAGGGTGGTAATGAACAGGAGAGTGGTGGTGAGCAGGAAGGTGGTAATTAGGAGGAGGATGGTAATAAACAGGAGGAGGTGGTGGTGAGGAGGAGGACGTTGATAATAAGAAGGAAGATGGTGGCGACGAGCAGGAGAATAGTGGTGAGCAGATGGAGGGTGGTGGTGAGCAGGTGGTGAATGTGATGATAACACTGAAGGTTTTGCTGAGCAGAGTTTGGACTTCGGGATTTGTTCAAGAGGGATTCATGACAGTCGGACAAGTCCATATGCACTCAGCCCAAATCTGCCAGAAACTACCTGCAAGACTCCCTGAGCCTGCGCAAAATCCTACGGCTGGTTTTTTCTCGACACGGAGAGGGGAGAACGCAGGATATGAAACACTCAGAGACGACACTTCCAGAATGATGGAAACATTCAGATGGGCAGCGAACATGCCAGTTTTTAATGTTCCGGGCAGGGAAAGAACAAGACAGTTTCACTGAGATAAAGATGATAATGGGCAAGATGAAGACGGCGTGTATGGCTTTGTGTATTCCTGTACATGCGCCGGGGTGTGTGTATGTGTGTGTGTGTGTGTGTGTGTGTGTGTGTGTGTGTGTGTGTGTGTGTGTGTGTGTGTGTGTATGTGTGGTGGTGGTCATTGTGTGAGTAGAAAGTATCAAACTGTATCGCTTTATACTAATGCAAGAAAGTAAATGACTGGTCGTTATTTTCTGTCCACAAAGACAGGCAATATTTCTGGTGTACTTTGTTTTGAACGCATCGAGTTTCCACCGATACATAAGGGACTGTATAGATCTGTTTGTAGTAGACTGTTTACTGATTTTGCTGATTTTAAAATCCATGCCATTAGTATTGTACTTTTTCTGATTATCTTGAAATAGTTTCCAAACATAGGCGTCCACTAAATTACAAGATTCATTTAAAGAGGGAGAAAGTTTTATGTTGTTTGATTCTGGTGAACCCTTAGCTCCTCGTTTGGCAGCCCTGTCAACCACATCGTTATGATGAAACGAACAATGAGATGGTATCCAACAAAAAGTAAGATCAGTTCCTCTTAAGGTAATAATGAATTAAATGGCTAATTTATACCATTTCAGATCTAGTGTCTAATTTCATTAATTCAAGAGCCCCAGCACTGATTTAGAATACGCAGAAGGATTGTGATCATTCGAGGATAATTTACGAATAATTCAAGAGCCATAGTATGCAAGAGTTCACTGTAATATGATTTGTTTGGTCTATAAAGGAAAGATTTCTCATTTAGGGCTGGTATAGAAACGCAGAACTGCTATTTTCTCAATGAATGAGCCATCTGTGTAGATTTTTAAATGATTGGGATAAAAGTGTTCAATATGACATTTAACTCGACTCGCTAATAAGTTGATATTATCTTCTTTCTTTAAATCAGTGTGGTGTATGTCAAAATTTGCTCTTAAGAGTTCCCAACTGGGTACTGGAGAAAAAGAAGGTCTTATAGATATAGGATCCGCTTCTAAATCAATTCCAGAGCCATTCATGATGTCGTATGTATATGTTGCAAGTGTGGCTTGTGAAGATATTGATTTAGCTCGTTTTGGAAAATCAATGTCTGATCTAAAATTTATATCAGGTCCAAAACATTTTCAGTGGTGGTATTTCTTAGCAGAAATTTGGTAGAGACGAGTTTCCTTTGTTCATCAAGCGGCAACGTATCAATTTCACCGTATGTACGGAGGTTGGAAGCATGCATCGGAAGACCAAGCGCAAGTTTAAGACTTTTGCATTCTGTACTTTGTAGTTTTTGTAGTAAGTGTCTAGGTGCACTAAAGAATATTTCTTGGGCATATGTTAGTTTAGATCTAATGAGAGATTGTTACATAGATGTACAAGTGTTGATGGATTATGTCCCCATGGTTGCTTGCACACTATTTTCAAAAAATTTAGACTCTTTTGGGCTTTTTGTGAGTAAGAAGTCGATATGCAGATTCCATGATAATTTTGCTGTAAAGAAAACACCTAAGAATTTAATGGTTTGGTTATACTGAAGAACGGTACCTCCTAGTTTAAAGGTGGGCATTATGTCCGGGTTAGACCCACTATTAAATAAAATTATCTTTGTCTTCTCCGTAGATAGATGAAGCCCATTTTCTGCCATGTATTGCGCTGTCTTGTCAAGTTCTAATTGATAAAGTTTGCGTGTATAGTTGATACTACGAGAAGGAGTTTTTCTCTTCATGTTTACCGGCATCCACATGCATAGATCATCAGCATACTGGACTAATGTAACATCTTTAGATATACTACTTGGTAAATCATTCATTAGTATCATAAAAAGGAGAGGTGCTATAACTGATCCTGTGGGATACCCATTTGAAGGGTTCGTTTTGTTGAATACACGTTTCCAATCCTGGTTTGAATTACTCGGTTTTCCAACAGACACTTCACATAATTATAAACGCGACCTGTTAGTCCTATGCTTTTTAATTTAAATAATAATCGGGAGTGCCACACTTGGTCGTATGGTTTGGTTATATCAAAAAAATGTGGCCAATACACATTTACGTCTTGCAAATTGTCGCTTTATGTCAGTGGTTAATTTAGTTAAGAGTTCCACTGTTGACCTGCCTTTTCGAAAACCAGCCTGATTGACAGGTATAATGTTATTCTTTTCACAATAGTGCAACAACCGGTGTACAATAATTTTCTCCATCAGTTTAGAGACGTGGGATGTTAGTGCAATTGGCCTATAGTTTTTCAGATCAGTGTTACATTTACCCGCTTTTAGGATAGGAACCACTATTGTCCGTTTCCAAGTGTCCGGCATTTTGCTACTATTCCAACATTTTTCAAAGATGGTATATAGCAAAATTACAAAATTTTCGGGTAAATTTTTCAGCATCTGATTAGAAATGGCATCTATATGTGTGTGTGTGTGTGTGTGTGTGTGTGTGTGTGGTGTGTGTGTGTGTGTGTGTGTGTGTGTGTGTGTGTGTGTGTGTGTGTGTGTGTGTGTGTGTGTGTGTGTGTGGTGTGTGTTGTGGTGGTGAGCGCAAACTCTTGCGTATGCGTGTATGAGCGAAAACGTGTAAGCAAATTTTTTGTTTTGTTTTGTTTTGTTTTCGTTTTGTTGTTGTTGTTGTTGTTTATAAGCAAGTCCGTGTATTTGTATGTTGCAGGAAAAAAGTCGTCGGTGGCTTTCTTTGTCAGACTGACAGATTCCATCAAACTTGACGTCAGCAAGGACCTCCAGCTGACGGGAGTCATGACGAATGTGGGCGATGGTTACAACGGCACAACTGGAGTGTTCACCGCGCCTTTGAGCGGTGTGTATTACCTGTCCGGAGTGGCGGCCGTGGGCAGCAGCGACAACCGTGCTTACCTGAAGCTGATGGTGGAGGGAAACGAAGTGGCCTACTCGCACGCGTTTCAGGAGAGTAACCACTACCAGACAGGGTCTTGCAACGCCGTGATGCGGATGGAGAAAGGACACAAGGCTTGGCTGAGGTCAGACGGAAAGGGCTACTTCTGGTACCTCAGAACCACTTTTAGCGGTTTCCTCATTGTCAGCGACCCATGAAAACTTTCAAACTTTCAAACTTGAAACGCACAATCCAGCATTAAGCAACCAAATCAACTAACTAAACCAAAACAAAACAAAAACCGACAGAACGAAAGCTGGCCTGTGTACTTGCATGCGATGAAGTCCATTAAAAAACCAAGCAAACAAATCAACTAACTAAACAAACAAAACAAAAACAAAAACCCGACAGAACGAAAGCTGGCCCATGTACTTGCATGTAAGACAATTGATCACCAAAGACGTTATAGATAGAAATCACTCAAAAGATAATAGCATAAGGTCCCACTGGATGTTTTGCAGGTTACCCTTGCCACTTGCCATCCCTACACGCATAACATAAGCGTAAAAACACACAAGTGAAAAGAATTACTTATATGGCGCTTGTTGTGTGCTAATTTCTTACATGGCGCTTGTTGTGTGCTAATTTCTTATATGGCGCTTGTTGTGTGCTAATTTCTTATGTGGCGCTTGTTGTGTGCTTATTTCTTATATGGCGCTTGTTGTGTGATGGAACCGTTGTCACAGCTAGACAGCTGGTATGCTCAGTGTTGTATATGGCGTTGTTACAGTTTGATGAGAGTTGGGCTTTTAACATTCAGCGTTGCTGAGAGTTTGAGGTTAACATTCAGAGTTAGTGAAGATTTGTGTGTAATGAAGATTTACGTGTAATGAAGATTTGGGTGTAATGAAGATTTGGGTGTAATGAAGATTTGTGTGTAATGAAGATTTGGTTGTAATGAAGATTTAGGTGTAATGAAGATTTAGGTATAATGAAGATTTGGGTGTAATGAAGATTTGGTTGTAATGAAGATTTGGGTGTAATGAAGATTTGTGTGTAATGAAGATTTGGTTGTAATGAAGATTTGGTTCTAATGAAGATTTGGGTGTAATGAAGATTTAGGTATAATGAAGATTTGTGTGTAATGAAGATTTGGTTGTAATGAAGATTTGGGTGTAATGAAAATTTGGGTGTAAAGAAGATTTGGTTGTAATGAAGATTTAGGTATAATGAAGATTTGTGTGTAATGAAGATTTGGTTGTAATGAAGATTTGGGTGTAATGAAGATTTAGGTATAATGAAGATTTGGTTGTAATGAAGATTTGGGTGTAATGAAGATTTGTGTGTAATGAAGATTTGGTTGTAATGAAGATTTGGTTGTAATGAAGATTTGGGTGTAATGAAGATTTAGGTATAATGAAGATTTGTGTGTAATGAAGATTTGGTTGTAATGAAGATTTGGGTGTAATGAAATTTGGGTGTAAAGAAGATTTGGTTGTAATGAAGATTTAGGTATAATGAAGATTTGTGTGTAATGAAGATTTGGGTTGTTAATGAAGATTTGGTGTAATGAAGATTTAGGTAATTAATGAAGATTTGTGATGGTTGTAATGAAGATTTAGGTATAATGAAGATTAGGTATAATGAAGATTTGGGTGTAATGAGATTGATTATGAAGATTGGTGTTAATTGAAGGATTTGGGTGTAATGAAGATTTGGGTAATGAGATTTGGAGTTTGTAATGAAGATTTGGGTTGAATTTGTAATGAAGATTTGGGTGTAATGAAGATTTGGGTGGTATATGAAGGTATGAGATTTGGTTGTAATGAAGATTTGGTTGTAATGAAAGATTTGGGGTGTTAATGAAGATTTGGGTGTAAATGACAGTTTGGTGGAGGGATTTGGGCTTAATGACAACAAGTTTGGTGAGAGGTTTGGGCTTATGCACACACGTTTGGTGAGTTGGGTTTGGGTTGTGACACACAAGTTTGGTGAGGGTTTGGCTTATGACACCAAGTTTGGTGAGGGTTTGGCTTATGACACACAAGTTTGGTGAGGGTTTGGGCTTATGACACACAACGTTTGGGAGGGTTTGTTTAATTGGGTTGGCTTATGACACTAAGTTTGGTGAGGGTTTGGGCTTATGACACACACGTTTGAGTGAGGGTTTTGGCTTTTGACACACAAGTTTGGTGAGGGTTTGGGCTTATGACACACAAGTTTGGTGAGGGTTTGGGCTTATGACACACAAGTTTGGTGAGGGTTTGGGCTTATGACACATAATTTTGGTGAGGGTTTTGGCTTATGACACACACGTTTGGTGAGGGTTTGGGCTTATGACACACACGTTTTGTGAGGGTTTGGGCTTATGACACACACGTTTGGTGAGGGTTTGGACTTATGACACACATTTGGTGAAGGTTTTGGCTTATGACACACAAGATTGGTGAGGGTTTGGGCTTATGACACACACGTTTGGTGAGGGTTTGGACTTATGACACACACGTTTGGTGAGGGTTTTGGCTTATGACACACAAGTTTGGTGAGGGTTTGGGCTTATGACACACACGTTTGGTGAGGGTTTGGGCTTATGACACACACGTTTGGTGAGGGTTTGGACTTATGACACAAGTTTGGTGAGGGTTTGGGCTTATGACACAAGTTTGGTGAGATTTGGGCTATGACACACACGTTTGGCGAGGGTTTGGGCTTATGACACACAAGTTTGGTGAGGGTTTGGGCTTATGACACACCCGTTTGGTGAGTGTTTTGGCTTATGACACACACGTTTGGGGAGGGTTTGGGCTTATGACACACACGTTTGGTGAGGGTTTGGGCTTATGACACACACGTTTGGTGAGGGTTTGGGCTTATGACACACAATATTGGTGAGGGTTTTGGCTTATGACACACACGTTTGGTGAGGGTTTGGGCTTATGACACACAAGTTTGGTGAGGGTTTGGGCTTATGACACACACGTTTGGTAAGGGTTTTGGCTTATGACACACACGTTTGGTGAGGTTTGGGCTTATGACACACACGTTTGGTGAGGGTTTGGGCTTATGACACACACGTTTGGTGAGGGTTTGGGCTCATGACACACACGTTTGATGAGGATTTGGGCTTATGACACATAAGTTTGGTGAGGTTTGGGCTTATGACACACACGTTTGGTGAGGGTTTGGGCTTATGACACACACGTTTGGTGAGGGTTTGGGCTTATGACACTCACGTTTGGTGAGGGTTTTGGCTTATGACACACAAGTTTGATGAGGGTTTGGACTTATGACACACACGTTTGGTGAGGGTTTGGGCTTATGACACTCACGTTTGGTGAGGGTTTGGGCTTATGACACTCAAGTTTAGTGAGGGTTTTGGCTTATGACACACACGTTTGGTGAGGGACTGGATTAACAATCAGTGTTGCTGAGCTAATAGATTAATGCTCAGTGCTGGTGAGGGACGAGATTAATGTTCAGTGTTGATGAGGGACGAGATTAATGCTCAGTGGTGATGAGGGACGATATTAATGCTCAGTGTTGATGAGGGACGATATTAATGCTGAGTGGTGATGAGGAACGAGATTAATGCTCAGTGTTGATGAGGTATGAGATTAATGCTCAGTGTTGATGAGGTATGAGATTAACAATCAGTGATGATGAGGGATGGGATTAATACCCAGTGTTGAGAGGGATGAACGTAACGTTAAATGTTGATGAGGGATGTGCTCAATGCTCAGTATTGTATTGTTATAGCCTTGAAATGGCTCAGTGTAATTTGCTAGGTTATGCTCAGTGCAAATTAAATAAAGACGTTCAAACTTCCCCAACATTGTCTTTGAAATTTTTGTGTTTGGTTGGATAGATGGTTGGTTGGTTGGTTGGTTGGTTCGTCAGCTGGTTGGTTGGTTGGTTGGTTGGTCGGTTGATCAGTCGGTTGGTTGGTTGGTTGGTCGGTTGGATAGTTTGTTGAAGAATACATGACCCCAATTTTTTAAAATCAAAAGCAGTCAGAAGCGAAATATTCGCTGACATATTTTTTCACAGACATGAACAAACAAACGCGAACGCAGACAAACAGACGGAATAAATGCCGTATGCAAAATGGAAAGGGATGAAAAATAATCACGGCATAAGCCATAGGCCTGTACATAAACCTTAAATGCTGGCAAGGTCTTCAGGTTCTGATTTCATCTATACGCCTATCAAATAATTTCCTTTTGTTTTTTTGTCTTTTTCTGGTGTTTTGTTGTTGTTGTTGTTGTTGTTTTTGTTTCTTTTTTATTGTTTGGGGGGTTTGTTTTGTTTTGGTTTGTTTTTTTCTTTTTTCTTTTCTTTTTTCTTTTTTTGTTTGTTTTTGTTTATTGTGTGTGTGTGTGTGTTTGTTTTGTTTATTTGTTTGTTTGTTTTGTTGTTGTTGTTGTTGTTGTTGTGTTACAGAGTGAGATTATAAAAGGACAGTGACTGACTGGTATCCCATTGCCAACAAAAGTAAATCCAGGTACATTGTCACAAAGCAGCCGAGGGAGACTTTATGGTTGTCCGCCCTGCAATGGTACGAACAAACAGAAAAGTAAAAACAAGCAAATAAAACAGAACTTTTATTTTTCGGAATAAACTTCTGATCTGAAACACAAGAAAGTGAGATTAAGAAAAAGTGGCGCAGTCCTGTGGCGGACGATCCGTTGTCTCCATGGAGAGGAGCCCGACACGTCACAGGGGAGAAATAATCCGTCTTTACAATATAAATAATGAAACCTGAAGGCTTGTTTCTCAAGGGGCAGTCACGATCCAAGACAGGGCGAGAAGGCAAAACTTGTCACAGGCTTCTCCTTCCCATCCTTTCCCCCTCCTTAACACACACACACACACACACACACACACACCTTCCGTCTCCTTCACGGCGACCAATAACAGCGAAGCTTTTATCCAGTAACTCACCAATGCTGTCTCGCGCAGGCGTCTCAGTCAGTATTGCTACAACGGCAGACGTGAGAACCGGGGTAAAGTGAGGACTTACCTGCGTTTTGGGGACCAAGTTTTTCTGTGGTGGGATTTCAAGATAAGTGTGGTTTTGTTTCGGTATTCTTCTGCATTTGTCGTGTGAAACAAAAGACTGTTGAGTAAAACTGTGGGAGGAAAAATAAAAGCCACACGTTTATAAGAAGGAATGGAAAGCCACGTTGGTAAGTTTTCGTGATTGTATTTGTATGATTTTTTCTTTTTTAAGTGAATGTATATGCTAAGTGAGATTAGGGCTGTTCTTCCAGGGGAGAGCGTGATACACCTGTACAGTGTCACGTTTTTCCCCAGTATGTATGTATTTCTCTTTACCTATATAAACTTAATGTTCATATCTGTGATGAGCTGTTGAGGTATCGGAGTCAATGGCTCAGTTGGTTGAGCGTTGGATTCACATACTAATGGATGTGGGTTCGAATCGCGGGGTTCGCTACATTAAAACTGGCCATCTCACTGTCTCATCTTAACATCGTTGTTGTTCTGGTAGTGTCAGTATAGGATTAGATAAGTCCCCCTTCCCCCACTTCCCTGGGATGGTTGTCTCCGTCGGCCATATCACCTGAGGTGGGGTAAACTGGCCATCACGCTGTCCCATCTTAACATTATTGTTGTTCTGGTGGTGTCAGTATAGGATTAGATAAGTCCCCCTTCCCCCACTTCCCTGGGATGGTTGTCTCCGTCGGCCATATCACCTGAGGTGGGTAAACTGGCCATTACGCTGTCCCATCTTAACATCATTGTTGTTCTGGTGGTGTCAGTATAGGATTAGATATGTCCCCCTTCCTCCACTTCCCTGGGATGGTTGTCTCCGTCGGCCATATCACCTGAGGTGGGTAAACTGGCCATCACGCTGTCCCATCTTAACATTATTGTTGTTCTGGTGGTGTCAGTATAGGATTAGATATGTCCCCCTTCCTCCACTTCCCTGGGATGGTTATCTCCGTCGGCCATATCACCTGAGGTGGGTAAACTGGCCATCACGCTGTCCCATCTTAACATTATTGTTGTTCTGGTGGTGTCAGTATAGGATTAGATAAGTCCCCCTTCCTCCACTTCCCTGGGATGGTTACCCCCACCACCTGAGGTGGGTGCCGACGTAAAAACCAAACTAAACCGTGACGGACACAGTGGTCAAGTGCTGAGTTGGTAAACGCAGAAGTTCCAATCGGAAGGTCCAGGGTTCGATCCATCCCGATACCTTTCGCTAGGGGGGTGTGTGTGTGTGTGGCGCGCGCATGTGTGCGACAGTGTTTGTGTAGGTGTGGATTTGTGCCCGCACGCTCGCACGTGCAAGAGAGTATATATATATGTGTGTGTGTGTGTGTGTGTGTGTGTGTGTGTGCGTGCGTGCGTGTGTGTGCGGGTATATATATGCGTATATATATACATATATATATATATATATAGTATATAATATATATACATATAAAGATATATATATAGTGTTTGCGTGAGTGTGTGTGTGTGTTCTCTTATGCTAGTAGCAATTTACATGTACAGTTTTGAATTACCATCACTGTTGTTAATGTTAAATTTATTTCATAAAAGTTTTAACAATTATGTTAATTTTTGTACTTCTTAAAAGAAAAATACCGTTCATTATGCATCTGGCCTAATAATTTTAACTGGTTTATTATAATTTAAAAGTGTAATTACTCGTTCATACAGCAGTGATGTAGACCTGGTTATAAAGCAAACTAGACCCTTTTGGACACACCAATGACCTCATCAAAAACATCACAGTCCAAGCTAGAGACAGCAATATTATGGTAAAAGGACCTCGAAGCAAATGTTCTTAAGGTAGCCAAAAACCATACAAAGGGACGCCAGGAAGTAGTACAAACCATAGTGGAGTACAAACCGCAGGGACCTGACGAGCCTTGTCAAAAACCGAGAATAAGCCAGAAATTAACACATCAGAAGAAAATAACATAAGAATCCTGCAAACAAATGCCAAATTCTCGAGGTCAAAACTGCAGTCAAAGTGCAAGACTAGCACAGAGAAAACAATCTCCTTGAATATTGAGAAGGATAGCAGAAAATTTTGGAGATTTACCTGGCAGATTTACAATGAAAACAAAACAGAGCCAACGTCACTGTCGAAGAAAATCTAATGATTCTGACTGAAAAACAAGCAGCTGATCAATTTGCTAAAATTATGTACGAGAGCAACTTCGCACTCAGAACTGAACTGCAGCGAGAAGCAAGACGGAACAGAGAAAGGACTACCGACAGAGCCACAATGGAAATCCATGAAACAACCCTTTACTCGTTATGAACTCGGAAGGAGCTGAAGGCAAAGACGTCCAGATGGATGAGCAACGAGGTGATTACCTGCCCACTTTGACAGTGCAGCATATACACAAATGTTGAGGGAGGCAACCATGTACCTTCTTTAAAATTGGGAAGAACCCTCAGCAGATTCCCAGCTACCAGCCGACAATCAGCCCGACCAACTGCGTGGTGAAAGATTTGTGAACGAACGCCTCTGGCGCTACTTGGTAACTAACGGACTCCTTGCAACATTATAAGCAAGATTCAGACAACTCCTGAAATTATCATGAAAAAGTGTTTTGCCCAGAATTGTACAGTTCCACCCATGAGTAGTGTCCGAATATGTGCACCAACAAAACGCTTTTTGTACATGACGGCGTGAGTGCTCATAAAGCCAAGGTCACTGTGAACTGTCTACATGAGTGAATCATCCAACTTTTTTTCAAGTTCTCCCTCACCCACATTACAGTCTTCATCTAACCCCATGCGAATTCTGGTTATTGCCCCCTCTGAAGCCAGACCTGGCTGTCAAGAAATTTTCAGGAATCCTGGACTTCGGAGAAGCAGACAAATGACAGTTTGCTATTATATCTCAATCAGACCATCAAAAAGCATTTGCCTATTAGGTGAGAAGGCTGAAACTCTGTGTTGAGAGAGGAGGAGAGTACTTTAAAGAACTGTGAAATTTTCATGTACGTTGGACTTTTTGTTTTCCGAAGTGACAATAGATCAGCAGCCGTAGACAGACATAGAAATTACACATTACAAAAACAGACGCTAAAGCTGGGCACAAGCTAGCAACCCTCAAGAATTGGAGAGCACTACATGTGGGTAAACGACAAGATAATGAAACCAATATATTAGGGAACAGTCAGGCCGTTCCTCGAATATGAATCCACTATGTGTTCGACTTCAGCCAGGACCAACCTGCAGGTCATCGACGAAGTACAGAACCAGGCCCTCAGATTCATCACAGGTAGCCTACAATGAGATCTAC
>JAPXFY010000014.1:8822309-8847309 GCA_030674185.1 Monoplex corrugatus | reverse complement strand
GTAGGACTGGAGTCATGCTTAACAGGATCTTCACAAAGTAGGACTGGAGTCATTGTCAACAGGATCTTCACAAAGTAGGACTGGAGTCATAGTCAACAGGATCTCTTCACAAAGTAGGACTGGAGTCATTGCTAACAGGATCTTCACAAAGGACTGGAGTCATTGTCAACAGGATCTTCACAAAGTAGGACTGGAGTCATAGTCAACAGGATCTTCACAAAGTAGGACTGGAGTCATAGTCAACAGGATCTTCACAAAAGTAGGACTGGAGTCATAGTCAACAGGATCTTCACAAAGTAGGACTGGAGTCATAGTCAACAGGATCTTCACAAAGTAGAACTGGAGTCATAGTCAACAGGATCTTCACAAAGTAGGACTGGAGTCATAGTCAACAGGATCTTCACAAATAGGACTGGAGTCATAGTCAACAGGATCTTCACAAAGTAGGACTGGAGTCATAGTCAACAGGATCTTCACAAAGTAGGACTGGAGTCATAGTCAACAGGATCTTCACAAAGTAGGACTGGAGTCATAGTCAACAGGATCTTCACAAAGTAGAGACTGGAGTCATAGTAACAGGATCTTCACAAAGTAGGACTGGAGTCATAGTCAACAGGATCTTCACAAAGTAGGACTGGAGTCATAGTCAACAGGATCTTCACAAAGTAGAACTGGAGTCATAGTCAACAGGATCTTCACAAAGTAGGCTGGAGTCATGGCTAACAGGATCTTCACAAAGTAGAACTGGAGTCATAGTCAACAGGATCTTCACAAAGTAGGACTGGAGTCATTGTCAACAGGATCTTCACAAAGTAGGACTGAGTCATAGTCAACAGGATCTTCACAAAGTAGGACTGGAGTCATGCTAACAGGATCTTCACAAAGTAGGACTGGAGTCTTGTAACGGATTCAAAAGTAATGGTCATAACAGGATCTTCACAAAGTAGGACTGGAGTCATGTGCAACACGATCTTCACAAAGTAGGACTGGAGTCATAGTCAACAGGATCTTCACAAAGTAGGACTGGAGTCATTAGTCAACAGGAATCTTTACAAAGTAGGACTGGAGTCATGCTAACAGGATCTTCACAAAGTAGGACTGGAGTCATTGTCAACAGGATCTTCACAAAGTAGGACTGGAGTCATAGTCAACAGGATCTTTACAAAGTAGAACTGGAGTCATGTTAACAGGATCTTCACAAAGTAGGACTGGAGTCATTGTCAACAGGATCTTCACAAAGTAGGACTGGAGTCATATGTCAACAGGATTCTTCACAAAGTAGGACTGGAGTCATAGTCAACAGGATCTTCACAAAGTAGAACTGGAGTCATAGTCAACAGGATCTTCACAAAGTAGAACTGGAGTCATAGTCAACAGGATCTTCACAAAGTAGACTGGAGTCATAGTCAACAGGATCTTCACAAAGTAGTGACTGGAGTCATAGTCAACAGGATCTTCACAAAGTAGGGCTGGAGTCATAGTAATAGGATCTTCACAAAGTAGGACTGGAGTCATAGTCAACAGGATCTTCACAAAGTAGGACTGGAGTCATATGTCAACAGGATCTTCACAAAGTAGGACTGGAGTCATAGTCAACAGGACTTCCAATACTGGAGTCATGCAACAGTCTACAAGGGACTGGAGTCATGCTTAACAGGATCTTCACAAAGTAGCGCGACAAGTAGTCTTCAAGATAGTTAGCTACTAATCTATAGGATTACATACTGAGATGCCAGCAAACTACATGCACACTCACAAGATAATCACAATCCGTGATGATCTGCAAGCTAATAAGACTATTACAGTAGACGACAGACCAAGAACGAGCAGCACGTCTACAAGAGAGTAACAGTTCAATAGATGGTATGCGACACAATAAGTCTCAAGATCTAAGTGAGTAGTCAACACTTACAAGTGATGGAGTATTCACAATCTTCACAAAGAGGTGAGCATACAACAGACTCACAAGTAGCGATCATCACAATAAATAGATGATCATGTAACAGACTCAAAAACGATATTAACGATCTTCACAAGAGGATGAGCATGTCAACAGATCTTCAAAGACTGAGTCAGTACGTCTACAAGTAGACGGAGTATGTAAAGATTTCACAAGTAGACTGATCATAGTCAACAGACTTCACAAAGTAGGACTGATCATGTCAACAGATCTCACAAAGTAGCTGGATCAGCAACAGATCTTCACAAAGTAGACTGAGTCATGTCAACAATCTTCACAAAGTAGACTGAGTCTGTCAACAGATCTACAAAGTAGACTGGATCATAGTCAACAGATCTACAAAGTGACTGGAGTCATGCACAATCTCACAAAGTAGATGGAGTCATGTCAACAGGATCTTCACAAGTGACTGGAGTCATGTCAACAGGATCTTCCAAGTAGACTGGAGTCATGTCACAGGATCTTCACAAAGTAGACTGATCATGTCAACAGGATCTTCACAAAGTAGATGGAGTCATGCACGATTCACAAAGTAGATGGAGTCTGTCAAAGTTTCACAAAGTAGAGAGTCATAGTCAACAGGATCTTCCAAGTAGACTGATCATAGTCAACAGGATCTTCACAAAGTAGACTGGAGTATTGTCAACAGGTCTTCACAAGTAGACTGAGTCATGTCAACAGGATCTTCACAAGTAGGACTGGAGTCATGTCAACAGGATCTTACAAAGTAGAACTGGAGTCATAGTCAACAGGATCTTCACAAAGAGGAGGAGTCATAGTCACAGGATCTTCACAAAGTAGATGGAGTCATCAACAGGATCTTCACAAAGTAGGACTGGAGTAATGTCAAAGGATCTTCACAAAGTAGGACTGGAGTCATGTCAACAGGATCTTCACAAAGTAGACTGGAGTCTAGTCAACAGTCAAAGACTTCAAAGTAGGACTGGAGTATTCAACAGGATCTTCACATAGGACTGGATCACAGTCTTACAAGTAGGATCTTACAAAGTAGATCAACTAAGGATCTTCACAAAGTAGAACTGGTCAGTCAGTTCAACAGGATCTTGAAAGTAACTGTTACAGACTTCAAACAGGATCATCAAAGTAGACTGGATGTCAGCAAAAGGATCTTAAGTCAACAGGATCTTCAAAGAGACTGACATACTGGATCAAGTCAACAGATCTTCACAAAGTAGGACTGGAGTCATGTCAACAGGACTTCACAAAGTAGGACTGGAGTCATGTCAACAGGATCTTCACAAGTAGGACTGGTCATAGTCAGATCGTCAACAGGATCGTACAATCAAGTGAACGAGATCTTCACAAGAGAACTACAATAGAAACTAGGATCAAGTCAAGCAGGATCGTTCACAAAGGATTTACGACAAGTCAACTGGATCTTCACAAGTAACTAGGAGTCATGTCAACGAGTCATTCACAAAAGAGTCATAGTAAAGGATCTTACAAGTAGGACGAGTCATGAACAGATCTTGACAATAGTAGACAGGATCATGTCCAACAGAGGATCTATCACAGTAGACTGGATCAGTCCACAATGTCAAGTAGGTGGAGCATGTTCAAAGGATCTTACACAGAGTAGGCTGGAGTCATGTCAACAAGATCTTCACAAAGTAGGACTGTGTCATCGGCTTCACAAAAGGATCTGCACAAGTAGTCACAGTCTACAGGAGTACTATGTCAACAGGATCTTCACAAGTAGGACTGGAGTCATGTCAACAGGATCTACAAAGTAGAACTGGGTCATGTCAACAGTCTTCACAAAAGGACTGGAGTCATTGTCAACAGGATCTCACAAAGTAGGACTGGAGTCATTTCAAGATCTTACAAAGTAGGACTGGAGTCATGTCAACAGGATCTTCAAAAGTAGGACTGGAGTTTCAAGACTTCACAATGGACTGACAAGTAACGAGGATCTTAGCAAGTAGGACGAGTATGCAACGGATCTTCACAAAGTAGGAGGAGTATGACTGGATAGTCAATAGTCAACGGATCTTCATAAAGGACTGGAGTCCATAGTCAACACGATCATACAACAGGACTGAGTCAGTCAACAGGATCATTACAAAGTAACGGATCTTCAACAAAGAATGTCAATAGTAGGATCTAGTCATAGTAAACTGGAGCTTCATAGTAAAGGACTGACAAATAGTCACAGATCTTCAAAGTAGATGGAGTCATATCACAGGATTTCACAAAGTAGGACTGGAGTCATAGATAACAGGATCTTCACAAGTAGGACTGGATGTCAATCTTCACAAGTAGGACTTCCAAAGTGGATGAGTCATAGTCACAGGATCTTCAAAGAGACTGGAAGTCATAGTCACAGTCATTCACAAAGTAGGATCTTGAGTCAAGTAACGGATCTTACAAAGTAGGACTGGATCAAGTCAAAGGATCTTCACAAGTAGAACTGGATCTACAAAAGGACTTACATCAACAGGATTTACAGATAGAGATGGAGTCATGTCAACAGATCTTCACAAAGTAGGACTGGAGTCATGTCAACAGATCTTCACAAAGTAGTGAGCATATCACAGACTTCACAAGTAGGACTGGAATCAATACAATAGATTATACAAAGTAACGATCATTCAAAGTTCACTGAGTATGACAGGATCTCAAAAGGTCTAAAGTATGTACGTCTTCAAAGGATGTTCACAAGTAGACTGAGTTCACAATAGATCTTAGAATTGTAAGGATCATTCACAGACTTCATATCAACAGATCTTCAAGATAAAGGACTTCAAAAGTAGACTGGATCTTCAAGTAACAGATTCAAGTAAGGATTTCAAAGTAACGGATCTTCAAAGGACTCAAGTCATGAGCATTTCAACGGATCTTCACAAAGTAGGATGGAGTCACAAGTCACAAGTAAAATGGAGTCATTCAACAGGATCTTCACAAAGTAGACTGGAGTCATAGTCAACAGATCTTCACAAAGTAGGACTGGAGTCAAGTCAACAGGATCTTCACAAGTAGACTGGATGTCACAGTCACAGGATCTTCCAAAGTAGAACTGGAGCATGTAACAGGATCTTCACACAGTAGGACTGGAGTCATGGTCAACAGGATCTTCACAAAGTAGGATGAGTCATTGTCAACAGGATCTTCACAAAGTAGGATGGAGTCCTTGTCAAAGGATCTTCACAAGTAACTGGAGTCATAGTCAACTGGATCTTACAAAGAGGACTGGAGTCATGCTACAGTCTCACAAGTAGGATGAGTCATGTCAACAGATCTTCACAAAGTAGGACTGGAGTCATTGTCAACAGATCTTCACAAAGTAGGACTGGAGTCATGGTCAACAGGATCTTCACACATAGAACTGGAGTCATGCTCAACAGGACTTCACAAAGTAGGACTGGAATCACGCTTAACGAGGTCATGTGTACACATGCGCAAGCGTATACATGCACACACACACATACACATTCACACATTCACACTCCAACACACACACACACACACACACTCACACACACACACACCGTGCACACACACCGCGCGCGTGCATACGTACACGCACACATACACACTCTCTTTCTGTCCCTCCGTTCTCACCCCCCCCCCCACTCGCTCTCTGTCTCTCGCTCTCTCTGTCTCTCTCTCTCGCTCTCTCTCCTATACTCACTCACACACACACACACACACACACACACACACACACACACACACACACACACACACACACACACACACACACACACACACACTGCACACACAACACGCACACTGTTTATAAGTACGATGATAAGTGATATTATTGTAGACTATGTGGGGTGAAAGTGTAACTATACTTATATCGTTTTTTTTTGGTTGGTTTGGTTGTTTGTTTTCATGCAGTAATTCACTCCTCCAAACAGACGAGAGCAATTTGAAATGTGAGAACTTGAGATGACAGGTATCACTTACGTTTTTGACAGATGAATCTCACACATACTGACACAGTATCACTAAGTCCTACTGTATAGACATCATAGGAGACAGACAGCAACTAGCTGTCGTAGGGAAACAGATAACTAGCTGTCTGTGGGAAACAGACACTAGCTGTGTCTGTAGGAACAGACAACTACTGTGTCTGTAGGGAGACAGACAGGTAACTACTGTGTCTGTAGGAGACAGACTACTAGCTGTGTCTGTAGGGAGACAGACTACTACTTCTAGGAGACAGACTACTACTGTGTTGTAGGAGACAGACTACTAGTTTCTGTAGGGAACAGACTACTACTGTGTCTGTAGGGAGACAGACTACTAGCTGTGTCTGTAGGGAGACAGACAGGATACTAGCTGTGTCTGTAGGGAAACAGACAGGTAACTAGCTGTGTCTGTAGAGAAACAGACAGGAACTAGCTGTGTCTGTAGGAAACAGGTAAACTAGCTGTGTCTATAGGGAAACAGACAGGTAACTAGCTGTGTCTGTAGAGAAACAGACAGATAACTAGCTGTGTCTGTAGGGAAATAGACAGTTAACTAGCTGTGTCCGTAGGGAAACAGACAGGTAGAACTATGCTGTGTCGTAGGGAAACAGGTAACTAGCTGTGTCTGTAGGGAAACAGACAGGTAACTAGCTGTGTCTGTAGGGAACAGACAGATAACTAGCTGTGTCTGTAGGGAAACAGACAGGTAACTAGCTGTGTCTGTAGGGAGACAGACAGGTAACTAGCTGTGTCTGTAGGGAAACAGACAGGTAACTAGCTGTGTCTGTAGGGAAAGACAGTAACTAGCTGTGCGTAGAACAGGTAACTAGCTGTGTCATAGGGAAACAGACAGATAACTAGCTGTGTCTGAGGGAGACAGACAGGTAAGCTAGCTGTATCTGTAGGGAAAACAGGTAACTAGCTGTGTCTGTAGGGAAAAGACAGGTAACTAGCTGTGTCTGTAGGGAAACAACAGGTAACTAGCTGTGTCTGTAGGGAAACAGGTAACTAGCTGTGTCTGTAGGGAAACAGACAGGTAACTATGGTCGAGGAACAGTAGTGTTTTAGGCAGGTAACTAGGTGTAGGAAACAGTAACTAGCTGTGTCTGTAGGGAAACAGGACAGGTATCTTAGCTGTGTTTGTAGGGAGACAGACAACTAGCTGTGTCTGTAGGAAACAGACAGGTAACTAGCTGTGTCTTAGGGAACAGAACTAGCTGTGTCTGTAGGGAGAACAGACAGTAACTAGCTGTGTCTGTAGGGAAACAGACAACTAGCTGTGTCTGTAGGGAAACAGACGGTAACTAGCTGTGTCTGTAGGGACAGACAGACAACTAGCTGTGTCTGTAGGGAAACAGAAACTAGCTGTGTCTGTAGGAGACAGACAGAAGCTCAGGACAACATAGCTGTGTCTGTAGGGAAACAGTAACTAGCTGTGTCTGTGGGGAGACAGACAACTGCTGTGTCTGTAGGGAACAGACAGTAACTAGCTGTGTCTGTAGGGAGACAGACAACTAGCTGTGTCTGTAGGGAGACAGACAACTAGCTGTGTCTGTAGGGAAAACAGTAACTAGCTGTGTCTGTGGGGAGACAGACAACTAGCTGTGTCTGTAGGGAGACAGACAGACATAACTAGCTGTGTCTGTAGGGAGACAGACAGAACTAGCTGTGTCTGTAGGGAAAGACAACTAGCTGTGTCTGTAGGGAAACAGACAGTAACTAGCTGTGTCTGTAGGGAGACAGACAACTAGCTGTGTCTGTAGGGAGACAGACAACTAGCTGTGTCTGTAGGGAGACAGACAACTAGCTGTGTCTGTAGGGAGACAGACAACTAGCTGTGTCTGTAGGGAGACAGACAACTAGCTGTGTCTGTAGGGAAACAGACAGGTAACTAGCTGTGTCTGTAGGGAGACAGAGAACTAGCTATGTCTGTAGGGAAACAGAGAACTAGCTATGTCTGTAGGGAAACAGGTAACTAGCTGTGTCTGTAGGGAAACAACAGGTAACTAGCTGTGTCTGTAGGGAAACAGTAACACTGTGAATGTAGGAACAGTAACTAGCTGTGTCTGTAGGGAAACAGGTAGCTAGCTGTGTCTGTAGGGAAACAGACAGGTAGCTAGCTGTGTCTGTAGGGAAATAGGTAGCTAGCTGTGTCTGTAGGGAAATAGGTAGCTAGCTTGTCTGTAGGGAAATAGGTAGCTAGCTGTGTCTGTAGGGAAATAGGTAGCTAGCTGTGTCTGTAGGGAAACAAACAGGTAACTAGCTGTGTCTGTAGGGAGACAGACAGGCACAACACTGTTTGGTAAATCTCTTTCAACTGTGGATGAAATGAGCAACAGACTAGGCATTTCTGATCATCTGAATTTCATTGGGAATGATTCATGGTCACTATGGCTTAAAAAGTACGAAAAGTTCTCTGTAACAGTTTCCGGCTGGCTGCAGCTAAATCTCTTAATAGATTGTAAGAAAGTGAAACGTACAGGGACAAGGAGCCCCAGATTACCTGAATGCGTGTGGTCTGATGTATTGTTTCCGCTCTTGCCATTCTCCTGTCTTCTCTGCTTTCCCCATGCCGACTTTATAAAGCACTTGACAATGTTTTTTAAACATCTTTTCATTTCATGATCTTAGACATGTTTGAACATTGTTTGACATCCTTGTAACAAGAAATATCAAACATAAGGCCATGTATCTTGTGTCGCTATCTTTCCTCTACCTTTTGTTAACTAAACGTTTTTTTTATCTCGGTATTAAAAACGCACGAAAGCAGCCAAAATATTGACCCCTGGGAAAAAAAAAAAGAAAAATGATACCATAGAACTCTCAATAATTTAAGTGTTGGTGTGTCAGAAATGTGTATTTATGTGTAATTATAAAAGCAAATCTGAAATACAATATCTCCTACTATTATGTTTACATAAAATAACTGATGAAAAATGTCACTTAGAAAAATAGCACTAAAATTGATATGAAGCTTGTACATATTAAGAAAACATTGGCTGTTGTATTTGCGTTGGTGGAAATAGAGGGTATTTTTTTTCTTTTATAAAAATAATCCGTGTGTTTTATGTTCTTATTAAAATGATTGTGTTCAATACACACACACACACACACACACACACACACACACACACCACACACACACACACACACACACACACACACACACACACACACACACACACACACACACACACACACACACACACACACACACACACACACACACACACACACACACACACACACACACACACACACACACACACACACATACATACATACATATACATATATATATATACATATATACGTATGTAGATATATGTATATATAGATATATGTATATATATGTGTGTATGTATATATATATGTGTGTATACATATATTTAATTATTTATATGTGTATATATAAGTATGTTTCTGATGTATAAACATATTTTGTGTGCATGTGTATGTACATATGTAGATAGATAGACAGATACATAGATACATAGATCATAGATTGATAGATAGATAGATAGATAGATAGATCCTTTGTGAAAAATACCTGTTTTACATGTTGAAGTTAAGCTCTTGGACGCAATTCCAAATATGTTTTGCAAATAAATTACGAAAAGCAAGTTTAAGAGAAAAAAATAGTGTATATGTAATTTGTAGTTTATCGCTGATCATGTTGATTTGTTGTATCATGAGCATAATTCAGAATTGCAAATAAAACATGGAGTACACATTCTAGACAATCATTCCTGTTTTGGGGGGAGGTTTTGTTTTGCTTTGTTTTGGGGTGGGTTTTTTTGTTTGTTTGTTTTTTTCCTGTTTTGAGCTGTGCTTTTTGTGACTGGTAATATTGACACTTAAATTTCTGCTTTTGGTACACATTTCTCTTAAGTCTTAAGAGTGAAATTTCGCCTGTACTGCATCATGTCGGTTTTGCTGTATGTTTGTACCATTCAGATTGTAGAGGTAGACCCCGGAGTGCAGATGTTCCCGTCCAAGCCCAAGGCAGCCATGGGTATATCCCTACTCTTCACTCTCATCTGTTGTTTCGCCTGCTCCATCCCCGCCATCGTCCTGAGCATGCAGGTTAGTGTGCAGGCTGGGTGGTTGTTGTCGTTGTTGTTGTTGTGTGGTGGTGGTGGTGGTGGGGGTGTGTGTGCATGCGTTTGGAGGGGGGAGGTGTTTTTGTTCAGAAAACACGTGCTTTCTCTCTCTCTCTCTCTCTCTCTCTCTCTCTCTCTCTCTCTCCACAACCACACACACACACACACCACACACACACACACGCACACGCACACGCACACGCACACACAAAGAATGAGAATGTGTATTTAATTCACAGATCAAGACAGATGCAAATTCCCGGCAAACAAAAACTAAAACAAAAACAAACAAAAAATGCAAAGACAGAATACTAAGAATTTGCGCCAGTCTTGTTTTGTGAACTAGATAGGCGTTCTTATTTTGTGTTTTGAGTGTATTTGTTTGCAAGAAACACCGGAGGGGGCTAGATGGGATCTGCAATAACAGTGCCACTCCACTGACCGGACAATCGCCTTTTCGCTCCCGCCGCCACTTAGTAGCCATTTCACCGAGCAAAAGGGGGCAATCCATGCGCTGCATGACCCACTCGGACCCAGTCATTGTTGCCTTGTTAACACTACGAGTGGCAAGGTGGGGAGATGATAAACCCCGGAGAGAGTCACACAACGCGCACAGTTAGACCCAGCCCAGCTTCTGGGCCGAGAGAAAAACAAGGGAGTCCGTACGATCACAATAGCGTCTAGACATAATGCTCCAGACACTGTCTATTTGACTTTTGAGCTAGATCTGACATGCCCCCGAAGGGATCGCAAGTTTGCCGTCTTTCCGAACTGCCACCAGGGCTTTCTCTGCTGGTCTCAGACTTGATTCCCTGAGGCCAGCAATCAAGCTGCAGGTCAAAATAGCAAGAAGTACCCCAGAGTACTGGATGGGACCCAGAACAACAAAGCCTTACCACTCACCAGACAATCACCGTCCAGCTCCTGCCGTCATATTTTTTGTCTGTATCTATTTTATATTTGTTGTGAGGGTGGCAGTCACTTTGATTTTGCTTCGTTTTTTATACGTTTGTTTATGAAATACTTTTCTGTTTCATTTTTGATCTGTATACAACACAACACAAGCGTACCTGGATATAAACGCTGTGCTTTAGCCCACATAAGAGCTGCCCATTTGAGGGAGAAATTCACGTTTTCACTCCTGGCTTTACGGCATACATATAACTAACCATCCCACTTTATTCTTGTCTGCATAATTACATGTCTGTTCTGTCACTTTTGTCTGTTGACTGACGTGTCCTGGTCTCCTGTGTACCTGTGCTGTCTCTGCTTTCTGAATGTGTTCACTGTGACAAACAAGTAGGGGGGGGGGGGTGTGCTGCGTACACATACCGCTGATGCGTTTTTTGTTTGTTGTTTGTTTTGTTTTTGGTTTGTTTGTTGGTGGGTTTTTTGTTGTTGGTGTTGTTGTTTTGTTTTTTGTTGGTTTTTTTGTTTGTTTGTTTGTTGGGTTTTTTTTGGGGGGGTTTAGGGAGGGGATCTTTTTATGTTTGTTTATTTGTTTTGAGCGTTCCGATGGTTATAGTTGTTCTTTCCCTGGACACGCGTATGCACGTTATTCTACTCACTCTCTACAGGCAGTATGCTCCTGCTGAGAGAATCTGCATACTCCATTTTCTGTGGGCGTACATGGTGGGTGTTTTATTGTCTTCTTAGCCCACCTGACACAACATGACTTTCAAGATCTTTCGCAGGCGTGTTTGACATTCTGCGTATAGACATGGCGGGGGCTGAAGCACTGACAGATCTGCACATATAATGACATGGAGATGGGAAAAAGTCCACCCTGTACCCACCAGGCAGGTAGTAGACATGGGAGATGGGAAAAAGTCCACCCTGTACCCACCAGGCAGGTAGTAGACATGGGAGATGGGAAAATGTCCACCCTGTACCCACCAGGCAGGTAGTAGACATGGGAGATGGAGAAAATGTCCACCCTGTACCCACCAGACAGGTAGTAGACATGGGAGATGGAGAAAATGTCCACCCTGTACCCACCAGGCAGGTAGTAGACATGGGAGATGGAGAAAATGTCCACCCTGTACCCACCAGGCAGGTAGTAGACATGGGAGATGGAGAAAATGTCCACCCTGTACCCACCAGGCAGGTAGTAGACATGGGAGATGGAGAAAATGTCCACCCTGTACCCACCAGACAGGTAGTAGACATGGGAGATGGAGAAAATGTCCACCCTGTACCCACCAGGCAGGTAGTAGACATGGGAGATGGAGAAAATGTCCACCCTGTACCCACCAGACAGGTAGTAGACATGGGAGATGGAGAAAATGTCCACCCTGTACCCACCAGGCAGTAGTAGACATGGGAGATGGAGAAAATGTCCACCCTGTACCCACCAGACAGGTAGTAGACATGGGAGATGGAGAAAATGTCCACCCTGTACCCACCAGGCAGGTAGTAGACATGGGAGATGGAGAAAATGTCCACCCTGTACCCACCAGGCAGGTAGTAGACATGGGAGATGGAGAAAATGTCCACCCTGTACCCACCAGGCAGGTAGTAGACATGGGAGATGGAGAAAATGTCCACCCTGTACCCACCAGACAGGTAGTAGACATGGGAGATGGAGAAAATGTCCACCCTGTACCCACCAGACAGGTAGTAGACATGGGAGATGGAGAAAATGTCCACCCTGTACCCACCAGGCAGGTAGTAGACATGGGAGATGGAGAAAATGTCCACCCTGTACCCACCAGGCAGGTAGTAGACATGGGAGATGGAGAAAATGTCCACCCTGTACCCACCAGGCAGGTAGTAGACATGGGAGATGGAGAAAATGTCCACCCTGTACCCACCAGGCAGGTAGTAGACATGGAGATGGAGAAAATGTCCACCCTGTACCCACCAGGCAGGTAGTAGACATGGGAGATGGAGAAAATGTCCACCCTGTACCCACCAGACAGGTAGTAGACATGGGAGATGGAGAAAATGTCCACCCTGTACCCACCAGACAGGTAGTAGACATGGGAGATGAGAAAATGTCCACCCTGTACCCACCAGACAGGTAGTAGACATGGAGATGGAGAAAATGTCCACCCTGTACCCACCAGGCAGGTAGTAGACATGGGAGATGGAGAAAATGTCCACCCTGTACCCACCAGGCAGGTAGTAGACATGGGAGATGGAGAAAATGTCCACCCTGTACCCACCAGACAGGTAGTAGACATGGGAGATGGAGAAAATGTCCACCCTGTACCCACCAGACAGGTAGTAGACATGGGAGATGGAGAAAATGTCCACCCTGTACCCACCAGACAGGTAGTAGACATGGGAGATGGAGAAAATGTCCACCCTGTACCCACCAGGCAGGTAGTAGACATGGGAGATGGAGAAAATGTCCACCCTGTACCCACCAGGCAGGTAGTAGACATGGGAGATGGAGAAAATGTCCACCCTGTACCCACCAGACAGGTAGTAGACATGGGAGATGGAGAAAATGTCCACCCTGTACCCACCAGACAGGTAGTAGACATGGGAGATGGAGAAAATATCCACCCTGTACCCACCAGGCAGGTAGTAGACATGGGAGATGGAGAAAATGTCCACCCTGTACCCACCAGCAGGCAGTAGACATGGGAGATGGGGAAAATATCCACCCTGTACCCACCAGGCAGGTAGTAGCCAGGCAGGGCTGAAACCAAATCTGCTAATTGGTAGTCTGACGTCTTACGTACTTGGTTACCGCGAACGTAAAAACGAAACAAAACAAAACGAAAACAACAAACGTAAGTTCTTGGGATCTGTTCATTGCGCACATCTTCCCCGTTTTCTTTCACATTGACCGGAAAACCAACCTGCCTGTCACAAGAATTTCTTTAAAAATAAAAAAACAAGTCTGAGGTGGGGTAGATAGAATTACCTGAAATGATATGGTAGTTCCGATGTAAGGACTTAGTTCATGTCGCAGAAAGTAACCTTTCATTTTATTTTATTTATTTTTTTAATCAGCTGATTTCGAAACTTTACATATATATATATATATATATATATATATATATATATATATATGTGTGTGTGTGTGTGTGTGTGTGTGTGTGTGTGTGTGTGTGTGTGTGTGTGTGTGTGTGTGTGTGTGTGTGAGACGTCGTGGACCGACGCTTCATTGATGAGATACGATGCAGATTAAAATGTATCGATGCAGATTAAAATGTAAAAATACAGAATACCGTATTAGCGGTTAAAATTTTAACGCAGGTGCTTGGATTTGTGGTCTGGTATGCTTCTTTTACTGCTTGCTTTCCTCCTTGTTTTCCTGTACAAGGATTGAACGCGAACATTTGGCTTTAAGCTTTGAGTATTTCAGGTATTGCGTATTTCCCCTTTGTGTTAATTTGAAAAAAAAATCAAAGACTTGACAAAAACTGACAAGTGAGCTAGACTAGTGCGCGTCGTAGTCTGCAGCTGTCATGTATGCATTCATAACTTCTGAACGGGCTTTATTCTGCTTGGCTGAAAATAAAACTAAACATTCTTACCTGGGCGATTTTTTATTCATGATACAAAACCCAAAGTTCAGTTCAGTTTTTACGTCTGCACCCAGCTCAGGTGATATGACAAAACCCAAAGTATGAAGCCATTGTTGAGCAAATTGCAAAACAATTTACGAGTCACAAAATCTGACAGAAAAACTGCTCAGTGACTTGACACATGGAGGGTGCACACCTGCACATAATGACAAATACCTGACCGACTAGAAGTCTGTTCACAAAGTTATGTGACCTGTATGTCAAATGAAGTTAAACATGCACGCGCCCACGTGCACACACACGCGCACGCACGTATACAGAAAACATACACACACACAAAAATACAGACATACACACACACGCGTGCACACATACACACATACATGCGCGCGCCACGCACCCACACACACACACACACACACACACACACACACACACACACACACACACACACACACACACACACACACACACACCACAGAGGGACACTACATTTTCAGTTTTTTTCAATTAAATCAAAAATAGATTCCATGGCACCAGGGCCACAAATATACTATCTGATGAAAACAAATTGAAAGTGATGATGGCATAACGTCATCAGCTCGCATACAGACCAAAACATAATAAAATAATGATAATTCATTTGTGTAACGCAAACTCCAGTTCGTGTCAAAGTATCCTTGTTGCATTTTGCAAACAAAAACAAAATCCAAAACAAGTATGACTGCCAGCGTTCAAGCAAACAGGAACCAGAAAAAAACACGAAAGAAGAATATGAACGCGAATGTAATACAAGAAGACAAGACAGGCGCAATTTTTCGGCCAATTGGCCTTTGTCAAGCGTGAGATTACAAACAAACAAACACCAGATACAAAAAGTACGAGAAAAAGACTGAAACTTCCCTGCTGCTGTGTCCAATGTGAGAAAAGGAAACAAAACAAAAACAAAAAGGGGGGGGGGGGGAGTAATTGACACTCGCACACACGTGGAGTTTACGAGGGATATTCCAAAAGTCCTCTGATTCAATCACAACTTCATACCTGTAATTTTGTACATAACCTCATACCTACAACTGTATTCCTGTTGCCTTCAGTCTACCCAGCTGTGAATTGATACCTGGTCCTTTTCATGATTGGGGAAGGTAGAGTAGCGAGAGAGAGATGATGATGGGCAGTAACCTTAATAATGCTGGTCTGTAGAAAAGCTGAGGTCACGACTACTCGCTTCTCTGCCACCTCAGGATTATGGGGAAACAATCTTTTCCCTACACGCATACTTAGACTGACATGTTTTACCGGTGTTTGGTTTGTTGATGGAGGCGGTGTGTCGTGTCTGGGGTCAGTTACTGTGGCGGGGTTGTATGGGCCGTTGATGTGGTCAGTTCATACTGGGAGTGTGGGGGTGGTTATACTGTACTGGATGCGTTTTCATCCCGTTTCCGTACTGGTGTGTGTGGGGGCGGGGTTGTTTTTTTGGATTTTTTGTTTTGTTTTTTGTTCGTTTTTTTGTTTTTTGTTGAGTTTTTTTTTTTTTTTTTTTTTTTTTTTTTGGGGGGGGGGGGGTTTGGTTGGTTGGTTGGTTTGGGGTTTTGCTTTTGTTTTTTTCTGGTTGTTGGGGTTTTTTTGTTTGTTTTTTGTTTTTGTTTTTGATTTTTTGTTGTTGTTTGTTTTTTGGAAATGGGGGCATTTGGTGGAGGTGAGATTGTTGTTGTTTATATCCTTGTTTTTAACATAACAGATGAAGACGTACATTTCATTACAGTATAGTTAAGGCTGTTCCTGATAATATACAGCGCCTGTTGACTCGCACCACTGAGTGTTACTCGGACATTAAGAACTGGATGACACACAATAGACTTCAGCTTAATGACGACAAAACAGAAGCTATCCTCATTGGCACCCGTCAGAAACTTTCTCAGCTGCCTCCTCTTTCTCTCCCATTATGTAACACATCAGTCCCAATTTCTGATTCAGCTAAAAACCTTGGTGTCTGCATTGACTCTACCCTCTCCATGAACAACTTTGTTTCTCAAACTGCCAGATCCTGCTACTATCATCTCCATCGTATAAGGCTGATCAGGAAGTATCTCTCTGTCGAAACAACTGCAAAACTCGTTCTCTCCTTCATAATGTCTCGCATTGACTATTGCAATTCACTCCTGTCTGGTCTTCCTGCCTCCACCATTCACATCCTACAGCGCATTCAAAACAATGCTGTACGCCTTGTACTCAAAAAGAAAAAAGCTGACCACATATCTCCTCTCCTGGCACAACTTCACTGGCTCCCTGTATCAAAGCGCATACAGTACAAACTAGACACCATGTGCTACAAAAGCCTCAATAACGCAGCCCCCGATTACCTGTCAAGCCTACTTGAGATCTATCTTCCCTCACGTACCCTCCGCTCTGCTTCCGATCCTCTGACTTTTCGCTTTCCACGCACTAAGCTCAATACCTATGGTCCACGAGCCTTCTCTGTTTCTGGTCCACTCTCCTGGAACAGACTTCCTCTCTCAGTCCGTCAGCAACCTACTTTTGTCTCCTTCAAGTCCGCTCTCAAAACTCACCTTTTCTCCTCCGCATAAAATCCTAACCTCACTCAACCACCCCCCCCCCCCCCCCCCTCTGCAGCCTGTCTCCGCTCGGAGGGAATCACATGGTTATAATATATAATTGTATATGCTATGCTCTCTATAATTTTCCATTGCTTTTATTCTTGCTTTTATTGCTTTTATTCTTTCTCCCCATTTATAGCCATGCGTGTGTGTGTGTGTGTGTGTGTGTGTGTGTGTGTGTGTGTGTGCGTGCGTGTGTGTGCGTGCGTGCGTGCGTGCGTGCTTACGTGTGTGTCTGCTTCAGCGCTTAGATTTGATTTTATCAAGATTTTGCGCTATATAAATATTGTAATTATTATTAATTATAGACTGATACGAAGACAGACATGAAACCAATTATGCTGGGCAGGACATCAGAGTCTTGCCTTGACAGCGCATACGGCTTACGTGCAGGTTCTGGCTTATGCCATGATCATTTTGGATCTTCTCCACATAGCACCAATGGCGTCACCGCGTACGGAATTTATTCCAAACGCGGAGACGCTGCCATCAGAAACTGAAACGGTCTTGTTTTGTCCGCAGGCACGGGACTACGAGAGGGAAGGAGAAAAAGGGATGGCGGCCAGACTGGCCAATCAGATCGCTCTTTCTGGCTCTCGTTCCTTCGTCTGCGGTGTCTTGTGCCTAGACGGCTGGATCATCCTGGTGTATGCCTACAGATTTCAGTGAATTGTATATGCCTACAGATTTCAGTGAATTGTTATGCCTACAGATTTCAGTGAATTGTGTATGCCTACAGATTTCAGTGAATTGTGTATGCCTACAAGATTGTGATTGTGATGCCTACAGATTTCAGTGAATTGTGATATGCCTACAGATTTCAGATTTGAAATTGTGATATGCCTACAGATTTCATGAATTGTGATATGCCTACAGATTTCATGAATTGTGTATGCCTACAGATTTCAAGTGTAATTAGTTGTATGCCTACAGATTTAAATTGAATTTGTGTATGCCTACAGATTTCACTGAATTGTATATGCCTACAGATTTCATTGAAATTGTGTATGCCTACAGATTTCACTGAATTGTGTACACTTACAACATTTGACTGAATTTTGTAGCGTAGCTACATATCAAGTTTAATTTGTTCTGTATGCCCAAAGGTTGATTGAATTGTGTACATCTACAGGTTTGACTGCATTGTGTACAGATTTGATTGAATTGTGTAGCTACATATTTGATTCAAATAATGTGGCCCACTGATTTGATTGAATAATGTGGCCCACTAATTTGATTGAATTATGTAGCTTACTGATTTGATTAAATTATGTAGCCCACTATTTTGAATTATGTAGCCCACTGATTTGATTGAATTATGTAGCCTACTGAATTGAATGAAATGTGTAATTTACTGATTTGATTGAATTATGTAGCGTACTGATCTGATTGAATTATGTAGCTTACTGGTTTGATTAAACTGTGTATAGCCTACTGATTTGATTGAATCTATGCTATTACTGATTTTATTGAAATAAGTTAGCCTGCATATTTCATTTGAATAATGAAACCTACTGATTTGATTGAATTTATGTACAACTAATTGAACTTTGTATATTTTTTGATTGATCCGTGTAGATATTAATTGTGTTCGCCTACAGGCTGATTGAATTATGTAGCTAGATTTGACTGAACTGTGTACATATTTGATTTAGTTATTTTCACCTACATATTATTAAATTGTTTTCCTGGATTGAAGCCTGTACAGTACAGGCTAAACGTTCGCGTTTGGTTTTGGTGGTTTTGTTTTGTTCTGTTTGTTTGTTTGTTTGTTTGTTTGTTTGTTGTTTATTAGGCATCAACTCTCACATACCCTCGAACATTCGAACAGACTTTTACGTGATGGCCTTTTCTTGTTTGTTTTGTTTTGTTTTTTTATGCTCTTTTTAACCTCACCATGAAGTCGACCGTTTTGGGGGAGGGGCTTGTGAATGCTGGGTGTTTTCTTGTTTTCCATAAGGTACGGAGCACTGATAAGGCTTACACTGTCTTTAATTGATAATTGCGTAACTGACACAACTGCGTGCATATACACACAAAGACCGTCCAGGCACTGGCAGGTCTGTGCATATGTTGACCTTGTAGATCGGAAAAACTCCGCACCCTTTGCTCACACAAGCAGGTTCGAGCCCAGACTCCTCTGATCGAGAATCAGTGTCGTAACCACCGTGTGCTATCGTACACGTTATTTAGTGTTGGTAGTAGTGGTGGTGGTAGTGGTGGCGTGGTGGTAGTAGTAGTAGTAGTAGTACATGTAGTACTGGTGTTATCATTATCGTCCCATAATTAACAATAGTAATAGTATAGAAGTAGTAATTATCATTATTATATCATTGTTGTTATTATATTGTTGTTTTTATCATGATTATTATCATAATAATATCATCTTTATTGTTATAATGCTACTAATTTTGAAGAACAAGGTCTCCCAACAGTGTAAAAATCGCTACTCACAGTTCCGTAGCTTTCGATGGCGTTCTCGCCATCTTCGTCAGCGCTCTAATGCTGTCTGCGTGAATCTCTACTCAGTAGAGAGCACAGAGTAGCGATTTTACACTGTTGGGAGACCTTGTTCTTCAAAATTAGTACATTATGTCTACCCCCCACTGTTAAACTTCCCCTACATCTTTATTGTTGTTGATACTTCTACTACTATTACTATTATTATTATTATTATTATTATTATCACTGCTACGACTACTACTATTACATTATTATTATTATTATTATTATTATTATTTAGCATCCGCTGTTTGCTAGGCAGTCGCACATTCCACACAGCTTCCACTTCGCATTAGCTTAGTTTGCCGACCATGTTAGATACAGGGGTTGTTCCTGAGACAAGGGAGATTTATGGTTTGTTCCTCTTTCAGACATATCCATATGTCATTGTCATGCTCTCTCTCTCTCTCCTCTCTCTCTCTCTCTCTCTCTCTCTCTCTCTCTCTCTCTCTCTCTCTCTCTCTCTCTCTCTCTCTCTGTCTCTCTGTCTCTCGCTGTCTTCCGTCTTTTCCTCCCTGTATGTGTGTTGTGTGTGCGGGCATGGTGTGTTGTGTGTGTGTGTGTATGTGTGTGTGTGTGTGTGGTGTGTGTGTATGTGTGTTGTGTGTGCGGCATGGTGTGTGTGTGTGTGTGTGTGTGTGTGTGTGGTGTGTGTGTGTGTGTATGTGTGAGTGTGAGAGAGAGAGAGAGAGAGAGAGAGACTCGAGACTCTCTGACCCACTCTTTTGTCTCACAAACTTTCACAGAAAGTTGTGTGTATGCATAACTAAGTCATGTGTGTGTAAATCAGCTGTACATACGTGCATGTTTGCGTGCGTGCGTGCGTGCGTGCGTGCGCGCGCTCGCGTGTGTGTAAAAACAGTCGTTTTATTATTTTTGAATTTTACCAGGTTGTGTACATGCTCATTTTTTTGCATTTGTTTATGTTTTTTAGTTTTCAAACATGTGCTGCACAATGCATGTCGCTTGTATGTCACAAAAATCTGACAGAATCTAAATCTTGTTGAGTCGGATGTCAGTAGCAAGAAACTCTGGAAGAGCTGGACAGCAGGAGGTTCTCCAGTTGAAGCAGGTTTTTTCGGCCCTACACACTTTACACTGGAAGAGGGCAGGGCAGGATCCAGGTCGTGACTCCTAGGTGCCTTTTTGCTGTGGACAGTGTTTTTCTTTTGCCTGGGTTCATGCCCACATCCCCATCTGGTTCAGCATCTCAAGGCCAAGTCACCTTTGTCACGGGTGTTTTAACTACTTAGCTATCGGACACATGTTGTGGCCGGAACTTTAAGTCTTATGAAGTTTACTTTTGTACCTTTTCGACCAGATCTGGCTGGAACTTTTGTCAGCTGCTTCTGCCAGTGCCCTTAGTGTCCCCTTCATAGATCACAGAGTACTCAGTATTATGTACCCGGACTTTGCTATGTACTCGAAGAGGGCATAAATATTTTTGCACTGCACAAGCTATGCCCTCTTTATAGATCCGGCCATAGTAGCTACTGATCCTCATTTTCCCAGAGAGCTGTTTCATGAAATAGGCAGTTGTGCCTACCAACCCCCTTGCTCCAATCTCTGTGGCAATGACTCTGGCTTGGAAACTGGATTTCCTCAAGCTGCTGGCAAGACTGGCTTACTTTTTAGTCTTGTAGAAATTGGGCATAGTGAGCTCGATCAGAATCATCTGTTTGAATGAATAGTAGAGGAGTACTATGTCCGGTCTCGTGCATCCGGTCTTGATGATGATTTCTGGATGTTGGTTCCTGTTTTGAAAGATCTACTGTGTACTCATGCAAAATAACAGCAAATGGCACAACCTTGACACAGGTTGAGAAATTCAAATACCTGGGAACGATCATTTCATCAGATGGCAGATGCACATCAGACTCAGACTCAACTCAGACTCAGACTATTTATTAACCAATGAATTAACAAAGGAATTTGATTTGGTTTTGCGTAACACACTCCCGCCATGCATACAAGACATGTGACAACATGAACAATACATAATATGAAAAATACTTGATCAAAAACACTTCAGGTACTCACATCAGAAATAGCCGGCAGAATCGGCCAAGCCAAAACAGCATTCAAGAAGATGCAAACATTCTTACCAACAAATGCTATCAATTAACATCAGGAAGAGAGTTCTTGAATGTTATATAGAACCAATACTGTTGTACGGATGCGAGGCGTGGACAGTCAACAAACAAAGCCAGAACAAGATTGAGGCAGCCGAGATGTGGTTTCTAAGAAGAATGTTGAGGGTTCCTTTGCTTTGTTTCTCTCTTGTTCTTTGCTTTGCTTTTTTCTCCCTTGTTCCTTTGCTTTGTTTCTCCCTTGTTCCTTTGCTTTGTTTCTCTCTTGTTTGCTTTGTTTCTCTCTTGTTTGCTTTGTTTCTCTCTTGTTTGCTTTGTTTCTCTCTTGTTTGCTTTGTTTCTTCCTTGTTCCTTTGCTGTTCCATGGATAGCAAAGAAAACAAACGAGACAGTCTTGATGGAGGCAGACACAAGTAGATCACTCATAAGGAAGATTAGGAAAAGACAGGCAACATTTATAGGCCATTTTATGAGGAAGGGGGATCTGGAACACCTGGTCACGGCGGGAAAGCTGGAGGGAAAGAGAGCACCGGGTAGACCCAGGGAGAAAATGCTGGACGGACTTGTAGAATGGCTGGGGACGGGGAGGGTGGGGGAGATGCTAGGGGCAACGAGAGATAGAGGCAGATGGAAGTCCATGATCGCCAACGCCATGCGGCAGGGCACATGATGATGATGACTGTGTACTCCAAAGTCATCGGCTCCATCCAGTAGACCCCGGTTCCGTGTTCTAATTGTTACAGCTTTTTTAGGCCACAGCTAGCTGCCTCCTGCCGTGTAAAATTTGTCAGAGGTTCTGGTGGTGTGGTTTTTCCAAGTCGGATGCTTTTATTACCGGATTAATTTTGTAACTTTGTAATATTTTTTTATCCTATCTGTCTATTAGACGAGGTATTGGCAAACTGCTTCCTGCATCCATTCTCAAGTTGTACTTTTATCGATGCTCATGAAAAGAAATCACATGCACACACGCGCACACACACACCACACACACACACACACACACACACACCACACACACACACACACACACACACACACACACACAACACGTGCGAAAGCGCTCGTACACGCAGGCATACATACACGCACACACATATAGTCACACGAAGAGAGAGACTTCTTCCATACAAAATTGTTAAAGGTCTTATTTCAGTTTTCATGTGGAAAATGAATTATCTAGATTGGTATTTTCTGATGTTGTCTATTTGTAAATGTTTTTGTTTTTTTATCCGTTTGGAAAAGCATATTAACATTTTTTTATTTCGTTTCTTGTTTCTTTTTTTATCCATTATCTTGCTGCTATTGATTGATATGCGCATGAATCATCAGAACTTGGGAGTTTGGAAACCTCCAGTTGTATTTATTCAAGATGTGAGTTATAACATGAAGTTTTCAATTACAGGTGTTTTTCTCTCGCTGAACTTTAGGCTATAAACTTCGGGTGCGATGATTTTAGTACAATGCACTTTTGAAATTGTCGTTTCTAATACATTATGTCAAAAGGTATCGTATCACATCGTGCTATATTCGCATTTAGTTGTGTATTGCATAATATTGCATGGATTTGTATTGTCTTTGTATGTTTTCGTGTGAAATGTGGACTTTCTTTGCATAGTACAGCGCATCGAAGTGTGTGTGTGTGTGTGTGTGTGTGTGTGTGTGTGTGTGTGTGTGTGTGTGTGTGTGTGGTGCGTGCGTGCGTGCGTGTGCGTGCGTGGTGTGTGTGTGTGTGTGTGTGTGTGTGTGTGTGTGTGTGTGTGTGTGTGAAAGATTTCGATCTTTGCATTTTGTCAATTTAAGACATTTTTGTCGGTTTCATTCATGATGTGTTTGTTTTAATCATTTCTATATTGATATTTTTTGTTATATGTCCGTACAATTTTTCTGTTAACCTGACAATAAATGATTTATGATGATGATGATGGTGTTTCAAAGAGGTGGAGAGAGAGAGAGATGTTTTGTTGTGTTGTTTCTTTTTAAATCTCCTTATGCATAGATTCTTAACAAATTTGTTCCACATGTCTAACTCACTTTGACATTGCCAATATTCATCCAGTCCCGTAGCTAGTGTGCTTGTTGTGCTCGTTAAACTTCTTTCGATCTCCTTTTAATGAAAAAAGAAAAAAAAAGAGGGGGGGGGGAGAGGACGTTGACATGAGATAGGTGGTGTTGTCTGTGTGCCTGTGACAAAAATATCGGTAAGGTTTCTTCAGCTGTTTCAGAGCGGATCCTTACCAAAATTGGGTCAGTGGTGTGAACCGTTTAGAACTTGTCAATGCATCAGTGTGGATAACCAGGAGTCAAGGTTAAAGGTCATCATCATCATCAGGTGCCCTGCCGCATGGCGTTGGCGATCATGGACTTCCATCTGTCTCTATCTCTTGTTGCCCCTAGCATCTCTCCCACCCACCCACCCTCGTCCCCAGCCACTCTGCAAGTCCGTCCAACATTTTCTACCCGGTGCTCTCTTTCCCTCCAGCTTTCCCGTTGTGACCAGGTGCTCCAAATCCCCCTTCCTCATAAAATGGCCTATAAATGTTGCCTGTCTTTTCCTAATCTTCCTTATGAGTGATCTACTTGTGTCTGCCTCCATCAAGACTGTCTCGTTTGTTTTCTTTGCTGTCCATGGAACTCTCAACATCTTAGAAACCACATCTCGGCTGCCTCAATCTTGTTCTGGCTTTGTTTGTTGACTGTCCACGCCTCACATCAGTACAACAGTATTGGTTTTATCTTACATTCAATAACTCTCTTCCTGATGTTAATTGATAGGCATTTGTTGGTAAGAATGCCTGTCATCTTCCCGAATGCTGTTTTGGCTTGTCCGATTCTGCCGGCTATTTCTGATGTGCATCTGCCGTCTGATGAAATGAACGTTCCCAGGTATTTGAATTTATTAACCTGTGTCAAGGTTAAAGGTCATATGGACCCAAAACAGTGCACAAATTCAGCACTTTGGGGGGGGGGGGGGGGGGGGGGGGACTTGTGTGAACAGCGGATTCTCAGAAACACCAGACAATATTTCAATATTTTTCTTTCTTTTTTTTTTTTTTCGGGTGGGGTAGGTGGGTAGGGGGAACCCCCGACGACGGTTAAATAAATACAAGTTGTGCAGGAAATACTAAAACTGACTTTTTCTTTTCTGAAATGAATCTTACCTCCCAAGACTTAGCTGAATCAGAACCTGTGTTTTATAACAACATAGGCCCACGTTTTGGCTGAACGAGGAATGTCTACCTGTTACGCTGTTCGACCTTTCTATACACTGACCACCTGTGGCCATGTGTATGTCTGGGTGTGTGTGT
>JAPXFY010000014.1:8817309-8819809 GCA_030674185.1 Monoplex corrugatus | reverse complement strand
TCCTCTCTTCTCTCCTCTCTCTCTCTCTCTCTCTCTCTCTCTCTCTCTCTCTCTCTCTCTCTCTCCCCACACACCCTTTTACATAAATTAAAAAATACAAATCACTGGAAGACGAAGTCCATTTCAAATTTACCTGTCCAACGCTGAGCAAGGTTCGAGAATAATTCATCCCCCCCCCCCCCACACACACACAAAGAATACTATACCAGTTGTTTATTCAAGCTTACTGTCAGGCCCGTCGATTACGCAGTACTGAAAGTAGCACTGAAATGATCCGAGCGGGCGACAGTGCAGCAAGCAGTGCAGTGTCCTTGGTATTTATCTCACGTTGACCTGACATTGATAACGTTTTACACTTCACCTTCCGACGGGTGCCAGAAAGCTTTGAGTTCGATCCTGCCTGGGTACCTCCCACACATGTCATTTATAAGATTGTTCCAGTGATAGGCTGATACAATACCACTATAAAATAAAAAAAATAAAAAAAATAGACAACAGCAGAAGGGCATCCAGGAGTCATGACCTGGATGTGGCCCGGCCCCCTGAGAGTGTAAGGAGTTCAGGGCCGAAACACTTGTCTAAAGGGGGTTACTTCTCTGAAGACCTTCTGTTGTCTAGCTCTCCCTAGAGTTTCTTTCTACCACAGCACAGCACAACATGACAATATAACACAGCACAACACAACATGACATTATATAACACAGCACAGCACAACATGACAATATAACACAGCACAGCAGGACATGATATAACACAACACAACATGACATAATATAACAGAACACAGCACAACACGACATAACATAACACAACATGACATAATATAACAGATCACAGCACAACACGACATAACATAACACAACATGACATAATATAACAGAGCACAGCACAACATGACATTATATAACACAGCACAGCACAACATGACATTATATAACAGCACAACATGACATTATATAACACAGCACAGCACAACATGACATTATATAACACAGCACAGCACAACATGACATTATATAACACAGCACAACATGACATTATATAACACAGCACAACATGACATTATATAACACAGCACAACATGACATTATATAACACAGCACAGCACAACATGACATAATATAACAGCACAGCACAACATGACATAATATAACACAGCACAGCACAACACGACATAATATAACACAGCACAGCACAACACGACATAATATAACACAGCACAGCACAACACGACATAATATAACACAGCACAGCACAACACGACATAATATAACACAGCACAGCACAACACGACATTAATATAACACAGCACAGCACAACACGACATAATATAACACAGCACAGCACAACACGACATAATATAACACAGCACAGCACAACACGACATAATATAACACAGCACAGCACAACACGACATAATATAACACAGCACAGCACAACACGACATTATATAACACAGCACAGCACAACACGACATAATATAACACAGCACAGCACAACACGACATAATATAACACAGCACAGCACAACACGACATAATATAACACAGCACAGCACAACACGACATAATATAACACAGCACAGCACAACACGACATTAATATAACACAGCACAGCACAACACGACATAATATAACACAGCACAGCACAACACGACATAATATAACACAGCACAGCACAACACGACATAATATAACACAGCACAGCACAACACGACATAATATAACACAGCACAGCACAACACGACATAATATAACACAGCACAGCACAACACGACATAATATAACACAGCACAGCACAACACGACATAATATAACACAGCACAGCACAACACGACATAATATAACACAGCACAGCACAACACGACATAATATAACACAGCACAGCACAACACGACATAATATAACACAGCACAGCACAACACGACATAATATAACACAGCACAGCACAACACGACATAATATAACACAGCACAGCACAACACGACATAATATAACACAGCACAGCACAACACGACATTATATAACACAGCACAGCACAACACGACATAATATAACACAGCACAGCACAACACGACATAATATAACACAGCACAGCACAACATGACATAATATAACACAGCACAGCACAACACGACATAATATAACACAGCACAGCACAACACGACATAATATAACACAGCACAGCACAACACGACATAATATAACACAGCACAGCACAACACATTATATAACAGCACAGCACAACATGACATAATAAAGGGGGTTACTTCTCTGAAGACCTTCTCTTGTCTAGCTCTCCCTAGAGTTTCTTTCTACCTGCACATGGTCAGTCCATTGACTTCCGGGAATAGTTCGGAGGACATTCGGGAAAGACCGAAGGACACTGGGAAAGACTAGATCTGCGGGCTTTGTGGGTTGGCTTCCCACCTTGCCTTTGATAACATGCCACGAGTTTTTCAAATGAAAGATGCTCCCAGGATTCACCGAAAGGGGGAGAGA
>JAPXFY010000014.1:8714809-8812309 GCA_030674185.1 Monoplex corrugatus | reverse complement strand
TCAACAGAGAGTAGAGTCCGCCTGCAACAAAATTCAAGGAAGATGGGTATGTCTTCATTAGGATAGTAGTTTATGGTAGTTACAAGGAAGATGGGTATGTCTTCATTAGGATAGTAGTTTATGGTAGTTACAAGGAAGATGGGTATGTCTTCATTAGGATAGTAGTTTATGGTAGTTACAAGGAAGATGGGTATATCTTCATTAGGATAGTAGTTCATGGTAGTTACAAGGAAGATGGGTATGTTCATTAGGATAGTAGTTTATGGTAGTTACAAGGAAGATGGGTATGTCTTCATTAGGATAGTAGTTTATGGTAGCTACAAGTAAAATCAAATGGTGATCTTACATAGTACTGATTATTGCTTTGCTGGTGGAGTTCAGTTCTTATTTATTATTCACAACATGTCCTATTCTATACGTCATCGTTATGAAGTTTATCAGTCAAGTTTAGGGCTCAGTCATTGAAGAATCCAAGAGAAACACACACACATATACACACACATCACACATACACAAACACACAAACACACACACACACACACACACACACACACACACACACACACACACACACACACACACACACACACACACACACACACACACACACACACACACAGGACACACACACACACACCACACACACACACACACACACACACACACACACACACGCCCAGCACACACACACACACACACCCAGGCACACACACCCCACCCTGCAACCATTACTGGCATTATGCCATGTTGATCGCTGTGCAACACACACAGAATATGATGGTGAGCAATTGTTACCAGTTTGTTGTAGGACAGGAGTATACATGTATAGCAAGCATGGCCTTTGGGAAACAACTACTCATTTGTATTAAAGAAGACACCCCCCCCCCCCCCCCCTATGAAGGCCATGCCTCACAATACAAAGAACATCAAATACTTTTAAAAAATACTTTGAGTTATGTCAGTGTTTGATGGCATGGCAACACACACACACACACACACACACACACACATACACACATTCACACACATGTACCCCAAATGCACACCCACCCAAGAAAGACTGTGCAGACTGCAAGGCAACATAATACCTGCACGGTGTGGGCAAAACAACATCCATGCATGTATCAAATAAATGTTGCTTTGGGAGAGCAGGGAAAATGCATGCACATGTACATAGGATAGCCCCAAGCAGTCATAATATATGGATTCTAGTATTTCTGAATAGAAGTGCCAATGGTAGTGCTTAGCAGAGTTAGTAATTGTAGTGTTTGGAGTTGTATTGGATTTGTAGTTATACTTCTTACATATGGTTGTTGCAGATTCTAGTCTTTACTGCTTTTTTTTTTTTCCTTCGTCTCGCGTCCTTCTAAAAACAGGAAATCATTTTATATAGACCAGAGAGGGTATCAGTCTGTCTGTCTGTTTGTCTGTCTGTCTGTCTGCCTGCCTGTCTGTCTGTCTGTGTGTCTGTTAATCTGTCTCTGTGATAAAACTATACAAACATGTTTTTGTGGGGGGGGGGGGGGTTCACCTCTTTACGGGTGGATCTTTACCATGAATAATAATTTTAATCAGATGTGTGGACTGATTAGGATTCATGAAAAGATAAGTCTGGAAGGTAAGGTGTCAAAGTTAAGCTAAGGTCACATGATAAAAACAAAACAAAACACAACAACACGAACAAAAACTAAAATAAGCACTTTTTGAGGAATGTGTGCAAACAGCACTTTCCCGAAAACTTTTCTGTCTGTCTTTCTGTCTGTCTATCTGTCTGTCTGTGATAATATTCAATTTGTGGACATATTTTCTGAGCTCACTATGGCCGTATGGGTAGATCTTTACCAGATTTTGTCAGAAGTGAGGACTTTGAAGGAGTCGCTATCAAAAAAGTTTGGAAGATAATCTCACCTAGGTCAAGGTCAAAGGACCAAAAACTTGGTTAAAAATCATTATTTGTTGACAAAGATGTGTGAACAGATTTTCTCAGCCTAAACCTCTGACAGTACTTCAGGTCTGTTTTCGCTGTTTTAACAGTCTGTCTTTGTCCTCAGTGCATGTCAGGTTTAGTTATGTCTGGAGTTTCTTTGACTCACAGTGACTAATAACTGATATTCAAGGTCATGTGTATATTCATAATGAAGAGTTTGCAGCAGAAAATGTTAAAAATCCAAAGAATCATCATCTTTTCTTCTTCTGCAATATGTGTCTTTTGATATGGTATGGTTGGCCTCAATGGTCATACGAATATCTTCAAAATACATGACAAGATGTGGCTTTGAGCATTTTCCATTTTCTACAGGAGCTTCGCTTTAACATGTTGATAGTACACATTGAAAGAAAATGGTAGGTACTACTGACCCGAACAACTTTTATTCTTAAGTATACAAAAAACTCTTCCATACTAAAGATAAACTTAAAATGTAAACAGAATTGGAATGAAAAGTAGATGAATTCATTGACAAAGAACATAAAATGGCATGCCATTTTAGCAATGTGTGATGTAAAGAATAAATGACATAATCACTGAATGAAATATTCCATAGTCCATAGATTGCATACTAATTGTCTAATCAGAATTCATCTTAGAAAGAAATTAGAGCAAAAGTAATGAAATGTACTGCATTCATGAGTCTGTGGCATAGTGATCACTGATTGGCTCAGTGGATTGATGACAGAAACATTTTGGGTTACATTCCCATCAGTCCAAATAGTGTGGGATTTTCATCTTCTACCAACTCCAATGCAGATTTGAATATTTCTTGACTTAAGTTGCAAGACTGTATAGTGTATCATGCATTTCAATGATATGTGTTGAGGAAGTCGCTCATATTTTCTGACCAGTATTGCATGTATCCATCAAGCCTGGTTTGTTTGTTTGTTTCTTTGTTTGTTTCTTTGTTTGTTTTTGTGTTCCTTTTTAATAGGCATAATTTTGACTAATTGTACAAATGTCTAAATAATATTATAATGCTGGGGTTGTTTAGTTTCTATATTGGAATTTAGACTGAAATGATTATTTGTAGGTTTGGAGGTTTTCCTTTCACTTTCTGTAGAAAAAGGACATTATAGGATGGCTTTACCATCTTGTGTATTTGTTTGGGGGGCTTTGGGTGTGATTTTGTTATTGTTTTTTGGTATTTTGCTTATTACTTTTGTTCATTTATTCATTATCAGTGTTATCACAAAAATATACAAATACAGTGTGTGTGTGTGTGTGTGTGTGTGTGTGTGTGTGTGTGTGTGTGTGTGTGTGTGTGTGTGTGTGTGTTTCAGATGGGATGGGGAGATCTGGGTGTATATGGAGAACCTAACAAGGAGACACCCAACTTAGACTTGATGGCGTCTCAGGGAATGTTACTGCCAGACTTTTACTCTGCTAACCCACTGTGCTCTCCCTGTAAGTATGCTTGAGATTATTTTTCTCCATTCGTCTTGGTGTTGGAGTTTGGAGTGTGTTCACGAGGGATTATGACACTCAGACAAGTAATGATAAGAACAATAATGGCTTCTTGTACGGTGCGTCATCTCACAAGCAGTCTGGGTGCTTCACAAAAGCGTAAACCTAGTGGCAGACACATGTAAGACATACCTGATATATAATGTATGTTACCCAGTTGTCCATGTAAGTCCATGTGTACTTCACCCAGCAACATTTTATGTGGTAAATTCTGTGTGCTTGCTCAAAACCCCATGCACTGGCAATGTCTTGAAACTGGGAGGGGGAAATGGGACCACTACAATACTCACACCACTAGAATGATGGGAGCATTAAGAGTGCAGTGAACAGGCCAGTGTTTTCTGTTGTAGGCTGGGATAGAAGTCAGGACATCAGATCTTGAATCCGTGAAGTCTGAGTTTCTTTAAGAAGGATTCATCACACTCGGGCAGTTTCATATGTTCTCCTCCCCAATCTGCCAGAAATGTCTGGCAGACTCCCTGTGTCTACAGAAAACTACATATGCTGACAAAGTCTTGAAATTGGGAAGGGGTGCGAGAATGGGCAGGACCTATCAGACATTAAGCTGACATAATCACAGTGTTTGAACCATTAAGATGGGTAGCAAAAAAGGCCAATTTTTATTCTTTAAAAAAATTGGCACTCCAAAGGTTGAATCTGTATGTAACCGCTGCATTATGAGCATGGCACTATAACAAGAGCCATAGCACTTCACAAAAATGTGAGGGACAAAGATGGACACACATTTCATAAAAGTGTGACTGTGAGGGACAAAGACAGACACACCTTGAGACTCCTACTGCTATGATGAAGACAGCTGAACTATCATTTTGCAGTAGTAAAGAAACAATAAATTGAATCGTAATCAAATATCCATTTCTTATGTCAATTGGTTAACAACAAAAGAAGACAAAAATGCACCTCACTCCAACTGCTATGATGAAGGCAGATGAACTGTAATATTGCAGTGGTAAAGAAACAGTGAATTGAACTATAACCAAATATATATTTCATATGTCAAATTGTTAAAAAAAAAAATCACTTGTTTGATCATATGCAATACATAGCCAATGACTCACACACACAGACTCATAACAAAACATTCACTCACGCGCACCATGCTTACATAAATACATACAAAACACACACACACACATGCACACTTGAAAACACACACACACACACACACACACACACACACACCACACACACACACACACACATTCTCTCAGTCACATAAATACAGATTACAGCTGGAAAAAAGATGCTCCTAACCATAGAGGGAAGGGAAGGTAATAGGTAAGCTATGTTGTGATCTTTGCCTCATAGTGGGATTTGAGTGACTGATGCGAGGCTGTACGGTTTTTGGTTGTTCTTGGATTTGGGTTTGTTTTGTTTTTCATTGTTGTTGTTTTTAATTTTTTTTAGAAGTTTTCAGGACAAAGTTCAAGACTCATTTTGAGTAAACATACTGATACTCATATGGAGATGCATTTCAGTATATTGTTTCAAAGACAGGCAAATGCTAGGATAGATAAGAGTGTTATTAACAAGCCAACTATAGAGTCCTCATAAATAGACAGTCAAAACATCACCAGATTAATTATCTATTTAAGTATTCAATGTCATGTTAATTCCTACACCATTGTTTTCTGTTGCCAGATCTGATCCATGAATTATGTATTTATCTCATGTTCTGCAATTAGATCAGATCTGATTTTCCTACCAAGTTACCAGTTTTAATAGAGTAACAGTGTCAACAGTGACAGACAAACAAATGAACAGACATCAGTTTATGTGTGTTGCATCTTAATGTTGGCCTACATGCAAACACCAAACAGGAAAAAGTAGGACTGTAAATGGAAGACATGTGTAATGCTTTAAAACAAAAACATGAAAAAAGATAAGAATATAATGAGTGCTCAGTTCTGCATACAAATGAAATATGTTTATCTTCATTGATAGATCATCATCATCATGTGTCATGTTGCATGGTGTTGGCGATCATGCCCCACCAAATGAATCTCTCTTTTGTCACTGCCAGTATATCTTCTGCCCTTTCTGTCCTCATCCACTCTGCAAAACTGTCTAATATTTTCTCCCTAGGTCTACCTAGTACTCATTTTTCCTCTCTAGCTTTCCTGTTGATTGTCCAGGCTTCACATCCATACAACACTGAAGAACTCTTTTCCTGATGTTAACTGTTAGGCATTTCTGGTCAGAATGCTTTTCATTTTTTGGAGTGTTGTTTTAGGTTGGCCAGTTTAGCTGGATATTTCTAATGTGCATCTACCATCTGGTGAGATGATTGTTCCCAGATATTTAATCCTTTTTCAGTCATCTAGATGGTTGATGAGCTAGCAGAAAGAGGAGCCCTGGGAGAATACTTAACCAGACAACAGCATCAGCAACAGCAAGAAGAGGAGCATCATCAGGTCACTCCTTAAGCCAAGGACAGAAATGGACAACTACCACCGTCTGGCCAGAGAGCAGCCGATGGTCATGGAAGTCTGCACAAGCCACAACCGGCACAACACACATGTGAACCGCAGGTTCATATTGACACCATGGAGCTCAGTGGCCAGAGGAGTTGTAGTCGACCATACCTTCTGTTGCCCACTTAATAGAAACGATGTCACTGCAATAAATGTTCAGCTGTTTTGCACCTGCCAGTAATGTTTTGTCTCTTTCCCATCTCATGTGTGTATGTGGCAGGTTAGCTTGATCAGATGCTTCTCTGTGTGTGTGTGTGTGTGCATTTGTGTGTGTGTGTCTGTCTGTCTGTCTGTCTGTCTCTGTGTCCTTGTATGTATCTGTGTGAAGCACCAACCTGCCTGTGTGATCAAGAGGACCAGACAGCTGAACATTTATTGCAGTAACACAGTTTCTATTAAGTGGATGACAGAAGACATGGTCAACTACAACTCCTCAGACCTCTGAGCTCCATGGTAGCTGGTAGGAACTGGAAAAAATTGACTACATTCAAAGCCAGGTGTGGCCTGACAATGCACTGATGTAGACAGTGAACAAAAGAAGAAAAAGACTACTACCTCTACTTTTACCGCTACTACTACTAGTAGTATATTACTGATTCTTTTACTGCTTCTGGTATTACTAACTAGTTCTTTAATGAAGAGATACAACAGATAATCCTGTGATGTCATTTTTCTGTCTGTTGTGACTGTTACATAGCCCGTGCAGCGATCCTGTCAACAGATAATCCAGTGATGTCATTTTCTTGTCTGTTGTGACTGTTACACAGCCCGTGCAGCGCTCCTGTCAACAGACAATCCTGTGATGTCATTTTGCTGTCTGTTGTGATTGTTACACAGCCCTGTCAACAGATAATCCTGTGATGTCATTTTGCTGTCTGTTGTGACTGTTACACAGCCCGTGCGGCACTCCTGTCTGGACGTTTGCCAATCAGAAATGGATTCTACTCAACAAATGCCCATGCCAGAAACGGTGAGGATGCTTCTGCTGCTGCAGTGGATGAAGGATCATGTTTGTGCACTGAGACTGTGAACAGAGCATGAATTATGCTGTTTTGCACCTGCCACTAGTGTTTTGTCGCTTGCCCATCTCATGTGTGTGTGTGGCAAGTTGGCTTGATCAGGTGGTTCTGTGTGTCTGTGTACATTTGATTGTGTGTTTGTAATATACAAGTAACATTGAGATCTTTTTATCTTGAAGTTTTAAAGACATCGACTGATGAAGCACTTTTTTGAGGACATTGTTAAGCTCAATGCGCATGATCAATTTTCAGAACACAATTTTTAAGAATGATGTCAAGCAAAATGTGTAAATCAGAGTACAAACAAATGAACAATGTACCAAATTGTAATAAAGACCTTTGGGATTCTCCCTGGTATTATATTTCCACACAGATCAAGACTACATGTGATAAATTGAAACGGGGTCTTCCAATTAGTGTCTTGATCACAATCATGCAAAAACATGTGTAAAGACTAGGTCATAGATAATCCAAACACACAGTCATAGCTAAAAGCACAAAAGAAAATGTCAAACTGCCCATTTCTAGATGGAAATACAGACAATTGATTATTTCATACCCGCTGCTATTTTGTTATAAAAAGGAGCCACGAAGAAGGACTTGTGAAATTAAAAGAAAGAAAAAACACACACACACATAAATATGTAAATAAAAAAGAGAGAAATATGAAAACAGGATGCCACACAACCTACATGCAACTGAGGTCCAGGAAAAACAAAATACGAGATCTGTCAATCTTTAAGTAAGTCACAGTCATACAGTAATTTGATGAATATATAGGCAAGGGATGTAATTATTTTAGTGACAAGAATTATAATATCTTTGTAGTTGTCTTCCAACCATACTTGTTTTCTGGTTCTATTTATGTCTCCCACCCCCCGGCCCACCCACACTGTGTCAGTGTGTGCAGTGTGCATGTCTGTATACATTTGGTGAAATCTGTTTGTGGCAGCCTACACTCCCCAAAACATCATGGGTGGCATACCTAGCTCTGAAGTGTTGCTTCCTGAAATCTTACAAAAGCTGGGCTACAGAAGCAAAATCATTGGCAAATGGTGAGTGAGAATTTTCTTGTCTGCCTCAGTGTCCTGTACTTTTCCAGCAATTTCTTGTCTCTTACAGCATACATGCACCTGTCTATCTGTCTGTCTGTCTCTCTCTCTCTCTCCTCTCTCTCTCTCTCTCTCTCTCTCTCTCTCTCTCTCTCTCCTCTCTCTCTCTCTCTCTCTCTCTCCCTCTCTCTCTCTCTCTTTTTTTTATTTTGGTCATCTCTAAAGAGCAAATTAACTAGTTTTTGTCTGTTTTAATTATATCATTATAGGAAAGTATAAAATTGTAAAGTGCTATTCCAGTGATCTATTACAAAAGAAATATGTTCAATTTTTGTTTTTAGTTTGGATTCTCACCTATAGATTGACTGTGATGCAGTACTTGCTGAATATTCTCCCAGTGTATTGTACAGTTTGGTAGCTTGCTATTCCTTGCGTGGTCTGTTAACTTGGGCATGGTTTGTCAGGGTCCCACACCAATGAGTTGAACACGAGCCTTTTCCCCATGCAGAGGTAGGCCTAATGCTTGATGACCTGGTTCTCTGAAAATGATATCTACATCCGATGTCTGCATGATGTCTGCATTCGATGCCTGCGTCCATTCTTTTATTCCTCTGCCATGGTGTCTGCATCCATTGTTTTCATCCTCTGTCCCGGTGCCGGTGTCTGCGTCCATTGTTTTCATCCTCTGTCCCGGTGTCTGCGTCCATTGTTTTCATCCTCTGTCCCGGTGTCTGCATCCATTGTTTTCATCCTCTGCCCAGGTGTCTGCGTCCATTGTTTTCATCCTCTGTCCCGGTGTCTGTGTCCATTGTTTTCATCCTCTGTCCCAGTGTCTGCATCCATTGTTTTCATCTCTGTCCCGGTGTCTGTGTCCATTGTTTTCATCCTCTGCCCATGTGTCTGTGTCCATTGTTTTCATCCTCTGCCCATGTGTCTGTGTCCATTGTTTTCATCCTCTGCCCATGTGTCTGTGTCCATTGTTTTCATCCTCTGTTCCGTGTCTGCGTCCATTGTTTTCATCCTCTGTTCCGGTGTCTGCGTCCATTGTTTTCATCCTCTGTCCCGGTGTCTGCGTCCATTGTTTTCATCCTCTGTCCCGGTGTCTGCATCCATCCTTTTCTTCCTCTGCCCCGGTGTCTGCGTCCACCCTTTTCTTCCTCTGCCCCGGTGTCTGCGTCCATCCTTTTCTTCCTCTGCCCCGGTGTCTGCGTCCATCCTTTTCTTCCTCTGCCCCGGTGTCTGCGTCCATCCTTTTCTTCCTCTGCCCGGTGTCTGCGTCCATCCTTTTCTTCCTCTGCCCCGGTGTCTGCGTCCATCCTTTTCTTCCTCGCCCCGGTGTCTGCGTCCATCCTTTTCTTCCTCTGCCCGTGTCTGCGTCATCCTTTTCTTCCTCTGCCCGTGTCTGCGTCCATCCTTTTCTTCCTCTGCCCCGGTGTCTGCGTCCATCCTTTTCTTCCTCTGCCCCGGTGTCTGCGTCCATCCTTTTCTTCCTCTGCCCCGGTGTCTGCGTCCATCCTTTTCTTCCTCTGCCCCGGTGTCTGCGTCCATCCTTTTCTTCTCTGCCCCGGTGTCTGCGTCCATCCTTTTCTTCCTCTGCCCCGGTGTCTGCATCCATCCTTTTCTTCTTCTGCCCCAGTGTCTGCATCCATTGTTTTCATCCTCTGTCCCGGTGTCTGCATCCATTTTCATCTTCTGTCCGTGTCTGTGTCCATCCTTTTCTCCCTCTGCCTTCCTCTTTGTCTCAATACATGCATTGTTCTTCAGTGCAGACTTTTGTGCAGGACTTATATTCTTGTGACATATTTTGGGCAGTGTTGACATGGCAGAGGCCATCCATCTCCAAATCTGACCATAACTTAAATCTTCCTTCCTGAAAGCTGGCCATGGTCTGGAGTACATGGCTGTCAGATAGTTGTTGAGTCTTCTACTGTGTCTGTTGAAATATCTGTGATGAAGAATAACCAACCTGATTATGACTGTTGTGAAGAAATACAGTGATTATTCCAAATCCATGCCTCCTTTAGGCATCCTCATCCTGCCTCACCCAGAAGATACTGATATTGATATTGTAGTGATCTCAGGTTTCCCTAAATTTCCGGAATCTCTTATGTGGGTCCTTGCTTTTTTTTTTTTTTTTTTTTGTTATGTAGCTTATAAACCTTTCATACTGAATTTGGTCAAGAATTTCCCACCTGTACCAGAATCTTGACAGATGGTTCCAAGTCAGATGAGGGTGTAATGTCTGTCGCATTCTGTTCATCTACCCCAAATTCTTTCAATCCCAAACACCTGCCTTCTGGCAGCTTGGTTTATACTGCTGATTTTGTGCATGGCATTTGGCCTTTAAGATAATCCTAGAGTCTCCTGATTTGTTTCTGACTCACTGTCTGCACTGGGTGCTAGTTCTGGTCAGAACATCAGTCATCTTATGCTTCTGAAATTCTATGAACTGTACAATCAAATCACCTTGTACTTCTGAAATTCTATGAACTGTACAATCAAATCACCTTGTACTTCTGAAATTCTATGAACTGTACAATCAAATCACTTTGTGCTTCTGAAGTTTTATGAACTATACTATCAAATCACCTTGTACTTCTGAAGTTTTATGAACTTACAATCAAATCACCTTGTACTTCTGAAGTTTTATGAACTATACAATCAAATCACCTTGTACTTCTGAAATTCTATGAACTGTACAATCAAATCACTTTGTGCTCTGACTTTATGAACTATCTATCAACACTTGTACTCGAATTTTATGAATACAATCAAATCACCTGTGCTCTGAAGTTTGACATACAATCAATCCCCTTGTACTTCTGAAGTTTTATGAACTATACAATCAAATCACCTTGTACTCTGATCTATGACTGACAATAACACTTGTGCTTCTGACTTTAGAATACTATCAATCACTGTACTTCTGAAGTTTAGAACTATCATCAAATCACCTGTTTCTGAATTCTTGAACATACAACATCTTAAGTTTATTAAATGTTGGCAGCATGCAGGGCTTATGCCATGATCATTTTAGATCTTATCCATGATGTGGCATCTGTGCGATCTGTGTATGTGGAATTTATTTTCAACACAGAGATACAGTCTTGAGAAACTGAAACTGAGAAAAGACAGTTAACAGCATTGTTTCGGTCATGTTGGCATTCAAATTATTGAAGTTGTTGACCAACCGGTTTAACATGCTGTCAACATGCTGTCAAGGGCAGTCTCTCACATTGATGTTCTCCGCATACACTTGAAATCTAAAACCTGTGCCTATGTGAACAGTCTCCGGCAAGAAGAATGGGATAGCCCAAAACATAGGGGTAATGAGCCGCATGAGATCCTTCCGTTTCTCTCAGAGTATTTTCCTGGTTTCATCAGAATCCAAAGTGAAGAAGTATTAAAGAAGGAAAAAAGTAAGTCGGTAGGTGCCGTATGATGAGAGTAACCAAGCGGCCATACACCAGAGAGAAGCATTTTGCGGCAACTGCACTGAAGACATTTGTTTCATGATGTTTGTACAGAAAATATTTATGTTTTCTTAAAATATGAGTATCTTTCATTTGGTTTGATTTTAATACGGAAAAATTTGATTTTAGTTTGATATTGTGCATATTTTAAGATTGTTCATGAAAACTGATTGATATGATTTTAACATGGTGATAGTTTTAACCTTTGACCTTTCGTTGGTTGGGCTGTTGGGGTCAGCTGGGCTCTAAACAATATGAATGGAATTAAAGACTACACTTACTGGTCATGTAATCTACCAGGTTTATGGAGACTGCATCAGCGAGTAGTGTATTAGCTGATTCTGTTTTGGGTAGTTATAGTCAAGGGCCTGGTTTGCAATCTAGGCATTTGATATACATAGTGTGCCTTTTTATCATGGCTTTCAAGTTTCCTTTGGATATCTGTCCACAGGCATCTAGGGCAGCAGCCCCAGTACCACCCTCTCATTCATGGCTTTGATGAATGGTTTGGTGCTCCAAACTGCCACTTTGGTCCATACGATGACAAAAGCATCCCCAATATTCCTGTCTTTAGGGACACAAATATGGTGGGCAGGTATGCTTGTGTTTTCTTTGCTTGGGCTACTGGATGATAATGATTACTGTGAAATAATTCAACAAAGAGTTTTTTTTCGTTTTGGTCATCAGCTTTTATTTTTTAATGCATTTTGAGACAACAGTCTCGTGGACTTAACAATGAATAGGGCATGCAGTCGTGTTTTTTTTTGTTTTGGCTTGTCTGAAAATGGAATCCATTTGGTTCAATCCTTTTGTATATCTGTGTCATTTAAACAAAAACTGAAAGCACTTACTGATGTGATACCCAAATTCTGAGCCATGTAAACTACCGTCATGTTATCACTGTCTGTTGCCTTGGCACAGTTTATGTACCTTAAGCATCTAGATTATTTGATTTAGCCATAGACTCAAGATCTGATGTTTCAATTTCAGTTACAGCCTGCAGAATTAAAAACTGTCCTGTTGATGCTCATCTTAACACTCCAGTCATTTTGGTGGTGTTGGTTTAGTGTTTCATAGGTCCTCTGTCCTCATTTCTTTGTTGTTGTTGCTGTTGTGTTTGTTTTTTTTTATTATTCATTTTTATAGCATTCCGATTTTCTTGGATACATGTATGAACTATGTTTCTGTCACACTGTACAGGTGGTGTTGCTATGCGTACTGTGGTGGGTGTGTGTGCTGAGTGTTTTCACACTTCTATATGCCACAGGAAGCTGACATGACATACAATGATACAGTCTCTTTAACATGCATATTTGATGTTATGCAAATGTATACACATGAGGGGCTTGGTCTGCATACATGTTGAGCTGGGAAAAATCTTCACGCTTTACACAGGCAGGATCGAACCATGACTTTACGACTGAAAGTCAGATGTCTCACCCGTTTGACTTATGTGCTAGTTGCCATCCCTTTCAAAATCTTACCAGCTCATGCATCTTTATTATTGTTGTTGTTAAATGTCCCATATCTTATGTCATGTTTATGGCTGCAGAATATGGGACAGTTTTTCACAATGCCGTGATGATGATGTCAGTGGGGATGATAATCATGATGCTGTGGAGTTCTGGATTGAGCTACATGACAGGGCTGTACTCCATACTTACTGTTATATTATACCCTGGCATCAACCAGACTTGACAGATATGGACACCGGCAGTGTTGGTCTGGAGATTTCAGCAACGCCTTCATTGATCGTCCTTGAAGTGGAGTTTGTTGGGGTCAAGAGGAATTCATTGCATTCAGACAGTTCCACACACGCTCCACCCAAATCTGCCAGCAATTATGTGGCCGATTTCCTCAGCCTGCACAAATCCTATGCACTGTTAACCCTTTGAATCCTGCACCCTATCCACCAACTGCAAAAACTTAACCCTTTGACTCCCTCACCTTATCCACCAGCTTTCTGCAGATAGCTGGTGGATAGGGTGAGGGAATCAAAGGATTAAGTTTTTGCTTTGCAAGTGTGTTTGGCAGTGCATGATGCTGATGGACTGGGTGCAGGAGTCAAAAGGTCTCACCATGAAGTGGATGAGACTGAATCTGTGTTCCCAGTCTTCCAGATAAGCCTATAACACACTCTGGAGCCAATAAGGGCCAAAGATTCCTACAGTGATTTTGACAGAAATAATGGGATTTGAACCCACAACTTTCCACAGTCAGTAGTCTGCTGTGCTAACCACTGCACTGTGGCAAATGTAAACACGTAAGATTTTGTGCTGGACTATGGAATCTGTCAGATAATTGCTAGCAGACACGAGTGGAACGTATGGAATTGTCCAAAAGCATTGATACCTAACTGCCCCAGACAGCTAGCGTCCTTGATATATAAACTAAGGCTTAACTCTTGGAAAACAAACTATACACAGAATGTATGTATTTGTTCAAAAGCATTATCTGTCCACCATCTGCTCTTTGAATGTCCTATTTTACTTACGACATATAGAAATAACAATCTCGATTTTTCATGTACTGACTCTAGAGATATTCTTTACAACAAAAATAATGATATTATTTCGATAGTCCAGCTGATTCTCAGATCCCCTGTTGGTAGATTGTTATAAGGAGTTAATTAATTGTTGTCTGTTATTGATTGACACTGTTAAAACCCGTCCCCACCTTTTTTTTTTTTTTTTCTCCCTGTGTATGTGTGTGTGTGTGTGTGTGTGTGTGTGTGTGTGTCTAAAATCACTATTGTGAACAGACATTAAATAAAGATTCCATTCCATTCCAAAAGCATTGAAGTCCCCTTTATCAAACTCCAAATTTAGAAGTGAACATTCTTTTGTTACATAGTGAATTTGTTTATTTGTCTTTGACCAACAACAGATGCCCAGCCTTCAAACAGATAGGGCTACACAGTGGAATGGTGGTCTCATTGTTAAAACACCCACACAAAAAAAGCAAGAGGTTCCCAAAGGTCCCGGATTCAGTGCCTAGTTTCACAAATGTGTGTGTGTGTGTGTGTGTGTGTGTGTGTGTGTGTGTGTGTGTGTGTGTGTGTTTTGTGTGTGTGTGTGTATATATGTTGTGTGTATATATATGTATATATATATATATAGATATAGATATATGTACACATAGATAGATAGATAGATAGATAGATAGATAGATAGACAGACAGATAGATATATTTTATTTATTATATTATATATATATATATATACGTACACATCGTATCAAAAAATTCAGAAGTTAAAAGGACAATCAGTATGAATGTGTGATTGATCCATTGTGCTTTACTTTCAGATATTATGAAGACTATAATATCAGTAAAGACACTGGGGAGTCCAACTTGACACAAATTTTCATTCAGGTATATAAAACCTTTAATTTTTGTTTTACTCATTTTCATTTGGTTATCTAATTGTGTCTGTTTCCATCAGTAGAAGCCTCGCTTTGTGTATCTTTTTCTCCTCCCTCCCCTCTCTCCCCTCCTCCTCTCCTCCTCTCCTCTCTCTCTCTCTCTCTCTCTCTCTCTCTCTCTTCTCCTCTCTCTCTCTCTCTCTCTCTTCACACACCACACACGCCCTAAAATTGACTAGAATAGATAATGGAAGGTTGCCTTACAAAGCATGTAAGTTGTTCAAGAAGGCTTAGGCCACCAATGTACAACAGTGTATGTGATCATTTGGACGGATTGGTCAACACCAGGCCGGGGGCATATCATTAGATTATGTGAACAAATGCATAGTTTTCTTTTCCATTTGTTTTTAAAGACAACAAAATATTTGTATGATTATTTCTCTGACATGGCTCTGTGTAGTCAGTGGGATTTTAAACAATAATGATAATGATATTAAATGAGTTTGTCCTATATTTAGATTTGGTGCACTGACATTGCCCATTGTCACTTTAGATATGGCATAGGAAGAGAAACTGGGTTGTTTTTTTTTAATTCTGAAAAAAATGTTAAACTGGATTTATGTGTCATGAATGCAGTATGGCAAAAGAAGATGAACTACAGTTTTTACTTTGATGTCTTGAATTATATTACTCTAAAATTGATATCACTAAAATATTACCATAATCCCTGTAAACAGGTTGAATATATTGACATCAACGTATAATGAAATCATTCTGTTTTATCTTGGAGTGGTTTTGGTGTGTTTTCTTTTTTTTTCTTTTTTTTTTCGGGGGGTGGGGGGGTCGTTTGTTTGTCTGTTAGTTTGTTTGTTTGTTCGTTTTGTTTTTTAGCATTCAGACTTTCTTTGATGTGTGCATACATGTTGCCCACACTGTGCGGGCTGTATGTTGCTGCACAGTGTGCATACTTCAGCTTTGGTAGGCATGCATACTGGGTCTTTTCATGTTTCCAGAAGCCTCCTGATAATTACACGACTTACAGCGTCTTTGACATGCGTATTTAATGCTCCGCACGCAGATACACGCAAAGAGTGTCCAGGCACTACCAGGTCTGTACCCATGCAGTCCTGGGAGATCAGAAAGACCTCCACCCTTTACCCATCAGGCAGAAGCTACCCAGGCAGGGTCAAACATCATGCTTTCCAGTTGGAACTCTGATGTCTTTACCTACTTGACTGCCATGTCTATCATTTGGCATGTTTGCTCAACAAACATTGAAGATATTGGGTAGCATTGCTTCAAAGGTTTTAAGCACAGATGAATGCTATGATTGCTTGTTTTGTTGATGTATAGGTATCCTGTGTGAAATGTACTGTGTGGTTAGCTGTGTAGGCCCTTGAATAAGGGGCGTAAGCTTATATTTGAAGAATTATTCATACTTTCATTTCTTTGTGTGTGTGTTTAGAAAAATAGGTCACACCTAGACTGGCAAGAAGTTATGAATGTGTTATTCAAGTGGTAGAAATCATGTTGGAAGATAACATATCATAGATGTATTACAGCTCCTTTGTTGTATTGTTCAAGGTAGATGTTTTCTTGGTCTGTGTGTTTCTGGGCAACCAAAGAATTATGATTGTATGACTTTTTTGTTTTTGTTTGCTTGTTTCTTTGTTTTGGAGGAGGGGCATGTATGTGTTTGTGTGTTCGTTCTTTGATTTAATGTGTTTGTGTGTGTGTGTGTGTGTGTGTGTGTGTGTGTGTGTGTGTGTGTGTGTGTGTGTGTGTGTGTGTGTGTTGTGTGTGTGTGTGTGTGTGTGTGTGTATGTTTTCTGCATGGTTTTCAAGATTTTGTTGTTGTTGTCATAACCAAACAGGAATACTGTGCTTGGAAGTCTGTCTGAATTAAAGTTTCCACCATAATGTCTGCAGTGTGTGTTTGGTTGTTTAGTTGGTTAGTTCTTTGTTTCTCTGTCTTATCTTTTTAGTCACTTGTAGTAACCTTTTTTTCTAAACATTAAGACTTTTCTCTGATGTGTTTATGCATGTTGTTTTGCCCACATTTTGCTGATGAACAGTCTGTATACTAAGTCTTCGGTGAGCGTATATGCTACTGTAGTAATTTTTCCATAAGCCAGGCACTGACATAACTTGAAGAATCTTTAGCATGCATATTTGATATTCAGCAGGCATGTACACATGAGGAGGGTTTAGGGTTTGTGCACGTGTTGACCTGGAAGATCAGAAAAATCTCCATCTTTTAGCTATCATCATGAGTGACAATTCCTATTTTGCTCACTTTTGGCTCCAACATATTGCCATACCTACATTCATCCTGGAATTATACAATTTTTGTTTGCATTTTAATCATCAAGCTGACTTTCTCATTAATTTTGTATTTTCAGGAAGCATTAACCTTCATTGAAAAGCAGGCCAAACAGAATCAGCCATTTTTCTTATACTGGGCGGTTGATGCTACTCATGGACCAGTCTATGCTTCCAAATCGTTCCTTGGCACTAGTGCTCGTGGACTGTAAGTTTGAGGTTTTTTTGTAAAAATTAAGAATGAAAATAGGGATGACTTTTAGAAATTTATGTCAGATGCAGTAACATGATTCAAACACAAACATTGGATAACTCATTAAAGCTGTTCGTAAATTATTCAGTGCATAGGTTCCTGAAACACCGTTAATTCACTCGGTACGACGGAACGCTATAGCGGTCGTGATGAAAGGCACGGTTCCGTACGACGGAACGCGATAGCGGTTTCAATAAATAAAAATTTTCGACGCTCCCCTTGTGATCTTGCATGCCTACCATAGCCATACTGGTCACTGCGAACGTGTCAAGGGTCAAAGGGAAAGTTACTTTGTGAGATTCCGTAGCCATACACTCGTCGGGAAACGATTGACTTCGGCACCCCATATGACTGGCTAATCTGCATTTGTGTCGAAAATGGCGTCACAGGCGAGTGTGAGTTTTCAAACAAAGTAGATCGCGACGGCGACGTTTTACTGCTGCTGAAGTGATCGAAGTGCTTCAGACTGAAGGATTGGACATCGAGGAGTATGATGAAGATAATGGTGAAAGTGTATCAAGTGATGGAAGCTGCCAGCAACAAGGTACTGACAGTGACCCAGTTTCAGACGACAGTAAAATGGGAGAGGGAGGTGGGCATATACGTCACGAGAGGCGAGCCGTCAGCGGGCCAAACACCATGAGTCACATGTCTGATGGAGTTTTCATTCACTTTCCCATGCATGACTGGCACGAAGATTTTAGTTTTTCTCCCACTTTGCCTCTGTTCTCTGGCTCTTGTGGCCTGCATGTCCCAGTTCAGTGCCACGCCCCCTTTGATTTATTGATTCAGTTTGTGACAGAAGACTTTCTAATGTCCATTGTCATAACAGAAGGCATAAGAGAACTGAGTGGCAAGCAGAATGAGCACTTCTCCTGACCTTCTCACCTTTGACTGTGTGTTCATAGAGCTGATCAGAGTGTGTGACTGTACGGTGATCCTGACCACAAAATTTGGGGTATTTTCAACTTGGCACATGAAGAAGAAATATTCAAGGAAGAACTTCAATATTTTGGCATGAACTAACCCAGCATGTAAATATTCAGATCTGAAAGTTTCATTTTGTTCCTTTATGTTTTGTATTTTTTGTGATTTTTTTCCTAACCCTTCAAAATGGGCCGTCCCTGGGAAAACGCAGGGGGAAAAACTCTCCGTCCCGAGTGAGTTAAACATTCAACACCACCGTTAAACATAATGTTTCATTCAACACAGTCCATGACTTGTAAATAATAGTAATACTATCATTATCATTATTTTAACTTGTTTTGGTATAACACTGTTCTCCAAACTCATTAAAAATTTTGGACTTATGTCACATTACACATAATTCAGAATGAACTTTAACATCTAACCATCTTAGTGTGGACATGGTCATACATGTGCATTTGACATTCTGGCCTCTGATATCATTTTCACTGTTCAGTTTCTGTGTTGTTTTCATATTGTCATATACCTATCTCCTGTGAGTTTTATGCACACAAATCCTGCATGTAGTGGACTGTGGCTTCTGTGTGCAATTATGTTTAATCTTTTCACCAGTTGCTGTGGTGTAGTGGTTAACGCAACAGATTACGTACTGAAAGGTTGTGGGTTTGAATCCCCATCAGTCCTTTCAAAAATCTTTGTGAGATTTTTTTGGCTCCAACCGATTCCTGGCTAGAGTTGGAGTGTGCTATGGGTTCATTGGGAAGACCCTCACAGCAGAGTCTCATCCACTTCACAGATTGAGGGTATTGCTCAAATCTTCTGACCAGTGTTGCAGGAATCTGTAGCTCTCAGGCCTAGTTGACACCAGGATATATTATATTAAGCGTAGAGTACAGTCCTTTCTTGCTGTTTAAATCCTAGATGGAACTCCATAGCATCATAATTATCATTCTCATTGCTATCATCATTGTCACATTGTAAAAAACCTACCAGCTTCTATGGCCAATAGGGTGGTGTAGAAAAGGGGACCAAAAAAGTGAGCACAAAGGAAATATCTTAATGCGATGATCCTAAAAAAAAAGTTTTTTTTAATTGAAATAGATATTTAATCTTTTTACATTTTTTATAAAACATTGCAAATGTGGGGTATTCAGAAGTACATTTCATCATGTAAAGAATACTACTTCTTGATATTGAAGACCCGGGTAGACCCAGGGAGAAAATGCTGGACGGACTTGCAGAGTGGCTGGGGACGAGGAGGGTGGGGGAGATGCTAGGGGCAACAAGAGACAGAGACAGATGGAAGTCCATGAACGCCAACGCCATGCGGCAGGGCACCTGATGATGATGATGATGATATTGAAGAGTTTGATATTTATTATGATTATGAATTAATTTTTTACAGCGCTGTTCTGCAGACTCATGGTCTCACTGCATGTTGCACATAATGAGACTTTCAAATGAAGCACAGAGAACACTGACCACATTCCACTATTCTGTTGCACAGTGTGCATCTTTGATGAGCGTGCATGCTCGTTGTTTTCATGATTCCATGAGCCAGCTGTTGACATGACTTACAGGATCTTTCATGTGAATGTTGGATATTTTACATGCGTATAGACACGAATAGACATATTATATAGAACCAATAATGTTATACGGTTGTGAGACATGGACAGTCAACAAGCAAAGCCAGAACAAGATTGAGGCAGTCGAGATGTGGTTTCTAAGAAGAATGTTGAGAGTTCCATAGACAGCAAAGAAAACAAACGAGACAGTCTTGATGGAGGCAGGCACAAGAAGATCATTGACAAGGAAGATTAGGAAAAGACAGGCAACATTTGTAGGCCATTTTATGAGGAAAGGGGAATTGGAGCACTTGGTCACAACAGGAAAGCTGGAGGAAAAGAGAGCACCAGGTAGACCCAGGGAGGAAATATTGGACGGACTTGCAGAGTGGCTGAAGACAAAGAGGGTGGAAGAGGCACTTGAGGCAACAAAAGGATAGAAACAGATGGAAGGCCATGATCGCCAACACCATGTGGCAAGGCACTTGATGATGATGATAGACACAAATGGAGTTTAGGCTGTAGCAGGTCTACACATATGTTGACCTGACAGAGGCGTCTAGGCAGGTTGACCCCAAGACCTTCTGGTTGGATGTCTGAGATGTCCTGACTGACTACCATGCCTGTCAGATAAGTGTACATCAGCAGGAAAATGATAACCAACCAGGATTTCACACAAGTATTCAGTCAGTAGACCATCAATGCAAAAGATGAACATGCAAAGTTTGAGTGTGTGTGGATGAGAGAGGGGTTGATATTTGTTGGTTCTTGTTTGTTGTTAATGTGTTTGCAGTGTAATGATGATTTATTTTAAATCTATATCATGTGAATGGTTTGGGTCTAAGAGCTAAAGAAAGGTGATCTGTTGATCAGATATGGGGATGCGGTCAGAGAGCTGGACTCTGGGGTGGGACAGATTCTGCAGAAGGTGAAGGAACTGAAGTTGACCAACAACACCCTGGTCGTCTTCTCCTCTGACAATGGAGGAGCCACATATGCCAAAGAAATGGGTATGGCGGCTTTTGTTTGGTTTTCGCAGTTTGTCTTGTTTCTTGGCTGGCATGTGAAATGTGTATATTGAGTAGAGGAAAGGAATGTGCTTACCATAACTTGAATTATCTCTGGGAATAATAATGACATTTACAAGGTGCCAAATCTTGATTTAAGAATCAAATCAAAACGTACACTCTCATCATTCACCAAAGCAAGCACCGACAACGACAAAACATCCAGGGCATAAAGCACGTGCAACCTGAGGGAGCAAGACAGGAGGGGAGTAAGTGTGTGACCCTTTGTGGTTTGTTTTGTAGGTGGCAGTAATGGGCCTTTCCTGTGTGGGAAGGAGACAACATTTGAAGGAGGTATGAGGGAGCCCACTATTGCTTACTGGCCCGGAAAAATTCCTGCTGGGGTGGTAAGTTTTTCATTTCATTTGATGGCTAGTTCACCATCACTTGCATCAGTTTAATACAGAGATGTAAATTATTATATTTTGTTTGAATGCTTGTTAGCCATCACATACATCAGGCCTGAGAGATACAGACACCTGCAATGTTGATCAGAAAATTTAAGCAAATACTCTCAGCCATGTCTTTTACCCAGAAATCAAGTTTAGTGTGATGATCCAGTTAAAATTGTAGTAGGATTTTTCAGCCTTAAATGGCTCGTGCCCAGAATTGAGACTGCTGTGAGCTTGTTTAGAAGGCTGGGGCCACGCAGTCAAGTTTTATCCACTGTACGAATGTGTCATGCGGGATGTTGCTCAGATTTTGTGACCAGCACTGCAAGGTATCTGTATCTCTCAGCCTGGTTGATGCCAGGCTATATTAAGAAAGTAAGCATAGAGCACAGCCCTGTCACACAGTCTTAATCCAAAACTCCATAGCTTCATTCTCATCATCAGTATCATTCACTTGTATTGTCATGTCTTTGTCTTGTCTTGTCTTGTTTTGTTTTATCTTGTCTTGCTGTATCAGATACACGTTCTGATTCATTTTTGTGTATTTCTGGTTCCTATTTCTTTGAACACTGGCAGTTACTTTGATTAAGATTCATTATAAAGATTATGAAAATTGTCCCGAGTTCTGTGACCATTAAATTGGTGTAGAAAATGGGACAGAAAAAAAAGATAAGTAAGCAAAACTTGGACTCGAATCCTCCAAAACTTCTGCAGGTGTATGATGACGATGATGATGACAAGAGAGATAAAGACAGAATCCTTTAAAACCATTGCAGGTGTCTCACCAGTTAGGCAGTCTGATGGACCTGTTCACCACCTTCACCTTACTGGCAGGTGGCACCGTCCCTACAGACCGTGTCATTGATGGCATTGACCTGTCCAAAACCTTTTTCAAACAGGCTGTCATAGACAGGTAAATATCTCATCTTCATTCTCTTTTGCCTGGAGTGCAGTGTTGTGGGGGTGGGAGGGGGTTGTAGTGGTTCACTCCTCAAAGCTGGGAGATAAACATGATCATGTATATTTAACTAAATGTATGATTGACCAGCTTCATGTCCTGTAATAATCACACCACGCAAGGTTTCAGTTTCAGTTTTGGTTTCTCATGACGACGTCTCTGTGCTCGGAACGAATTCCATATGCACTAACATCACGAGTACTATGTGTATGGTGATAATGGCACAATCCAGAAGCCTGCACATAAACCCATGAGCTAGCCAGGTCCTGAGGCCCTACCTAGTCTATGTTTTACCCAGCCTATATTTTATACTGGTATTGTATCAGCCTATCACTGGAATAATCTTGGTTACATGCAAATGACATGTGTATCTGTGTATCTTACTTTCAAAAAAGGAACATATACATATATATATAGTAAATAAATAGATAATTACAGGTCTGAATAATAACCTGATTGAGCATAGACTGAAAATAGATGGGTGACCAGGTGTCTCATTAGCATGAGGCTTTATGGGAGTGATGTGCCTCAACTTTTTTCTCTGGCCAGTATTATGAGAGCAGCGTCCATCTCCTGTCCCTCTGTATTTTGTCTTCAGGCAGTGATTCCATGCCATCATTCCAGCTCTTCAACACCCTGCACTGCTGTTTTGGGGGGGTCACATTGATGGAGTTCAGGAAAGTCTGTTTTGATCAAACAAATCCACCTACTGATGACAGTAATTATCTGCAAGAAAACCCCATGTGACATATTGGCATTTTTATTGCATAGTATCACGGTTTGTTCAGTTGTATGGTGAACTGCAGAGGGCCATCAACCAAGAGGACGGCCAGAGCTTCACTACAAAGACACCCTGAAAAAGTCCCTCCAGAAATGTGACATTGCTGAAGAACATGAGAAGTCATGGCCTGAATGGAGGCAGGCTACTTGCAAGGGAACAGAAGCTTACAAAAATGAAAGACAAAGTACACGGCTTTGCAGGCGCCTCTCTGCCTTAATCTATTTAGTTTCAGAGGCAGCAGCTGTTGTCTGCTAGCCTTATCAGTGCCACTCCCCTGCTGCTACAAGGCCGCTGGCCGGAAATTCCCTCTGTGTTATGTGTTGTGCCACGCTAGTGTGTACAGGATTTTACCAAAGTGTACAGCGTCGTCTCTCCGTAACCGGACTTATTACAGTTGTGATTTTCATGTGTGTGCTTGTAGGACTTCTTATTCATAAGATGTGAGTATTTTTTTTTGCTAGCGTTATTTCGTTGATGCTGTAGAGAGGGAGGAAAAAGGTGTATATTCTGTACTGACAGCGCCTCTGGATACGTGATACTAGGGCCTGATACTGTTAGTGTGTACGCCGTTACAGTCACAATGGAGGGAGAAAAACATTTAGAAAATGAGCATACTTTTAGACTTAATTCTTTGTGTAGAATTTGTGGTGAAAGATCAAGGAGGAATCGTGACATAGATCCCCCGAAGCTGTGTACAAACTATGCTTTTGAGCTGGAGCGGTTTCACGGTATAGTTGTGTCTAATGACACTAGTAGGACACACTCCACAACACTGTGCATGAAATGTTACTCAAGGCTGATAAGACTGAGAAATTCATCATCTCCATCTGAGAAAACTTTGCAGACAGCTAAAGAAACCACGGAGAAATGTACTGCATTATGGGCGCATCCTTTTGATCCATCAACTGCAGTGAGCAACTGCATTGTGTGCAAAACCTTTTACAATCAAAACACAGCTGGCAGACCACTCAAACCTAAACGTGGTGTACCCAAACGTGTTCCAGATAGCCCCACTGTCATTAGCAGTATGAGCACTGACCATGAGGGTACTATAGGTGACTGTAGCGACATTGTTCCTCAGGAGGAAATTCAGACTAACAATAGTGATATCAGTTCAGTTTGTTCCTTCCAGCCACCATGCACATCAACTCCTACAAAAGTGAAGACAGCCAGCTGTATTACATAATGAAAGAACGCCTCACAGGCACGTCACCAATGATACAGTCATCTCCCGCAAAGCGGCGAAGAGAAAGTCAGAAAAATGCAGAGAAAGAATAGAATTCATACACTGTTTTTTATTTTATTTTTTTTATATAGGGATAGGAAGAAACAAAGAACTACACACAAAATCAGTAATTAAAACAAACAGTAAAAAACATAATAAGACATGACTTGGCTTGAAACACACCGTAGAGACAACTAGGAATAGTGTACATTTCTCCCTCCCTTTGTGAACAGTGCCAGTTTCTCAATGACTATAAACACTCTCAGTCTGTGGAATTTGTGATAAGGCCATGTATATGGGCCGCCCTTCACTTGCTTCCCAGTGCCAGGAGGGTGGGGTAATTAATCACAGCCTGCCGCGCCCCAGATGAAACGCTAGGATAAACAGGTCAGTGCAGTGCATGGCTGACACATGTAGCTAGCCACACAGTGCGTGTTTAGTACTGAGAAAAGTCAGTTGTTACTTACAGCATGCTTGGAAGACTGGTCTTTTTGTCTGTGTTAATTCATGCTAGCCTGCCCTACCCTGAAGTGATGCAGAAAATTACCCACATTTTTGCATGTTTGGCTTCCACAATGTATGGCGTGTTTGGAGTCTTTGGAAAGTGCAGTTCAAGAACTATCTAAAGGCATTTAGCGCGTAATCCTGGTTCTGGTGAGGAATTTGTAGTAAATGGAAAGAGAAAGGTACTGTGTTTACAGAGCTGTTAGCGCCAGCCAGCCGCTCAGCAGAGAGGACTCAGGGGACTAGGTTACTTCCCCTGCCACCTGCAACTAAACATCAGGCCCATAAAGCCGTGAGTAGCCAAGTGGAGAAGCGTGCAGCAATAAAGGCCAGAATAAACTCTGCAGAGTGTTCCATTGAGTGTCCAGTTTGCGGTGTGCATCAGACTTTGGCCTGAGATTCCACATGAGGGTAGACAAATAAATAAAATGCTAGGTTGGACTGTATCAACCACGATAGTCGACCATATATATATCATGGTTTGGCCTGGTACCACTGGCATCAGCCCTTATAGGATTTATGTAGGTGGTACCCCACTCTAAGCTCATGGGCAAAATACTTATCCTGTATTATGAGCACAGGGGACTAGGGCTTTTTTGTTGGCCCTTACCCGCCTGTAGGCTCTGTCATAGGTCACACAGGGTATCTTTCAGGTGTAGCATTGTCACCCATCCTGGTAGTATACATCACCAGTTGGTCAGGGTATGATTTAGCTGTAGCATTGTCACCTGTCCTGGTAGTATACATCACCAGTTGGTCAGGGTATGTTTTAGCTGTAGCATTGTCACCCATCCTGGTAGTATACATCACCAGTTGGTCAGGGTATGTTTTAGCTGTAGCATTGTCACCCATCCTGAGTATACATCACCAGTTGGTCAGGGTATGTTTTAGCTATAGCATTGTCACCTGTCCTGATAGTAACCATCACCAGTTGGTCAGGGTGTGTTTTAGCTATAGCATTATCACCTGTCCTGATAGTATACATCACCAGTTGGTCAGGGTATGTTTTAGCCGTAGCATTGTCACCTGTCCTGATAGTAACCATCACCAGTTGGTCAAGGTATGTTTTAGCTGTAGCATTATCACCTGTCCTGATAGTATACATCACCAGTTGGTCAGGGTATGTTTTAGCTGTAGCATTGTCACCTGTCCTGATAGTAACCATCACCAGTTGGTCAGGGTATGTTTTAGCTGTAGCATTGTCACCTGTACTGATAGTATACATCACCAGTTGGTCAGGGTATGTTTTAGCTGTAGCATTGTCACCCATCCTGGTAGTATACATCACCAGTTGGTCAGGGTATGTTTTAGCTATAGCATTGTCACCTGTCCTGATAGTATACATCACCAGTTGGTCAAGGTGTGTTTTAGCTGTAGCATTGTCACCCATCCTGAGTATACATCACCAGTTGGTCAGGGTATGTTTTAGCTGTAGCATTGTCACCCATCCTGATAGTATACATCACCAGTTGGTCAGGGTGTGTTTTAGCTGTAGCATTGTCACCCATCCTGGTAGTATACATCACCAGTTGGTCAGGGTATGTTTTAGCTGTAGCATTATCACCCATCCTGGTAGTATACATCACCAGTTGGTCAGGGTATGTTTTAGCTGTAGCATTGTCACCCATCCTGGTAGTATACATCACCAGTTGGTCAGGGTATGATTTAGCTGTAACATTGTCACCTGTCCTGGTAGTATACATCACCAGTTGGTCAGGGTATGTTTTAGCTGTAGCATTGTCACCCATCCTGGTAGTATACATCACCAGTTGGTCAGGGTATGTTTTAGCTGTAGCATTGTCACCCATCCTGAGTATACATCACCAGTTGGTCAGGGTATGTTTTAGCTATAGCATTGTCACCGTCCTGATAGTAACCATCACCAGTTGGTCAGGGTGTGTTTTAGCTGTAGCATTATCACCTGTCCTGATAGTATACATCACCAGTTGGTCAGGGTATGTTTTAGCTGTAGCATTGTCACCTGTCCTGATAGTAACCATCACCAGTTGGTCAGGGTATGTTTTAGCCGTAGCATTATCACCTGTCCTGATAGTATACATCACCAGTTGGTCAGGGTATGTTTTAGCTGTAGCATTGTCACCCATCCTGATAGTATACATCACCAGTTGGTCAGGGTATGTTTTAGCTGTAGCATTATCACCCATCCTGGTAGTATACATCACCAGCTGGTCAGGGTATGTTTTAGCTGTAGCATTATCACCCATCCTGGTAGTATACATCACCAGTTGGTCAGGGTATGTTTTAGCTGTAGCATTGTCACCTGTCCTGATAGTAACCATCACCAGTTGGTCCAAGACTCCTTATTCATGCAGGCAAGCCTGGCTTGTTTTGCAGCTAATCTTATCTTAACCCTTTGACTCCCGCACCCTGTCTACCAGTATTCTGCAGTGTGTACCATGCTAGCAAAGCAAAAACTCAACCCTTCGACTCCTTCACCCTATCCACCAGCTTCCTGCAGGACGCTGGTGGTTAGGGTGAGGGAGTCAAAGGGTTAGTTTTTGCTATTGGCGGATATGGTGCGGTAGTCAAAGGATTAAGGACATCTCCTGTTCACAGCCTGTGACACCCTGGGGTAGGAATGGTCACCCCAATACCAAGTTGGAGGTAGCCTTTCCCAGACCATCATGACCCCTCAGTAATATCCCCTACAAACCACCAACACCAGTCAGCAGCTTCAGTTAATTCACGCACAGAAGCAGACTTATTTGTTTATTTGTATTGTTCATTTATTTGTTGTTCTGTCATTGCTGTTGTTCAGGCCAATCTTTTACTACCGTGGGGATGAAATGATGGCAGTCAGATGGCAGCAGTACAAAGCACATTACTGGACCTGGACCAATAGTCAGAAGGAGTTTGATGAGGTTAGTTTACATTTTATAGCATTCAGTTTTCTTGGATATTTGAATGCATGTTGTTTTTCCCACACTGCACAGGTGGTCCGTGCTAATTACAGAAAATGAAAGGGACCTACAAAACTTTGTGAATATAATAGAAATAGAAAGCAAAGATAAAGGGTTGGAGCTAAATAGCAAGAAGACTGAAGTCATGGTAACCAGTAAAAAACATGAAATCCGCTCAGGCAAAATAACAGCGAACAGCACAACTTTCAGACAGGTTGATAAGTTTAAATATCTGGGAACGATCATCTCACCAGACAGTAGATGCACATCAGAGATAGCCAGCAGAATCGGCCAAGCCAAACCAGCATTCAAGAAGATGAAAAGCATTCTTACCAACAAATGCCTATCTATTAACATCAGGAAGAGAGTTCTTGAGTTCTTGAATGTTATACAAAAGTGATGATGTTATACGGTTGTGAGGCGTGGACAGTCAACAAGCAAAGCCAGAACAAGATTGAGGCAGCCGAGATGTGGTTTCAGAGAAGAATGTTGAGAATTCCATGGACAGCAAAGAAAACAAACGAGACAGTCTTGATGGAAGCAGACACAAGAAGATCATTGATATGGAAGATTAGGAAAAGACAGGCAACATTTGTAGGCCATTTTTATGAGGAAAGGGGAATTAGCGCACCTGGTCACAACAGGAAAGCTGGAGGGAAAGAGAGCACCAAGTAGGCCCAGGGAGAAAATATTGGACAGACTTGCAGGGTGGCTGAGGACAGAGAGGGTGGAAGATGTGTTTGTGGCAACAAGGGATAGATACATATGGAGGGCCATGATTGTCAACACCATTCATCAGGGCACATCATGATGATGATGATGATGCGCTGATGGTATGTTGCTGCACAGCCTGCATACTCTTCGATGAACATACATGCTGGGTGTTTTTGTGTTTCAATAGGCCACCTGATACTAACATGACTTACATGCATAGTTGACGTTCTACGAGTGTAAAGAAGACATCCATCACATTCCAACAGCATGGATCATCTGTTTGTTTGCCTGCCTGCTGGTAGGTTGTTTGGTCAACTGATCGCGATAATGACGGTGCAAAAAGCCAGATCACAGCAGTCACTATAGTGTATGGTTGGTTGGTATTTGATTATTGGTTGATGATCTGACACGCAGGAGGTTTGGGCACAAAATGGTCTGCGCGTATGTTGACCTGGCATATGAGAGAGATGTTCCATCTTGTACTCACCAGGTGGAAATACACAAGTAGGATTGAACCTGAATTTTCTGATTGGAAGTCCGTTTGACCTCTTGACTACCATGCCAGTCAGTGAGCTCTTTCTTAGCAAGATATTTCCTCTCTTTCTGTGCTGTTTGTCTCTGTCTCTCCATTTTCATCCCCCTCTCTCTTTCTTCCTGCCTCCCCCCGCTCGCTCTCTCTCTCCCCTCTATATATGCGTACATGCACACATATTCAGTGAAGTTTCTAACAGGAAGTCTTGCTCATTATAGATTAATGCTCAAAAAGACCCAATAATCTCACAATAAAAATAATAGACTGGAAAATTTAAAGAATAAATTATCAATTGATTGTGTGTGAACACACTCACACATGTCCACACACATATATATATATTTATATCTATCTATCAATCTCTATCTCTGTGTATATATATATATAAGATCCAAAACAAGAGTGACTGCCTGCGCCCAAGCAAACACAAACCAGAAGAACAAGAAAATCAATGTAAGCGCATCTCCAACAAGACAACACAAAACAAAACAAGCGCAAATTTTCGGCCAACTAGCCTTTGTCAAGCGCGAACGCACGGTCACAGACAAATCACAGACACCAAACAATGGATAATAAAAACGGGACTAAAAACTTCCCTGCCGCCTCGTCCAGTGGGTAAGAGATGGAATGCCCATGTCATCATGAGCAGTAGTAAGAAAAGGGGAGAGGGGAGGCAACTGTGATGTCAAAAGGGAAGTGAGATAAGTTCTGCAATTTTGAGAAGTGGCCATGCTATATCGGTATAGCCCTGTTCTGAAGAAGGCACAGGGCAAGAGATAAGGGAGTAGATTGTGCCCGGTGCCAAGAATCTGGTAGGCATGGGAACAGGAAGAGACATGAAACGGCATGTCTGAATTTTGTTACTCATGGTTTGTCGTTAAGACCATGTGGTTTGCGTGTTCCAAGTTTATTTATGAGGTGGGATTCTCTGTCTTTCCTGTCTATGGTGCTGTTATTGTGTAGAAGCCACAGACCTTTCACTCGGATGTCATTGATTGAGTGGTCTGATTGGTTGAAGTGATTGGGGATAGTTTTATCCCTTTGGTGGCGGATATCAGCCAAGTGTTCTTTGAAACGTGTGTCAAGAGTGCGTCCAGTTTCACCAATATACAATTGGGAACATTTAGAGCAGCTGATCAAGTAGACAATGTTATAAGTTTGACAGTTGAAATGTTTTGTAATTCTCATATGAGATTTGGGGCCTTTGACTGTGGTGGCTGAGCACAAGAAAGGACAAGTCTTGCATTTAGGTTTGTTGCATGGAGAGGTTCCTGGAGGTTGGCTGACTGGTTTGCTGAGATTCGAATGCACCAGCAAGTCGCGGAGATTGGTGTCTCTCTTGTAGACGAGCAAAGGGCGCTTGTCAAAGGTTTCACCTGTAGTGGGACTGGATCGCAAAATGTTCCAGTTGGACAAGATGATCCTTTTTATGAGGTGCACGGACGGGTGGTAAACTAGACTGAGGACTGGCCGATCCTCTGTGACAGCTTTGGGCTTTGAATGGAGGGCATTTGGCCGAGAGACAGAGCTGACTTTTTTCCGGGCTTCATTGATGACCTCGGGTGGGTAATGTCTGCGCAGGAAAAATCTAGTCATTTCAACTGCTTTGTCCTGAAAATTGTCTTCGTCTGAGCAGAGGCGTCGTAGTCTCAAGAACTGCGAGTAGGGAATGCTGTTTCTGGTGTTGGAAGTGTGAGATGATTGGTAGTCCAGGTAGGAATGTGAATCTGTAGGTTTGTAGTGGACTGTAGTGACTAGTTGTTCAGATTGAAGGGAAACTTCGATATCCAGGAAGCTTATGGATGTGTTTGAAATTTCATATGTGAACTTGATGGATGGGTGAAACGTTTGAACGTAGTGGATGAATTGTAAAAGTTGGTCATGATCGAGGGATGTCATGCCAATGCAATCGTCTATGTATCTTTTGTATAATTCAGGTTTGGGTTTCTTGTATTGTTGTAGGATATGTTCCTCCAAATATCCCATGAATAAGCAGGCATAGCTGGGGCCCATCTTAGTACCCATGGCGACTCCGCTAACTTGCCAGAACGTCTCATCTCCGAACGAAAATGTGTTCATGGTGAGAACCAGTTCGGCAAGTCGGACAAGGGTTGAAGTGGACAATGTTTGGTCACGTCGTTTGTCCAGAAAATGTTGGAGAGCTTTTAACCCGTCGGAGTGGGGTATGCTGGTGTACAGAGAGGTCACATCCAAAGTGAACAGGTATTGGGGTTTGAAGGTGTGGTCTTCATTTAATATTTGAATCAGATCCAATGTATGGTTAGTGTCTTTGATGAAGGTAGGCAAAGCCTGGACTATAGGTTGCAAAATGTGGTCAAGAAACTGAGAAATGTTTTCAGTGGGGCAGTTGCAAGCTGACACGATAGGACGGCCAGGATTGTTGGCTTTATGTATTTTGGGAAGTAAATAAAAAAGTGATTGGACTGGAAGTTGTTTGATGAGTAGTCTGGCAGTGGGGGGCAGCTGCTTAGAGGTTATGAGATTGTTGATAAGTTTGGATATCTTGGCATGATTGGTCATGTGGGCAGGTTGGTCCAACTTTTTGTAGAAGGCGTGATGGTGGAGTTGTTTCTGGGCTTCCTTGATATACAGATGTCTGTCCCAGACTACAATTGCACCCCCCTTGTCTGCTGGTTTGATGACAATGTCGTCTCTGTTTTTGAGGGAGTGTAGTGCGTCCCTTTCTTCTTTGGAGATGTTGGAATGTTTCTTGGGTCGCATGTTGAGACAGTCTATTTCTTGGTGGCATTTGTTGATGTAATGTTCAACTTCGGGAAAGGTGTTGCGGGGAGGTTCCCGATGAGAAGGCTTATGGAAAAGTTTTGTGAATAAGTCAGCATCAGGATTCAATTTTTGTTTGGGAGGATGTCCCAGTACTGCCATCCAACGTAGGGATCTAAAAAATCGTTGGCAGCTAATGATAGTTTGGTATTTACTGGCGGATGGTTTTAAAGGGACAAATTTGAGGCCCTTTGAAAGGGCTGACACTTCCGCCTCAGAGAGTGGTAAGTTTGAAGGAATGCAATGTACAAGGGGGTGACGTGTAGAGCTAGAGGAAGGTGGAGAGGGGGCTGGGTTGCTGATAGGTGTCAAGAACGGTGCAGACGGGTTTGCAGTCTTGTTCAAGTTGGTCAATTTTTTGTCTTTTATGGTTTGCATGTGTTTTTGTAGTGACGCATTGAAATTGATGACGGTGGTTTTAATGAAGAGACTGAGAGTTGGGTTTAGTGTTCTGCTGAAAAGGGATAAAACTATCCCCAATCACTTCAACCAATCAGACCACTCAATCAATGACATCCGAGTGAAAGGTCTGTGGCTTCTACACAATAACAGCACCATAGACAGGAAAGACAGAGAATCCCACCTCATAAATAAACTTGGAACACGCAAACCACATGGTCTTAACGACAAACCATGAGTAACAAAATTCAGACATGCCGTTTCATGTCTCTTCCTGTTCCCACGCCTACCAGATTCTTGGCACCGGGCACAATCTACTCCCTTATCTCTTGGCTCTTGCCCTGTGCCTTCTTCAGAACAGGGCTATACCGATATAGCATGGCCACTTCTCAAAATTGCAGAACTTATCTCACTTCCCTTTTGACATCACAGTTGCCTCCCCTCTCCCCTTTTCTTACTACTGCTCATGATGACATGGGCATTCCATCTCTTACCCACTGGACGAGGCGGCAGGGAAGTTTTTAGTCCCGTTTTTATTATCCATTGTTTGGTGTCTGTGATTTGTCTGTGACCGTGCGTTCGCGCTTGACAAAGGCTAGTTGGCCGAAAATTTGCGCTTGTTTTGTTTTGTGTTGTCTTGTTGGAGATGCGCTTACATTGATTTTCTTGTTCTTCTGGTTTGTGTTTGCTTGGGCGCAGGCAGTCACTCTTGTTTTGGATCTTGTAATATACCCCAAGACTGCGTTTTATCTGTATAAGTGTCTTGTACTAAGTCTTTTATTTACTACATTTTAAAATTGTTTTAGCCTTTTTTTATCCTCTTGCTTTTATCTCAGATTCTTACAGAATGTCACATTTTCCAACCTACTTACATTCCCGTCTTCTGTCTGGTTTCCGATCTCTTCCTCCTCCGCTTTTTTCACTCGCTGTATCCTATTCTAAAATCTGTTTCACCAAAACAAAAACAAACAGTCATTTATACTTTCTGCGTTGTTGCTTACGCAGAAACTTCATCCCGAAGGGGTTTCAACTCAAACACACTCCTTCCGACAGTGAAAATAAAAAACTTTTGCAGGCCACTAAAAATATCCTTCTTAAAGCAATCAAACAGATCATGAAAACCCACATAGTACACTTAGAACGCAAACTGTCCATCGCCGACAAATCTCAGAAATACTTCAGTTCTGTAATCAGCAGAACACTAAACCCAACTCTCAGTCTCTTCATTAAAACCACCGTCATCAATTTCAATGCGTCACTACAAAAACACATGCAAACCATAAAAGACAAAAAATTGACCAACTTGAACAAGACTGCAAACCCGTCTGCACCGTTCTTGACACCTATCAGCAACCCAGCCCCCTCTCCACCTTCCTCTAGCTCTGCACGTCACCCCCTTGTACATTGCATTCCTTCAAACTTACCACTCTCTGAGGCGGAAGTGTCAGCCCTTTCAAAGGGCCTCAAATTTGTCCCTTTAAAAACCATCCGCCAGTAAATACCAAACTATCATTAGCTGCCAACGATTTTTTAGATCCCTACGTTGGATGGCAGTACTGGGACATCCTCCCAAACAAAAATTGAATCCTGATGCTGACTTATTCACAAAACTTTTCCATAAGCCTTCTCATCGGGAACCTCCCCGCAACACCTTTCCCGAAGTTGAACATTACATCAACAAATGCCACCAAGAAATAGACTGTCTCAACATGCGACCCAAGAAACATTCCAACATCTCCAAAGAAGAAAGGGACGCACTACACTCCCTCAAAAACAGAGACGACATTGTCATCAAACCAGCAGACAAGGGGGGTGCAATTGTAGTCTGGGACAGACATCTGTATATCAAGGAAGCCCAGAAACAACTCCACCATCACGCCTTCTACAAAAAGTTGGACCAACCTGCCCACATGACCAATCATGCCAAGATATCCAAACTTATCAACAATCTCATAACCTCTAAGCAGCTGCCCCCCACTGCCAGACTACTCATCAAACAACTTCCAGTCCAATCACTTTTTTATTTACTTCCCAAAATACATAAAGCCAACAATCCTGGCCGTCCTATCGTGTCAGCTTGCAACTGCCCCACTGAAAACATTTCTCAGTTTCTTGACCACATTTTGCAACCTATAGTCCAGGCTTTGCCTACCTTCATCAAAGACACTAACCATACATTGGATCTGATTCAAATATTAAATGAAGACCACACCTTCAAACCCCAATACCTGTTCACTTTGGATGTGACCTCTCTGTACACCAGCATACCCCACTCCGACGGGTTAAAAGCTCTCCAACATTTTCTGGACAAACGACGTGACCAAACATTGTCCACTTCAACCCTTGTCCGACTTGCCGAACTGGTTCTCACCATGAACACATTTTCGTTCGGAGATGAGACGTTCTGGCAAGTTAGCGGAGTCGCCATGGGTACTAAGATGGGCCCCAGCTATGCCTGCTTATTCATGGGATATTTGGAGGAACATATCCTACAACAATACAAGAAACCCAAACCTGAATTATACAAAAGATACATAGACGATTGCATTGGCATGACATCCCTCGATCATGACCAACTTTTACAATTCATCCACTACGTTCAAACGTTTCACCCATCCATCAAGTTCACATATGAAATTTCAAACACATCCATAAGCTTCCTGGATATCGAAGTTTCCCTTCAATCTGAACAACTAGTCACTACAGTCCACTACAAACCTACAGATTCACATTCCTACCTGGACTACCAATCATCTCACACTTCCAACACCAGAAACAGCATTCCCTACTCGCAGTTCTTGAGACTACGACGCCTCTGCTCAGACGAAGACAATTTTCAGGACAAAGCAGTTGAAATGACTAGATTTTTCCTGCGCAGACATTACCCACCCGAGGTCATCAATGAAGCCCGGAAAAAAGTCAGCTCTGTCTCTCGGCCAAATGCCCTCCATTCAAAGCCCAAAGCTGTCACAGAGGATCGGCCAGTCCTCAGTCTAGTTTACCACCCGTCCGTGCACCTCATAAAAAGGATCATCTTGTCCAACTGGAACATTTTGCGATCCAGTCCCACTACAGGTGAAACCTTTGACAAGCGCCCTTTGCTCGTCTACAAGAGAGACACCAATCTCCGCGACTTGCTGGTGCATTCGAATCTCAGCAAACCAGTCAGCCAACCTCCAGGAACCTCTCCATGCAACAACCTAAATGCAAGACTTGTCCTTTCTTGTGCTCAGCCACCACAGTCAAAGGCCCCAAATCTCATATGAGAATTACAAAACATTTCAACTGTCAAACTTATAACATTGTCTACTTGATCAGCTGCTCTAAATGTTCCCAATTGTATATTGGTGAAACTGGACGCACTCTTGACACACGTTTCAAAGAACACTTGGCTGATATCCGCCACCAAAGGGATAAAACTATCCCCAATCACTTCAACCAATCAGACCACTCAATCAATGACATCCGAGTGAAAGGTCTGTGGCTTCTACACAATAACAGCACCATAGACAGGAAAGACAGAGAATCCCACCTCATAAATAAACTTGGAACACGCAAACCACATGGTCTTAACGACAAACCATGAGTAACAAAATTCAGACATGCCGTTTCATGTCTCTTCCTGTTCCCACGCCTACCAGATTCTTGGCACCGGGCACAATCTACTCCCTTATCTCTTGGCTCTTGCCCTGTGCCTTCTTCAGAACAGGGCTATACCGATATAGCATGGCCACTTCTCAAAATTGCAGAACTTATCTCACTTCCCTTTTGACATCACAGTTGCCTCCCCTCTCCCCTTTTCTTACTACTGCTCATGATGACATGGGCATTCCATCTCTTACCCACTGGACGAGGCGGCAGGGAAGTTTTTAGTCCCGTTTTTATTATCCATTGTTTGGTGTCTGTGATTTGTCTGTGACCGTGCGTTCGCGCTTGACAAAGGCTAGTTGGCCGAAAATTTGCGCTTGTTTTGTTTTGTGTTGTCTTGTTGCAGATGCGCTTACATTGATTTTCTTGTTCTTCTGGTTTATATATATATATATATATATATATACATATACAAACATATATGTGTGTGTATAGATATATATAATTGTGTTCTTGTTGTTTTCAGGGAGTCAACTTCTGTCCAGGAGAGGAGATAGCAGGGGTGACCACCCATGAGCAGATGAACTACACCACTGAGCCACTGCTGTTCCACCTGGGCAGGGACCCTGGGGAGAAATATCTGATCAAGTCAGTTTCTGTTTACCTGTATGAGGCCTATTAGTTCAGTTGGTTATAGCATCATGCTGAAAACACTGTGTTCATGGCTTTGATCCCTCTGTGATAGGGCATGGTAGGTGGGTAGGTGGACTTTCACTTAGAGGGTCTTAGGTTCAAACCTGCCTGTGCACCTCTGCTTGATGGGTCACCATCATCATGTGCCCTGCCGCATGGCATTAGCTATTATGGCCCTCCTTCAAATCTATTCCTTGTCGCTGCAAATACATCTCTCACCCTCTCTGTCCTCAGCCACTCTGCAAGTCCGTCCAATACCCTGATGGGTGAAGAATGGAAATTCTTCAGATTTTGCTGTTGCTGGTCAGTGCGTGCAGACCTGCCAGTGCCTAACACCCTTTTATATGCATGCAGTGTTCAATGGATTAGTGTAAAAGAAAACACTCGGCATACACACCCACCAAAGATGCAGACTGTGCAACAACATTGTAGAATGTGATCAGCTTGCCTGATAGCTTGAGTTCTCTATAATACATTAAAAAGTCTGATTACATGTGATGTGCAGTAAGTACATGGACAACATGGGACAGTGCACTCCAAAGAAGTCTCAGCTGGAACGATATGTGGCACATGGCTCCTCTAAGGATAAGCTTCCTCCTCAGATCTGTATATGACCTGCTCCCCTCGAATGCAAACTTAGTGAAATGGGGGAAATCAGACGACCCAGCATGTCCGCTCTGTCAGAAGAAACAAACAGTGGAACATGTCCTAAGCTCTTGCAAAGTAGCGCTAGCCCAAGGAAGGTATACATGGAGGCACAACCAAGTTCTGAAAGTGATCACAGACGTGGTTAGCGAAAAAACCATGACCCCAAACGCACCAATTGCTATGACAACGTTCTACAAAGCAGGAGGGAAACAGGTCTGGCCCGAAAGTGCTATGACAACCAGCACATTGCCAAAGGGTCTTCTGGATGGAGCAGTCGACTGGGAGTGTACAGCAGACCTCCCAGAGTGGAGAAATTACCCAGATGTCATCAGCAAGACAGGCATGAGACCAGACATCGCTCTCCACTCTGACTCCTCGAAACAAGTGATTCTGATAGAACTCACTGTGCCATACGAAAGCAGAATGGAAGAAGCACATATCTACAAGACCGAAAAATACGCCGGTCTTGCCAGCACCCTGAAGAAAGCAGGTCTGCGGGTCAAAATCTTCGCCATAGAGGTCGGGGCAAGAGGGTTTGTGGGCACCTCCGCTTATGATCTCATGAAACAACTCGCCATTTCTGGGAAGAAGAGGACTAGAGCCCTTAAAGCGATGGCAGAGGCAGCAGAAAGGAGCTCAAGCTGGATCTGGGCAAGGAGGAACCAAAAGTGAACTTCATAAGGATTAAATTCCCTACAGATGATGTGTGCCCCGTTAGCACATTGGTAAAACCGCGTACCACAGTTCTGAAGCGCAGAATCGCCCAGGTTCGCTCCCCGGCGTGGGAAAAATAAAAATAAAAATAGACAACAGCAGAAGGGCATCCAGGAGTCATGACCTGGATGTGGCCCGGCCCCCCGAGAGTGTAAGGAATTCAAGGCCGAAACACTTGTCTAAAGGGGGTTACTTCTCTGAAGACCTTCTGTTGTCTAGCTCTCCCTAGAGTTTCTTTCTACCATTAAAAAGTCTGATTACATGTGATGTGCAGTAAGTACACGTCAGTTTGTAGAGTAGCGTTTTCTGAAAGTTATCTATTTGTAATGATGATAATCATTGTTTTCTTAACTGTAGGTAATGTAGGACCTCAAGCGTTTACCAGCTGGTACAGTTTATGCACAGGCTCATGGTGCATACTATGAATTTTCTGCTTTCCCCTTTCCATCACATAGCATTTGTAGTATTAGTGTGTGTGTGTGTGTAAGTATTCAGAGCATGGAGGCACTGTCTTGATAAGACAAAACTGAAACTGTATGAGAGTGTCAGAGGATCATGAAAATGGGCCTGTCATAGAGGAAGAGAGAGAGATTGTATGTGGTGTGTGTGTGTGTGTGTGTTTGTGTGTGTATGTGTGTGTATGTGTGTGTGTGTGCACGCGCACGTGAAGGTATGTGTATCGAGAATGAAATTAGAATATATGTTGTTCATCTATGGCGTTATATTCCAAACTCTATTGGATTCACTGTGCATTACACATAATCGGACATTTTAGTGGAGTAGGAGAACTCAAGCTGTTAGGAGAGCTAACCACATTCCGCTATGTTGTTGCACAATCTGCATCTTTGGTGAGCCTTCATGCATTCATGTTGGGTGTTTTCTTGCTTCCATTAGCCAGCCACTCACATGATTTACAGGATCTGTAGTATGCATATTTGATATTCTGCATGCATATACACATGAAGGGGGTTTCAGTAACGGCAGATGTGCATACGTTGACCTAGAAGATCGTGAAAGTCTCCATCCTTTACCCACTGGGCAGAGTATCTTGGTGGATCAAACTTGGGACCTTTAATTAGGAAATCCAACATCTGTATATTTGACTACTACACCTGTCAGTTACATATGATGGTATATGATAACACCACCTCTCTCCCTCGCGGGGATCAGCAGTAGGAGCAACACTCGACGTCACAAGTTTTTTCCATCTGTGGGCGACCTCCTGGATCTCCAGACCACAGGCTTCAGCGATGTTGTTGAAATAGGAGGTGTGTGGTCATCCATTTCTTCTCCTCGCCTTAACTTTCCCCTGTACAACCATTGACATCAGATCTGTTTTGGTGTTTTTGATGGCAAGGCCTATGTATTTCAGCTTTCTTTTTTTAATCTCTCTCAGCATCTGGAACCTGACATTGAGTTCCTTTAACATGCTAGTGTTTGTTCTTCTGTATGTCCATTTGGCTCTAAGAAGTCGTCTATAGAGTCACATTTCTGCCGTATTGATTTTATTTTCTTCGTCTTTTCTTAGTGTCCAGGCTTCGCAACCATACATTAAAACAGGCCAAATCAAAATTTTCAGGATTCTTGGTTTTAAATATTTGGGAAGCCGTCTGTCTTTCCATACATTGTTTAACTGGACCATTTTTTGTTTTGCCATATCAGTCCTTGTTTGAGAAGTAATAGAAGGAAACAGAAAAACAATTGTCATGACATATTTCAACTCTTAACCCCTTGACCGCCTAGAACGTAACTGTCACGTTGTGGTTTTGGTAGTAGCAGGTGCCTAACAATGTGAAATACACGTTCATTTTTCGTCGGCTTCACCTGGCAAAACTATAAGGGAAATAACACTACAAACTGTTTCACTGTTATCTAGGAAGGTAAAATCAGGGTTGTAGCCCTTTGATTGTTGGCCAATGATTGGCTAGTCACCGTAGTTTTTCTTGGAATTTCTAAGACTTTCGGAGAAACCAATTAGCATATCCAAGATGGCGGACGCTTCAGGCAGCTCGTCTGGTCGACCAGTTCGATCAGTTTTCCGACGGTTTTCGGTATTGGAAGTTTTAGATGAAGTCCTAAATGACCAAGACAATGATGAAGAGGACTTTTCTCTATAAATGGATGAATAGTGAATTGTTTACTAAACACACTGAAATATTCATGCCGAGAACGTGCCTCCAGGCTTGGACTATGTTACCCCTTTTTGTTCATGGATTAGCACATCAATTTTACCTACTTGGAGTACAATGAGTACCAGACACTTTCCTTTCATATTCAGTGTTCAATAAAACTAAGTTTTATACTGTTTTCATTGGTTTTATGTTCCGTAATATGTGTGTTTATCTTCCAAAACTGTCATTTTTTGGGGGGGAAAAAAAAAAAATTTCCCATACTAATTACAAACAAAACCAAATTATAGTTATATCACATCATAGACAGGGATATAAGGAAAAAACATGCCAAAAATCTTAGAAATCTGTCAGTAAATGAATGAGCAATGCACACTTTAGTACACATACCGTAAAAATCTAAATTTTGCTCCGGCAGACAGGAGATCAGAAATAGCTATTTTTCCGGCAGTCAAGGGGTTAGAGAGGTGTTTGATCATCGTGTTGATAGTTGAATTATTTAGCAAAACTTTTCAAGGCACTGTAGAATCTTACCACCCATATGTTATCTAGCACAACTTTTGTCTAAGAAAATGAAGCAACTTTTTTATGGTATCATCCACCTTTCCTTAAATATGTCGTCTAATGACCATCCATGGTATTAGTATTTTGATGCCTAAAAATGTTATTATTCTTTGAAAGAAACTGTACCAGTAACTGACTGCATTTAGTCAAGGAATAAAGAAGACATCCATCAAATTCCAACAACATGGAACATCTGTTTGTTTGTTTGCTTGCTCGCTGGTAGGTTGTTTGGTTGATTGATTGCGATAATGACAGTCCAAAAATGTGTATGGTTTGTTGGTAGTTGATTGGTTGACATAAAAAAAGGTTGGTTGACGACCTGACAAATGATTTTGTGACTCTGTGGTGACAAAAAAAGCAATTAGCATAATGTTGTGTTACAGGTCTGGCAGTGCAGAGTACAAAACTGTGATGCCTGAGATTGTGAAGATTGTTGCTAAGCACAAATCCAATTTGATACCAGGAGCACCCCAGTTAAACTTGTGTGATGAGAGCGTGATGAACTGGGCACCACCAGGCTGTGACAAGTTGCAGAAGTGTTTGCAGGGTCCCAAGTCTCACCCGTATAACTGTACCTGGGTACATTAATACTACTTAACTCTTTGAAGACGTAATATAGTTGCCTTGCACAACCACTGTGGACGTGATCAATGGGACCTGCCACAACCCTTGGAGATGCACGATTTTGGGGGATTTTCAAAAAATTCTCAAAAATACAGATTTTACAGCACAAGAACATATTTTATATCAAAATAAAATTCAATTTACGCTCTTTGAGCTGAAGCTACATACAAAGACAATACATCTATTCTACTTACCTTCCTAGAAGGTGAAATGGGGTAGGGTTTTGGCTCTGGGAAAGAAGTTTTTGATCGACAGTAATCCAACACCTAAAGTCAGTAAAACACCCATTCTTGACCAGGTAATCCAGAAATCCAGGTAATCACAAGTCCTTGGTATGACCAGAAGATATAAAAGAACAAACACAGCTTTGTTTTCACACAGGTGAAGCAGCAAAGTGATTATGACGATCCTTTGGAAGAAGAAGAAGAAGGCCTAAATGTCGCCATTTTGGTGCAAGGACGGTCACTCCGGTTGGTTTGGATAAAGGCAAAAACTGTAACTAATCGGGATAAAATCGATGCAAGGGAAGTAACAAACACTTCAGAAGATACCAAAGAGTGTTCCTATATGTGTAGTTAGTTCCCCTAGACCAGCGACCGGCTTGCATCTATTTTTAAAAACCGCAGCGGAATATCCGCTATCACGTCTCTAATGGTTTGGCCAGCTGCAAGCGGAATATGTCCGCTGCTTACATCTCCAAAGAGTTAATGACATGTTTTGATTACTGTTGTGTTTTGTTGCTTGTAATGCATCAATTGTCTGCCTTGTTTTCTGGGACTTTTGAACAGTTGTTTGTAGTTCATTTATTAAGCGTTAAAATCCTACTGTACATATTGCATACAAAGACTAACATGGAAACATTTTTTAAAAAGCCTTGAAATACTGTGGTCACCTTCTCTAATGGGCTGGGCTCCAAGAGACGTAAATCCTCTCCTCTCTGATTGATTGTGGGTATACCAATTTCACATATTGATTGTGGGTATACCAATTTCACATATATAATCACACATGAGTGCAATAGTAGCCTGATGTTAAGTGTTAAGATACAGACATTTTAAGCACTCAAAATGCACCTCTGTAACTGCACATTTTACTTTAAGTAAGTAGTGTCATTAAACTGCACATTTGTACACATGTGTAGCAAGTTTTCTACAATAAGTTAATTGTTTGTGTATTGTATAAACTACATGCATTCATGTCATTAATAAATAGAACAGCTTCTTGCGAGTTTCCTAATCTAATCCATATCAGTCTCCTCGATCCGCAGATTTGGGCCCTTTTCTCAGTAAAATAATCTGCCAAGTTACATTCTTAAACTACCAACTTTGCCAACTCTGTGCAATACATTGTGGGACACTGTCAGCAGCAAACATGGCTGCCCAAGAAAACATGGTAAAGGGATGGCAGGTCAAGCATGACGAAAGTGGCTTTATAACAGTAAAATCCTACCCAAACTTCCATAACCAGCTTCTTTTTCCCAGAATGATATAACTATATGATGAGCATAATTCGTGGTTTAACATGTTCATGTATAGAAATGAAATAGTGGAGAAAATGTTTTTAAACACTGTGTCTGATTTCATGCCTGAAAATGTGCCAGATTGCTCAAATTTCAATTCCTTAAGAATACTTCCTCTGATGCCCCAAGACCTCATAGATTTCCTCATTTTCTTATTTTCAGCAGTTCCCACCCCTGTATCTTGGCACATAGGCACGTTAGAACTTTATAGCTGCTAGTTTTAACACGGGTACACTAAAACTTTATAGCTGCTAGTTTCTACATAGGTTCATGCATCTGTTTTGCTATATAGGTATATTAAAACTTTATAGTTGCTATTTTGTACATAAGTACATTAAAACTTTATAGATGCTAGTTTCTACATAGGTACATGCATCTATTTTTGTATATAGGTACATTTAAACTTTATAGCTGCTGTTTTCTACATAGGTACACTAAAACTTTATAGTTTCTAGTTTCTACATAGGTGCATGCAACTATTTTCTACAAAGGTACATTAAAACTTTGTAGCTGCTGTTTTCTACATAAGTGCATTAAAACTTTATAGGTGCTAGTTTCTACATAGGTACATGCAGGTATTTTTTTATATAGGTATATTAAAACTTTATAACTGCTGTTTTCTACATAAGTGCATTAAAACTTTATAACTGCTGGTTTCTACGGAGGTAGATGCAGGTATTTTTCTATATAGGTATATTAAAACTTTATAGCTGCTGTTTTCTACATAAGTGCATTAAAACTTATAGCTGCTAGTTTCTACATAGGTAACATTTCTGCAATGGTACATTAAAACTTTATAGCTGCTATTTTCTATATAGGTGCATGCAGCTATTTTCTGCATAGGTACATTAAAACTTTATAGCTGTTAGTTTCCACAAAGGTACATTAAAACTTCATTGCTGGCAGTTTCCCTGTGGGTATGTTATAGCTTTGTTGCTTTTAGTTCCCACATAGGCACATTAAAACTTTAACCTGCTAGTTTCCACATAAGTACATTAGAACTTTATAGTTGCTAGTTTCCATGTAGGTACATTAAGCTTTATAGCTGCTTGTTTCCACATAGGCACATTAAAACTTCATAGCTGCTAGTTTCCACATAAGTACATTAGAACTTTATTGTTGCTAGTTTCCACATAGGCACACTAAAACTTTATAGTTGCTAGTTTCCACATAAGTACATTGGAACTTTATAGTTGCTAGTTTCCACAAAGGCAGATTAACATTTTAAGCTGCTAGTTTCCACATAAGTACATTCGAACTCTATAGTTGCTAGTTTCCTTTGTAGGTACACTAAAGCTTTATAGCTGCTTGTTTCCATATAGGCATATTAAAACTTTATAGCTGCTAGTTTCCACATAGGTACATTAAAACTTTCTAGTTGGTAGTTTCCACATAGGCACATTAAAATTATACAGTTGCTAGTTTCCACATAGGTACATTAAAATGTTATAGTTGCTAGTTTCCACATAAGCACATTAGAGCTTTATAGCAGCTAGTTTCCACATTATAACTTTATAGTTATAACTGACCTATATACAAACTACTAACTTTATAGTTAGTAGTTTGTATATAGGTCAGTTATAACTATATAGCTGCTAGTTTGCACATAGATACATTTGAATTTCATAGCTGCTAGTTTCCACGTAGGTACATTACAGCCTTGGAGCTGCAATGTGCACATGGGTATGTTAGAACATGACAGCAGTTAGTTTCTGTGATAAATTGAACAGGTGCTCACTAGCATCCAAATCTCACAAATCTTTTGATGGGTGTGTTAATATGTGATCTGTTGTTTTAATCAATGTACAAATACAAGTATTCAACATCATTATGATGAGTAGGGTATGGACACTAATTTTTGTACTTAAAAGCATTTTGAAAAGTGTCTCTGATATGATGTTTTCAAGTGATAGTTGGTGTCTTTTTTAAGACTGTGTGGTTCTCTTTCATCCATGATGAAACATTCCAGATTGTTCCTGCATCACTCATATCACTTGTAGATGAGTTTAATGACTTTTTTTTTTTCTTTTTTTTTTTTTGTTTATTTATTTATTCATGTATATAAATATTCACTTTTATATTTATTTATTTATTCATTTCTTCATTTATTTATTTTTGTCTTTATTTATTTCAACAGCCTGCACACAGTAGCCGGTAGATGATATTATATGTGTTAATCATGTCTTTCAGATCCGCCTGGCATTCAAGTAGAGCTCTCACCTTCCAGTCTGAATTACACGTTCATTTCTTGATTCAAGAAAGTTGTTGGATGCAGACTCTAGTCCACCTAGCTGTGAATGGTATCCTGACGGTTAAGTGTTGGTGAAGGTACAGGAGCAAGAGGAAGTGGTATGAGAGAGAATCTGAATGTATGGTTTCACTTCATGTTTCACTTTTTCTTCCTTGCCGGTGATTAGGGCTAATGCGTAGGCTTATTGCATTGGTCGTAATCATTTTGGATTTGCTCCCGGCATCTGTGGCACCGGTGCATATGGAATTTATTCTGAGTGTGGAAACACTATCACAAAAAACTGAATCTGAAATTTGTTTCAAGAAACTTTGTGCATGTAGCCTCCTCTTCACCCAGCTATAAGTGGATACCTGATTCCCCTTTGGCTGCAGGTATATGGTAATACTTTTCTTTCTTTTTGCCTCTTAATCATCTGTGCCATTGGATTGTGACAAAAATGATTATGGGAAATTCCGTAATATACTTTCTTACTCACTGCCTATAATGCTATTGGCGTATAAGGCAGCAGTGAAGATTGTCTGCTTTTGTCTGTCCTAGGCTAGCTATGAATGGTACTCCAGGTGTGTGGGGGGGGTCTCCATCTATTGTTCATCACCAGGTGTTCTTGGGTCTTTCTCTCTGACATCTTCCCTCAGTCATAACTTACTTAATTACTATTCATAATGCCATTAACGCACAGAGCAGCAACAAAGGTCCTCCATTTTCATTTGTTCTGGGCCAGCCTCAGTACAGTACTTAAGGTATGTTTCAGGGCCTTGCAGTCTCTTTCTGTTGCCAGGTATTCTTTGGTCTACTTCTCTTACATCTTCCCTCTGCCGTAAGTCTGTACTTAATTGCATGCTCTGATTGAGATCTTGAAATTCTGCCAGAATCTCTGTCTGCATGTGTGTCTCTTCATTATCAGTTTGTGTCTGGAAGGAAACTTTCTTTGCATCTACATTTATTGCTTTGTATGTGGTCCTTCTCAGATGTGGCTTTTAGATATTCTGCTGTACAAAAGACTACCAATACTTTCATCATTGTCATATCCTCACAACTGATCAGGGGGTAAACCTCCATATAGATAGAATGCTTGGAAAGTCTGTTGTAAACTAAAATTGTTGGAGGCTCGTGTTGATTGTTTGGATGAAAAAATAGTTGACTCTTTTTCAGAAAAAAAAATTTGTCGTAAGATTTCTCTGGTCTAGAGGGAGAATTTCATTTTACACTATATATATATCAAAGTGGTATTTTCATTTTTTTGTTTGTTTTTAGAACAAGTATGAATTTTGATTAATCAGACATAATGGTATCTTTTTTCCTCTCAGATTTAGTCTCATGTTGTGAGTGATGCAGAACTGATAGTGAATTTTGTGTGCCTTAATATTGGAGTTGGACCAATCGAAAATGATTTTACAAAGAAAGGGGAGATTGGATTTGCCTGAAAGAACTTACACAGAAGGGAAATAAACATGGACAGACTGCATATGAATATGCCATTTTTATATGCATTGGGTTTTTTTACCAGTATCTTGATTTGTTGCCTCACCAAGCATCCAGTTTTTGATCCGTATTCTCTTGTGTTTACATCAGCTGACACAATTATGCTGACATTTCTATGCAAAGATGGATGAATGTGAGCAATCACCCGTCCTTAAGTCCAGTCAGTGCTTGCAAATCGTGTGGTGCCTTTATTTTTATACAATGTCTTTTTCTGTTTTATTCAGAAGTGTTCCTTTTTCTTTTCTTTTTTTTTTTTTTTCTTTTTTCAGACTTTGGTGCACTATGGGGACTAAAATGTCCAGTCTTCATTGTGGTTAACTGTTTTGGTTTTTAATACATCATAATCCATCAAGGACAGTCAGTCAGATTTGGTTTAGGGTTTTTGGCTCTGAAGCCTGATTGGCCTACCGGTAGAACTTCCCTTTTAGTCTGGAAGCTTGGGTTCCAGTCTGGCTCACAAAAAATTTTGTGTATGTGATCTTAGGTTCACCCAGCAGTGAATGGGTTCCTAACCCTATTTATGAGTTGAGAAGAAGAAAAATATATGACCTGGGAGTAGTAAGGCTGTGTTACCTTGCTTCTGAACAACTTTTGGGTTATGGTGCAATCATCTTCAGTTTTCTTTTTTTTTTTTTTTTTTTTAGATATGCTTGGGATAAAATTTTGGGTAGGGAATGGAATGTTTGTGCTTGTTCCTGTTTAACTGAGGTGAAAATCTTTTGATGTTGATATGGGATTTTTCTCTCTGTGAATTTTGTGTTGGTTTTGTAACATCATGAGCTGATGGGTGAATGAACTACTGCTTGTTTTTGTAGAGTGATTTCTTTTTAACGTTTGAAATTTTTGCATATACATTTTCAGTAAAGAAATGTGGACTTCACTGTAGATTTCCACAATTTTTATATCATGTTCAGTGGTGGACAGTGGCAATAAACTATGGAGATTTTTTTCCATCTTTGTCTCTGTCTTGGTCGCCGATCATCTTCGTTGATGCCTGAGTCTTCCTCTCTCTGTGTGTCTGTCTCACACATCATCGTCATGAGAAGTTCTCTCTCTTGTGTCTGTCTCACACACATCATCGTCATGAGAAGTTCCTCTCTTTCTGTGTCTGTCTCACACATCACCATCGTCATGAGAAGTTCCTCTCTCTGTGTCTGTCTCACACATCATCGTCATGAGAAGTTCCTCTCTCTGTGTCTGTCTCACACATCACATCGTCATGAGAAGTTCCTCTCTCTGTGTCTGTCTCACACATCATCATCGTCATGAGAAGTTCCTCTCTCTGTGTCTGTCTGTCTGTCTCACACATCATCGTCATGAGAAGTTCCTCTCTCTCTGTGTGTCTGTCTCACACATCATCGTCATGAGAAGTTCCTCTCTCTCTCTGTCTGTCTCACACATCATCATCGTCATGAGAAGTTCCTCTCTCTGTGTCTGTCTCACACATCATCATCGTCATGAGAAGTTCCTCTCTCTGTGTCTGTCACACATCATCATCGTCATGAGAAGTTCCTCTCTCTGTGTCTGTCTCACACATCACATCGTCATGAGAAGTTCCTCTCTCTCTGTGTCTGTCTCACACATCATCATCGTCATGAGAAGTTCTCTCTCTTCTGTTGTCTCACACATCACCATCGTCATGAGAAGTTCCTCTCTCTTGTGTCTGTCTCACACATCATCATCGTCATGAGAAGTTCCTCTCTCTGTGTCTGTCTCACACATCATCATCGTCATGAGAAGTTCCTCTCTTTCTGTGTCTGTCTCACACATCACCATCGTCATGAGAAGTTCCTCTCTTCTGTGTGTCTGTCTCACACATACCATCGTCATGAGAAGTTCCTCTCTTCTGTGTCTGTCTCACACATCATCATCGTCATGAGAAGTTCCTCTCTCTCTCTGTCTGTCTCACACATCATCATCGTCATGAGAAGTTCCTCTCTCTCTTGTCTGTCTCACACATCATCATCGTCATGAGAAGTTCCTCTCTCTCTGTCTGTCACACACATCATCGTCATGAGAAGTTCCTCTCTCTCTCTGTCTGTCTCACACAACATCATCGTCATGAGAAGTTCCTCTCTCTCTGTCTGTCTCACACATCATCATCGTCATGAGAAGTTCCTCTCTCTGTGTCTGTCTCACACATCACCATCGTCATGAGAAGTTCCTCTCTCTGTGTCTGTCTCACACATCATCATCGTCATGAGAAGTTCCTCTCTCTGTGTTCTGTCTCACACATCATCCATCGTCATGAGAAGTTCCTCTCTCTTGTCTGTCTCACACATCACGACCCATGAGAAGTTCCTCTCTCTCTGTCTGTCTCACACATCATCATCGTCATGAGAAGTTCCTTTCTCTGTGTGTCTGTCTCACACACATCAATCGTCATGAGAAGTTCCTCTCTCTGTGTGTCTGTCTCACACATCATCATCGTCATGAGAAATTCCTCTCTCTGTGTGTCTGTCTCACACATCATCATCGTCATGAGAAGTTCCTCTCCTGTGTGTCTGTCTCACACATCATCATCGTCATGAGAAGTTCCTCTCTTTGTCTGTCTCACACAACATCATCGTCATGAGAAGTTCCTCTCTCTCGTGTCTGTCTCACACATCATCATCGTCATGAGAAGTTCCTCTCTCTGTGTGTCTGTCTCACACATCATCATCGTCATGAGAAGTTCCTCTCTCTCTGTGTCTGTCTCACACATCATCATCGTCATGAGAAGTTCCTCTCTCTGTGTGTCTGTCTCACACATCATCGTCATGAGAAGTTCCTCTCTCTCTGTTCTGTCTCACACATCATCATCGTCATGAGAAGTTCCTCTCTCTGTGTGTCTGTCTCACACATCATCATCGTCATGAGAAATTCCTCTCTCTCTGTGTCTGTCTCACACATCATCATCGTCATGAAAGTTCCTCTCTCTCTGTTCTGTCTCACACATCATCATCGTCATGAGAAGTTCCTCTCTCTGTGTGTCTGTCTCACACATCATCATCGTCATGAGAAGTGCAGGAAGATGACAGCTGCATCAGTCACAGCGAAAGGAGGAACATTATAAGGTCATTTCTTAAGCCTCAGACTGAAAGGGGTCACTACCATCTCCTGTCCAGAGAGCAGCAAGTGGTTCTGGTGAGTCTTTGCACCAGCCACAACCAGCTCAACGCCCATATAAACTGTGCATTCCTACTGACTCCTTCATCAGCTTGCCTCTGTGATCAAGAGGAACAGACAGCTGAATGCATATTGCAGCGATGTCACATTTAACAGGTAAAGATCAAGGATATTGCTTGTTTTCTTTTGTTTGTATTTTCTCTGTTGCTGTCCTGTCTGCACCAGTGATAAATTGCTATAAAACGTAAATGTCAACACAGTCTGTAGTAGTTAACGCAACGGACTACCGACTGGGAGGTTGTGGGTTCAAATCCCCATCAGTATCTTTTAAAATCGTGGGATTTTTCGGCTCCTACTCAGAATTGGGTGTGCTATGGGTTTATTGGGAAAACTGGGACCACACAGTTGAGGCTCGTCCGCTTCACTGATGCGTCATTGAGGGTGTTACTCAAATCTTCTGACCAACGCTGCAAGTGTCTGTATCTCTTGGGCCTGGTTGACGCCAGGATATAATATGATATTAAGTGTAGAGTACAACCCTGTCACACAGTCTCGACCCTAGACAGAACTCTATGGCATCATGATTATCATCCTCATCGACATCATCATCATCGACATCATCATCATCGCATTGTAAAAACTGTTCCAGCTTCTGTGGCCATTAAAGTGGCGTAGAAAAAGGGACGCAAAAAAAAAAAGGGGGGGGGGGGAGCACAAAGGTAATTTCCCTGAGTGCAATGATCCTTTAAAACTTTTTTTCAAAAAAAAAACCAAATGTCTACACAGTCGTCTACTTCAGGCAAGAGTAGGGATTGCCCTGTGCGGTCCATTCAGGGTGGACCAGTGGCCGGATCCTTTTCTTCAATGTATCAACACTAAGCTGACCACCAAGCTCCTGGCAGGAGGTAGGAAAAAATCCAGCCACATTCATTGCCAGGTGTGGCCTGACTGTACAGATGGTGATCAAAAAAAGAAACAGACTGTTGTCCCAGAGTCTGTACTAAAGCCACTGCCACTGGTCCCTCCATGGTGTTCACAGTGCCTCCTGAGAAGTCTTTCAAGACAGTGTCTCAGCAATCCGAATACGTTCAGTTGTACTGATGCTACGAAAGCCGTGTGGTTGAGAAGATCCAAAATGATCATGGTACAAGCCAGCCTGCACGTAAATCGCTATGTGCTGGCAAGGTGTTAAGGTCCTACAGGTGTATGAGTTTTATATTAGTACAAATTGGAACAGTCTAGGCTACATCATATAACTCCATCTGCAGTGTTTTAAAATATTTTCAAATCACGTTGAAACGGACAAAAACATGTCCAGCACCCTTAGAGTAAAATGACTTCCCAATGTCTTACCTAACAACATCACAATAATCAATTCCCGAACAACACAACACAGCCTACATCTGCCTGCCATCACATTTTATCGTGTCCATCACTGTAGTTCCCCTACTTTAACCTCCACCTCTGATCAAAACAAGCAAAAACCCACCACCACGACAGAAAAAAAAAACACAAATTTTTAAAACCAAGACAAAACTAAGAAACAAATGAAAAAGGAAAAAAATGTGATGTCAAATTATATCTGCGCACCACATTCCTCTTCATCATCTCTCCATTTCTACATTTGTCATTTCCATTTCTTTAAATTTCTTTGATGTTTAATTCAGGAAAAGCCCCAAAACATTCTATTCCACGCTGCAGGAGCGTTTGCAGTGTACTTCCTGAGCAAGGAGCAGTGAGAAATTCTGTACATTATGTGACTTACATGATCTTAACATGCATAGACATTTGATGTTTAAGACTTACATGATCTTAACATGCATAGACATATTTGATGTTTAAGACTTACATGATCTTAACATGCATAGACATATTTGATGTTTAGTGTACACACGCACATGAAGGTAGTTCAGGCACTATAACAAATCTGCACATACGTTGACTAGGAAATCAGAAAAATCTTCACCCTTTGCCAACCACTGTACAGGCACTAACAGTAAGATTTATAACGAGAGAGAGAGAGAGAGAGAGAGAGAGAGAGAGAGAGAGAGAGAGAGAGAGAGAGAGAGAGAGAGAACAATGCATGCACTACCTCTGTCCATCTAAATTTCACCATCATCAAATTATATAAAAGATAAATAGTAAGATTCCCTGTACTCTCCCACAAAGCTTTGTGGGAAATAACTCTGATCTAAAAAACAAAAAACCCAAAAAAGCAGTAAGATTCAAACTCAGACCTTCCAAATGGAAAGTCTGACGCCTTAACCACTTAACTGTCGTGTCTATCTCAACCAGGGATAAAAAAAAAATCATTTAGAATTGCTATGGCTGCTGTATCAATATTGAAACAGCGACAGTTCTGAGACATATGACAGAAAATATATGAGCCAATACAAAAAGAAAGAAGAAAAGAAAAAGGGGAAAAACATGTAGAAAGCCCAAACCACCAAATACCTCCAATCTGTGTTGGTGTGTGTGTGCGTGTTCGTGTACGCATGCGTGCCGCAAGTGTATGTGTTTATGTGTGCGTGTATGTGTGTATGTGTATATATGTGCGTGTGTGCGCAGGTCATGTGTATGTGAGTATATACATGTGTGTGTGCACGCGTGCGCACGTGTGTGTGTGCATGTGTGTGTGTGTATATGTGTGTGTGTAAGATACTGATAGAGGCAAACTGTACGTTGTCTTTCAAAAATGAAAAAAAAAAAACAACAGAAAAACAAACCGAAAAAGAGTAACTATAGTCAATGAACAGACAGAATATTTTTATTATTACCTCTTGAGTGCCCCATGACTGACTAGTCAGTCATGCTAAAGTGTGCGTAAAAATGCCCGATGACTGACTAGTCAGTCATCGTCACTTCATGATTTTTCACATCTCCAATTTTAGACAGGGGTTCCCCCATTTGCTCCAATCAGAAAGTTTGGTATATCAGCTTCAAATATTCATGAGGTTTGAAGTGGTATCTCAATGGGCATTGGTCAAAGAACTCGGTTAAGTGACCCACCCAACTGTCACTTTCACTCGACTTTTCAATATGGCAGACGACGAATCACAACCAGGCCCAAGCTCGGGAAAAAGAAAGCGTACACCCAAGGATTTTCGGATTTTCACTGGAAAGATCCTAATGTAGTTTTAGAAATGATGGAAGATACAGAATTTCTCAAGATGTATGGCGAAGCATCGTCAGATAATTCTCTGGACGAGGAAGATGAAGGCGATGAAGTGCGGCGTGTCGGTGCCGACGTCAACATCGCTCCGATTGTGCGAGCGAACGCTGACAGAGAAGAAAGAGCAGAACTAGAAACAGAATTTGAGGATATAGATGACCCAGACCACCAGCAAGGTGACGGACAGTCCAGTGAATCAAGTGAAATGAGGGAAAATGAAGAAGAGATACAAGAACCGACGTCGGAGAGCACCGACAATGACAACTCGGCGAGCTACGCCCAACACACGAACACACGCCTTCACGTGGTCAACGATTGTTGATAGCTCAGCAGTCCGAGCGAGAGGACGGGGCAGAGACTGACGTCATAACCTATTGTCTTGTGCTGTGGCTAACTTCGCTGACTGACGGTTAGGTTGTGTGCGCGTGTAATCTGCCCAGTGTGAAGTGGGCGTGGCAGTGTGTGTGTGTGTGTGTGTGTGTGTGTGTGTGTGTTGTGTGTGTGTGTGTGATACAAATACTAGTAATAGGTACTGATTGTACTTAGGTGTATGTGTGATGTGTGTGTGTGCATTTCTCTCTCTCTCTCTCTCTCTCTCCTCTCTCTCTCTCGTATGTTTTGTGTGTGTGTGTTTTGTGTGTGAGAGAGAGAGAGAGAGGTGTGTGTGTGTGTGTGTGTGTGTGTGTGTGTGTGTGTGTGTGTGTGTGTGTGTTTCATGCTTACATCCAGGACTTTTAGGTGTTACAACAGGCATGCTGTGACACAAAATCACAAAATGCAAGGGAAAAAAAATAATTTTCAACTTCATAGGCCATGTGCTATAAAAACATTAGATAAAATAAAGTTACAACTATCATAAATGAAAAGTGTTCAATTCCCTTTCAGAAAACCATAGGTTTTATATACTTTCCTTCAGTAGTTTTTATGCTAGAATTTTTTGTTAATTATTACCCTCCACAGCCAAAAAAACCTTGGCCAATAGTTTCACCGAGCAAAAAATATTCATGGCAGTGAAAAGGTTTTAAAGCGGGGAGTGGGTGGTTAGGTAAGGTCACCGAAAGCGTTGGGATCGGGAATCCCAAAATGACTTGTTTTGATTTAGGCGCGAACGGGAAACCCCAAACTACTTGTTAGGGCGACGATTCAAATGTGCAAAACAGGTTTTCAGGAACGGGAGACCCAAAACTACATGTACATACCACTTCAGTGACTCTTTCTGATGTTAGAAACAGATTAGCCTATAGGCTACATGTATACTATCGTAAATGGCTTGTGCTTGCGACACAAGATAACGCCCCTAAAGGGTCTGATTCGTATGTCTCATGTCCAGCTGACAAGGTTACTTACCAAAGGAGACTTGGCGTATTTGGTGACATACATGCAAGTTGGCAGTAACGTGGAGTGTGTGACCTAGGGGTTAAAGTACTTGCCTAGTCTAGAACACGAAATATCCCGGGTTCGAATCAGGGACCAGACAGGGATTTTTCTACCCCCTCCTCCCCCCCCCCCTCCCCCCCGACCCTCCAGTAAATTTGAAGTGGTGGCCTGGGTACCAGTCTTCCGAATAAGACAATAAACTGAGGTCCCATTTGCAAAACGCACACAGTGCACAACGGATGGCATGTCAGCAAAGAAGCTGTTCATGGCAAAACTCTTGTGAAATCTCCTTTCACAGGTAACCAGACATAAACGCATACAGAACAAAGAAAAATAAAACATAGGCCTATCGCTTTGCTCTGCAGCAACATATTCGACCTGGAGAGAACAGTCCAAATTTCACTGATGAATCCATATGACAAAAAGGTAGTAAATCCATTTCACATGGTAATTTCAATTATGACAAAAGAATAAGGAAATATATATATATAAACAAAAATGGAAAATAAACAGATAGAACATCAGAAAACACACCATATTCCGTCATTACCTAGCATGCCCAGAACTAGCTCAGACCATGTATAGTACACTCAGAGTGTAGGAGGTTACCTTTTATACTCTCTTTGGTAGGCTAGTGGGGTCAGGATTCATGTCGGGATGTAATGTCTAAAGAGGAGAGGGCCAGCACATGCACAGTACATGTCTTTCCACCCACAGTCCTCTGTAAACTAGCCAACACTATTTACCTTCAACTTATCTATGTCAGCACCTGAATTAAGGATCATGTAATATAATAATAATATATAATAATATAATAATAATAATTACAATATTTATATAGCGTAAAATCTTGATAAAATCAAATCTAAGCGCTGAAACAGACACACACGCACGCACGCACGCACGCACGTACGCACGCACACACACGCACGCACGCACGCACGCACGCACACACACACACACACACACACACACACACACGCATGGCTATAAATGGGGAGAAAGAATAAAAGCAATAAAAGCAAGAATAAAAGCAATGGAAAATTATAGAGAGCATATCATATACAATTATATATTATAACAAAGTGATTCCCCTCCGAGCGGAGACAGGCTGCAGAGGGGGGGGGGGGGGGGGTTGAGTGATTTTATGCAGAGGAGAAAAGGTGAGTTTTGAGAGCGGACTTGAAGGAGACAAAAGTAGGTTGCTGACGGACTGAGAGAGGAAGTTTGTTCCAGGAGAGTGGACCAGAAACAGAGAAGGCTCGTGGACCATAGGTATTGAGCTTAGTGCGTGGAAAGCGAAAAGTCAGAGGATCGGAGGCAGAGCGGAGGGTACGTGAGGGAACATAGATCTCAAGTAGGCTTGACAGGTAATCGGGGGCTGCGTTATTGAGGCTTTTGTAGCACATGGTGTCTAGTTTGTACTGTATGCGCTTTGATACAGGGAGCCAGTGAAATTGTGCCAGGAGAGGAGATATGTGGTCAGCTTTTTTCTTTTTCAGTACAAGGCGTACAGCATTGTTTTGAATGCGCTGTAGGATGTGAGTGGTGGAGGCAGGAAGACCAGACAGGAGTGAATTGCAATAGTCAATGCGAGACATTATGAAAGAGAGAACGAGTTTTGCAGTTGTTTCGACAGAGAGATACTTACTGATCAGGCTTATACGATGGAGATGATAGTAGCAAGATCTGGCAGTTTGAGAAACAAAGTTGTTCATGGAGAGGGTAGAGTCAATGCAGACACCAAGGTTTTTAGCTGAATCAGAAATTGGGACTGATGTGTTACTTAATGGGAGAGAAAGAGGAGGCAGCTGAGAAAGTTTCTGACGGGTGCCAATGAGGATAGCTTCTGTCTTGTCGTCATTAAGCTGAAGTTTATTGTGTGTCATCCAGTTCTTAATGTCCGAGTAACACTCAGTGGTGCGAGTCAACAGGCGCTGTATATTATCAGGTGAGTCACTGTCTTGAAGTTGGGTGTCATCAGCATAGAAGTGGTGTTTTATAGAGTGGGAGTTGATGATGGTGGACAGGGGGGAGGTGTAAAGAGTGAAAAGAACAGGGCCAAGGACAGATCCTTGTGGAACACCATAGGTCAGGTATGCAGGTTGAGAGTAAGTGCCATTGATGAGAACAGTTTGTTTTCTGTTTGATAGATATGAAGTGAACCAGGAGAGAGCAATGTCAGAGATGCCAAAAGTATGATGAAGTCTAGAAAGGAGAATACCATGGTCAATGGTATCAAAGGCTGCAGACAGATCAAGGAGTGTGAGGAGAGAGACTTTGCCAGTATCAGTTGCAAGGAGGAGATTGTCGAGAATGTGTAGTAGGGCAGTTTCAGTGCTATGGCACTGGTGGTAGGCTGACTGGAAAGGATTGAGGAGATTGTTGGCAGACAGGTGAGAGTTCAGCTGGTTGAGGACGACTTTTTCAATATGATACACTTTTCAGGGACGAAGATATGTGGAGAACAATCATTATAATGGTGACAACGATAATGAATGTGACGGTGGAGGTGATGATGATAATGATTATAATAACAGCGATTATCATTTTTATCACTGCGAAATGTACGCCGAGGAAATGGAAGTGTTTGATACTGACTTTACTATTAATCTGATCTGCTTTCTGCTACCGCCTTCAAAAGAGGTGAAAGATCATGTCTGCTGCTGCAACCCATCAGTCTCCCGTCACCAACCCAACGACCAGATGTATTGTATGATTAACCCTTTGACTCCCTCACCCTATCCACCAGCTTCCTGCAGGAAGCTGGTGGATAGGGTGAGGGAGTCAAAGGGTTAAGTTTTTGCTTTGGTAGTGCGGTTGACGATGCAGGACGCTGGTTGACAGGGTGCAGGAGTCAAAGGGTTAAATGGTGAATGAGGGCGAGAATGAAAGAGGTGGAATCATCATACTGTAAGCTATGTCGTTGTTATATAGCGACGCTCTCCAAAGTAATTCAGACTCACTACACATTACACTTAATCGGACGTTTTAGCAGAGCATGGAGAACTCAAGCTATTAGGCAAGCTGACCAGACTTCATTATGTTGTTTGTTTTTGTTTTTGTTTTTTTGTTTTTTGTTTTGTTTTGTTTTTCATCCGTTGAGTGTCCACAATCGTCACGTTGATTATTCTGACACATTTACAAGGGGGGTACGTAAAAAAAAAAAGAAGAAGAAAACTACTGGTGGAGTATCCGAGCTCCCGACGTGAACACGCCAGGAGACGTGGCTCCAACCACTGCTTCAGTCAATGAATCGTTCCACTCAGGGATGGTTCGCGGGAGGAACGAATAATTGCTATAGTCCCGTGAACACTGAAGTCTAGCGGTCTGCATCTGTTATGAGCATGCATGCTGGATAATGATATGACTTACAGAATCTTCAACCTACATATCTGAAATATTCTGCAGGCGTATACACACGAAACAGGTTAAGGAACTGGTACGTATACTGCTCTTGGAGATCAGGAAAACCTTCACCTTATTCGCCCCAGGCAAAAATATCCACACAGGATTTAACCCAGAATTTTCCGATCGGGCATCTGACGGTTTACTCACTTGACTGCTACGCCCGAATTATGCCACTAAAACAGCGGGAACAGAAGGGGGAGAACGAAACTCTGACATATATCTCCATACAGTAACAGTGTCTTTGTGCATGTAATTACGTGGCCGTTCTGCCGATCTATGGCTTATTTTATTTTGCCAACTTTACACGGTTCAGACCCTTTCAACGCGTGTAAGCTGTCTCGGTTTACACTGTTGCAGCAATACTCATTCGTGAAGTTTCACATGCCTGTAACCTACTACTGTGCTGATACAATGCTACACGCTTGTAATGTGAGGTCTTTGAACTGACAACACGATCATGTTTTCGAGAATGACGAGTCAACATCCGGGACAAGTAATATGTCATACGATAATCATAGATTAAAAAATCAAGAAGAAAACGAAGGGCGGGCCCTTTCATAAACGCATCTGTTTTCACGCAGGAATATTTTCCTGGTCAAGCACTTGCTGTTTGTCGTTTCATTTTCTGCAGGGTGTTAGCCTACTTAGTCCTTCTCTCCAGTCAGTTACCTACTCTGCCTACTGTGCCAGTGACTGAAAATCGCCTTTTCGATCACGCTGAACTATGTCAGGTATGTATAAATGTATAAACCTTTTTTTTTTCTTTTTTTTTTTTGGGGGGGGGAGGGTTACATTTCTGTCTCCATGTCAATGGCCACAGAATTTGAGACCGTTTTTTATATATATATACAATGCTTGATAATGGTGACGATGGGGAAAGGTGGACAATCTAGAATTGAGATTGCGTAACAACGCTGTACTCAACGCTTACTGTCATAATAAGCTTGTAAGGTTATCCCGGCATCAGCAGTGGCCGGATCTATGAACAGGGCATACCTTGTGCAGTGCATAAATATTTATGCCCTCCTCGAGTGCAAAACAAAGTCCGGGTACAAATGCTAAGTACTCGGTGATCTATGAAGAGGACATAAAGGTGTACCTAACTGTGCAGTGCACAAAGGCTTCGAAGCCTTTTCGCTCGCAGTAACTTCCCTGTCGATATGGCGACGGAAAAGTGACATCGTTCTGCTAAGTAATCGGGAAAGTTGATCATAATCCTTCTCCAAGAAGTAACTGACAGTTTTAAAGTGCTGACGTCGTCTCTGTCATCTACAGTGACGTCAAAAAACAAAGAGGCGTTCTGCAGATTAATGCTGAGGAGTACGCGAACGAGATACAGAGGTGCAAAAAATAGCGATGCCTAAGACCGTAAGCAACAGATTTCAAGAAGCCCAAGACTGGAAGAAGGCCGCCAGATTCGAATGCATGGTATCAGAATACCATCTTGAAACGCATTGGGGCTGAGTGCTGTTTTGAAAGGTGTCAGACCTTAAGGTGAGTACAAATATTTTGTGGGTCAACAGTATTTGTTTGCTTTTTGAAACGTGTGTGAGCAGTGTAGTAGTGGTATGGCTATTGTCGGCTATGAAGCCTTGTTATGCTTCTTCTTAGTATAAAACTACATGTAGTACACTGCATCTGATTACATTCAGTATACATGCAGTTTCACGAAAATGCCAATATTTCAGTATGTGAAAGTAAGTTTCAGCAACCAACAGATACATGTGTGTGTGTGTGTGTGTGTGTGTGTGTGTGTGTGTGTGTGTGTGTGTGTGTGTGTGTGTGTGTGTGTGTGTGTGTGGTGTGTGTGTGTGTGTGTGTGTAGCACTTTTGTAGCACTAAAGTTGCTGAGTATGAGTATAACCAGATTTTGAATGCTTCTATAATACTGTTTCAGTCATGGTGTTGTGTTGTGAGTTTAATGATAATAATCAAAATTATAAGAATTATAATAACTGGTTTGACCTAATATGGTAGTTGTTATCATTATATATTGTTAGTAGTAGTAGTAGTATCATTACTATTGTTGTTTTTGTCATTGTTGTTTTTAATATTTGGGGAATGTATTTTCAGTTCTCATCAGGTATGTCTTTCGTCAAAAGATCAGTGTTATTAAATACCTAACAATGATCAGTATTTTTGTTGGATTCTAAAAACATTCATGTATCTGAATTGAATTGTTTAAATTCTGTGTAGAGATGTCAAGTCCAGTCTGTTTGGTGCTGCCCATGTTGATGCCCTGAACATGACAGATTGCAGATTTGGTAAGAACACTGTGTTGTGGTCTTATTTTCATAGGTTAATTGCTGTATGTTTTAGTCTGCTAGACTTATGCAACTGTTTATTTATTATGTTTCATTCATTGATTAGTGAATCCTGATGTCAGTTTTCATATCTATTTGAATCTGAACATTGTAATCATATGTGTCACATACTTAAGTTAATGTCACTTGGGTTAGCATTACAGAGTTTCCCATGCCTTGTGAAATGGTCACAGAACAAATATTTATCACTTTGGCTCATACTGTTAACTGCAGCTGTAACACACGCATACACACACACACACACACACACACACACACACACACACACACACACACACACACACACACACACACACACACACACACACACACACACACACACACACATCATCTGAGCACTCCATCATCCTGTCTTAATTAACAGATATTTTATAAATGGCTTTTAGTTTTGTGAAACAATGTTCTAAGGGTGAAAATGCCACGTAAATTTATTGTTTCTTTTATTTGTGCTCCTGTGTTTTCCTCTGCTACCCTCAGATGAACTTGTCGTTGAAGATGCCGGTAATGGGGAGAATATTGAAGATACGGAAATATCTGCTTTGCTGTGTTTGTAAGATTCCTCTCCTTCCTGCCAGTTTCTCCTTTGTACGTGTACAGAATAGGTGATGGGAGTATGAGAAAAGTGTTGTATGCTTGGGAAGACCAGTGTGTGTGTGTGTGTGTGTGTGTGTGTGTGTGTGTGTGTGTGTGTGTGTGTGTGTGTGTGTGTGTGTGTGTGTGTGTAGGTGGGTAGGTAGGTAGGTAGTTAATTCATACAGCCTATTGAAATACTAGGGACATTTTTTTTCTTTTTACAACCAGAAACAAAGAAGAACACAAGCTGTGAAATTCATTCATACCATTATCATTGGTGTAGATTCTGCTATCTTTAATATATATGCACATAATGTGTGGATGTGTGGGCATTGGAGGTGACTTGCCCAAATACTTTTTGTTTCGTATTTTCATTGGGTTTTTTGTTTTGTTTTGTTTTTCTTTTGTTTTTTCTTTTACTCTCTCCTTTGTTTGAGTGAGTGTGTGTGCACTTCTGAGATATTCTACCTCCCCCTTACCCGATACAATTTTTTAATTAAGACCGAGATGTGATAAAAATGTGAATTGTAGGATGATGCTTTAGAAACAATATTCAAAAATATATAGGTCATGCGGAAAGTAACTCTTTGTGTTTGTGTTCTCTTGAAGTTGTTAACACAGATATGATAGTATTATCATTGTTGTACTGTCTGTGTTTTGTTTTGAAAACAGTAAATACTATAATTACAAGTCAGTGTTCAAACAACCATGCCAAGAATGGGTCACAACACACTAAAGGTAGTCTCGCACAGAGTTCATATTTTAGTCTCTTTCTTGTAGCACTTGCTCAAGCCAAACAAAAATAACTTATTACAAAAAACTCAGTCCATCTTTATTTTGTCATGAATGTCACATCACAAACATTTCAGTAACAGCTGAGTATGAGTTTGAAAAACAAAAAGCAAAACAAAACAAACATTAGAATCCATGCTTTTCACAGTGATTTTAGTGCAGGCATGGACCTGCCTCTACCTACTAAAAATACACACAAAAAAGTTATCAGTTGTTCTTTCACACACACACACACACACACACACACACACACACACACACACACACACACACACACACACACACACACACACACACACACACACACACACACACACACTTATTCTGTTTACAAGTGCCAGGGACATCAGTTTCCACTTCTTAATCCCATTGCTTGAAATATGAAGGCCTATTTATCACTGTGTTCTTGAACAGTGATAGTTGTATCGCTCCTGTTGTCTTCCCCCTCACCCCAACCCCAACCCCAACCCCTATTAAATATGAGTTTGTGTTTCAGATGGAAAAAAAATATACCAAAATGTTCATTGAGTAAACACGAGACAAAAGTGCTTCAGCATGTGTTGTGTTGTGTTGTGTGTGTGTGTGTGTGTGTGTGTGTGTGTGTGTGTGTGTGTGTGTGTGTGTGTGTGTGTGTGTGTGTGTGTGTGTGTGTGTGTGTGTGTGTGTGTGTGTGTGTGTGTGTGTGTGTGTGTGTGTGTGTGTGTGTTAGGGTTGGTTTTTTTTTCATTTAATTTTCAGATTTTGTTTACTTTTGTTTAATTTTTTTTTTATTTGACTACATTTTTTTGTTTCTTTAATGTTTTTGTATTTTATCAGATATGTTTTGCAGATGACATACTGGAGCTGCAATGACACAGAAGCATCAAGAGGTCACCATATGGTTCCAGAGCATATTCCCAAACACAAAGTATACAGTTACAGTGATGACAGCCTTCAGCTATTTAAGAAGAAAGAGAGAGGAGAGAGAGAGAGAGGAGAGAGAGAGAGAGAAGAGATATGCAGTTTGACTGTTTGCATTTTCTGTTCTTTCATATTAGAGGAAGAAAAAGGATGACATGGCAAGAAAGAAGCGATTCACAGTGTTTGTATTAATGAAGTAAAAATGTAACATTTGTGAACTTAGTACTTGTCAGTTGTAGTACTCTGTATCTTGATCATACCTGAAATAAAAGTTTGTTACGGTAGGCCTATATACATCAATATATGTTTGTGTACTCTATATCTTGATCATACCTGAAATAAAAGTTTGTTACGGTACATACATCAATATATGTTTGTGTACTCTATATCTTGATCATACTGAAATAAAAGTTTGTTACGGTATATACATCAATATATGTTTGTGTACTCTATATCTTGATCATACCTGAAATAAAAGTTTGTTACGGTACATACATCAATATATGTTTGTGTACTCTATATCTTGATCATACCTGAAATAAAAGTTTGTTACGGTAATACATCAATATGTGTTTGTGTACTCTATATCTTGATCATACTTGAAATAAAAGTTTGTTACGGTATATACATCAATATATGTTTGTGTACTCTATATCTTGATCATACTTGAAATAAAAGTTTGTTACGGTATATACATCAATATATGTTTGTGTACTCTATATCTTGATCATACCTGAAATAAAAGTTTGTTACGGTATATACATCAATATATGTTTGTGTACTCTATATCTTGATCATACTTGAAATAAAAGTTTGTTACGGTATATACATCAATATATGTTTGTGTACTCTATATCTTGATCATACCTGAAATAAAAGTTTGTTACGGTATATACATCAATATATGTTTGTGTACTCTATATCTTGATCATACCTGAAATAAAAGTTTGTTACGGTATATACAACAATATATGTTTGTGTACTCTATATCTTGCTCATACTTGAAATAAAAGTCTTTTTTATGATATGTATACATGAATAGTGTCAATTTATATTTGTACAGATGTAACTGTGTGGACAAGCATGAAGAACCAATTACAGTACATTGCTGTTACAAAGTACATTCCATGCATTGATGAAAACAGATGACAAACACACCATGTATGTAAATAATTATAGGTGCATTGCCTGTTTTTGGCTATGTTTATAGTTGGATGGCTTTGAAAATTATAGTCTGTTGTCCATTTGGAGATGCAAAGTTTATTATTGTGTAACCTATTTGTGTAAAGTTATAGCCAGTTAAGGTCATTATGCACTATTCGTCCTATTTTTAGTGAGAAGATTTGGAATTTACAACAGCACCAAAAGTACACTCTTGCAATTCAATCTCGCATGAACTGTTCACTGACTATCTGCATTTCCATTAGCTGCCACAGCTTCTTTAGCATCATCTTCCAGAGCATGGCCAGTCTGGGACAGGCACTCTGTTGTGGATAGCAATGGTATGTAGCATGATGCAGGCCTTGATAATCTGGCAAGCTGTTGTTACTGGAGAGTATCTGAAATACAAGAAACATGCACACAGTAATTAATCTTGAGGAAAAAAGAACAAGGAAAAGCAAACAGATGGAGATAGAATGACAAGAAATACAATAATTCAAGTTCCCTTAGCCTTCTTTTTTACTTCATTTTTTTTTTCTTTGTCTTTGTTCCTCCTCTGAGTCATCATCCTCACTTTGTTTCATGTGAGATATTTGTTCAAATGTCTTCACTAGCTCTTGCTGAGAACGTTTAGACTGACATGGTGGCACAATTGTGTGTGTGTGTCACAGAGAGAGAGAGAGAGAGAGAGAGGGGGGGGGGATTGTAACACATAAATGAATTTATTTATTTAATTATTCATTAATTTGTTTGGAGTTAACTCTTTCACCATCTCAGTCTATCCACCAGTTTCATACTGGTAGCAGGTGGATAGACTGAAGGTGATAAAAGGTTAAGAAGGTAATCAGTGTTAGAGGCACACCATTAAACAGACAACCACACACACATACATAAACATGTGCACAGTCTCAGTCTCAAACAGTCTCAAACACACAAAGTATATGTGGGCCCATAGGACGTTCGGCTTTGCGTAGAAACCGGTTGGGGCTGAAAATCCTACAATGGCATTGTCAAGACTGATGAGATTCGAACCTACAACCTTCCAATCAGCTGTTCATTGCTCTAGCCACTGCACCAAGGCGTTAAAATAGTTATCACTGCTGGCCCAGAAAGAAGTTGATGTCCCTACCACCTCACAGCCTGATTACGACCTCAGGGTTATGGGACAGAATGTACAGTTTTTTGTTGATTTTTCCCCCCAAAGACTTTGTTTGAATTGTTTTACTGTGGTGTGTAAACAGGTTGCCCAAACATCGTATCGCGGTCCGAATGGCAGGCCCGACTCCCCAAGCAGACAACTAAAAGTATGCAGGGGCCAGCACAGTACGTCTTCATTCACCATAGTGCTGGAGCTTTCGCCTCTGATTCTGCCAGCGCCAAGCAGCAAGTCAGAGTATTCCAGAACACCCACATGGATCAGAAAAGTTTGTTTGCCTCCTCTTTCTCTCTCTCTCTCTCTCTCTCTCTCTCCTCTCTCTCTCTGTCTCTCTCTCTCTCTCTCTCTCTCTCTCTCTCTCTCTCTCTCTCTCTTTCTCTCTCTCTCTCTGTCTGTCTGTCTGTCTGTCTGTATGTATGTATGTCTCTGTCTGTCTCTCTCTGTCTGTGTCTCTGTCTCTTTCTCTCTCTCTCTCTTCTCTCTCTCTCTCTCTCTCTCTCTCTCTCTCTCTCTCGCTCCTGCTCTCGCTCTCACGTGCGTACTTAGAAAAGAACGATTTAATTATTTAATTTTGCCTTGAGTCTGTCAGACACTGATGTGAATAAAGCTATGAGGATATTTGATCGTGGTTAACAGAAAAGTCTGAATAGACGGAAAAGAAAATATATCTTAATATGTCTAAGAAATCAGATGGTTGGTTTGATGAAGAGCATAGGGCAACTCACCCATACGTAAAGCAGGACATTCATTAGAGCTAGAAGAGAATGCAAACATTTGCTTAACGACAAGAAAGAAAAAAAAAAGAAAATAGAAAAAAAAATTAAAAATCAGCATAACCAAACCACTCTAGACAGTCTAATAAGATCTGTTCCAGATAAAAAGAAATCCATAGAAAAAATATCAGAAAATTGTCTAAATAAAATTTCAGCCTCGAAATAATATAACAGTAGATGAATGGTTTCACCACTGTCAGAGAGCACAGGATAGAGGGGATGACATACAAACTGAAGATAATACTGATGACACAGGAGATAGTCATGAGTATCCAGACGGAAAAGTTTCAGGGAAAAAATACTATCTGCCATCAAAAAGTGGAAAGGGGAAAAAAATGAAAGAAACTACGGTAATGCAGCAGGCTCTGAAACTGGCGAAAGGTTGAAATATACTGGTGATAGAGTTGCAGTCTCTTTGTTAAGACTTTTTAGTGTTTTGTTTGACAAGGGTATGCATCCACGCAGTTGGTCATAAAGTAAAATGCTGCTCCTGCTTAAGAAAGAAAATAAAACGATCTTAACAACTATAGAGGAGTATCATTTTGCGATACTAGCAGTAAAATACATAATTCTGTTAAGTGACAGGTCACAAGAATGGCTAGATCAGAATTACATTACGGACAGATATCAAGCTGGCTTTAAAAAAGATTATTTGACAACAGTTAATTTGTTCATTCATTCGTTCATTCAAAAGCAGTTTTCTATACATAGAAAATTATATAAAACTTAAACTGATTTTGAGAAAGCGTTTGATTCAACATCAAGGAAAATATTGTAGCCAATCCCTTTTAAATGAAATTTACGACACTGGAAAAATCCCCAAAGATATGTCAAAATCAATTTTCATTGCATTTCCAAAGAAGACAGGGGCTATAGAATGCGAACTCCATTGCACAATCAGTTTGATGAGTCATGTAACAAAAATCCTGTTAAGAATAATCATGATGAGGACAAGGAATAGAATCTAAAGAGAAATAGCAGAAGAACAGTGTGGATTTGTGGAAGGGAAAGGAACTATTAATGCCATATACATCCTAAGAACTATCATAGAGAGGTCAATTGAGATGAATGAGGATTTGTATTTATGCTTTGTTGACTATACCAAGGCTTTGGATCGGGTAAGACATAAAGAACTGATCAACCAACTGGAGAGACTCAATGTTGATGGAAAAGATCTACGAATAATCAGAAATATGTACTGGGAACAAACAGCTGTAATGAGAATAGAAAACAATATAAGCTCTTTCCAAAACATCAAAAGAGGAGTCAGACAGGGTTGTGTTTTGTCACCAGATCTGTTTTCACTTTACAGCGAAAACATCATGAGAAACCTAGAAGAAGACCCTGGATTAAAGGTTGGAGGGAAAATGATAAACAACATTCGATACGCAGATGACACCGTGCTAATTGCAGAAAACGAAAGGGACCTACAAAACTTTGTGAATATACTAGCAATAGAAAGCAAAGGCAAGGGGTTGATACTGAACAGCAGGAAGACTGAAGTCATGGTGATCAGTAAAAAACATGAAATCCCCTCATGCAAAATAACAGCCAATGGCACAACCTTGACACAGGTTAATAAGTTCAAATATCTGGGAACGATCATTTCATCAGATGGTAGATGCACATCAGGAATAACTGGTAGAATCGGCCAAGCCAAAACAGCATTCAAGAAGATGACAAGCATTCTTACCAACAAATGCCTGTCAATTAACGTCAGGAAGAGAGTTCTTGAATGTTATATAGAATAATACTGTTGTACGGATGTGAGGCGTGGACAGTCAACAAACAAAGCCAGAACAAGATTGAGGCAGCTGAGATGGTTTCAGAGAAGAATGTTGAGAGTTCCATGGACAGCAAAGAAAACAAACGAGACAGTCGTGATGGAGGCAGACACAAGTAGATCATTCATAAGGAAGATTAGGAAAAGACAGGCAACATTTGTAGGCCATTTTATGAGGAAGGGGGATTTGGAGCACCTAGTCACAACGGGAAAGCTGGAGGGAAAGAGAGCACCAGGTAGACCCAGGGAGAAACTGCTAGACGGACTTGCGGAGTGGCTGAAGACGAGGAGGGTGGAGGAGATGCTTGGGGCAACAAGAGATAGAGACAGATGGAAGTCCATGATCGCCAACGCCATGCGGCAGGGCACCTGATGATGATAATGAATCCCTTTGAAGAATAGTGTAATGGATAAACTGCTCTGATGTGTAAGGAGCATAATATACGAGCCTGACAGTTTAAGGCTAGAGTTAGATGTGGCGCAGAATTTATTCATTGTATTAATTGTACAAGTGGCGTGAAACAGGGCGATGTGGGCAAACCCATATTATTTCCGGTATTTATAATTGAACTGGCCCTGGAAATAATTGAAAATGGTCATTTTGGAGCAACTTTGGATAATGGTCTGATCTAGTTCTATATATTAATGAACTGGCCTGGAAATAATTGAAATGGTCATTTTGGAGCAACTTTGGATAATTGTCTAACCTAGTTCTATATATTAATGAACTGGCCCTGGAAATAATTGAAAATAGTCGTTTTGAAGCAACTTTGGATAATGGTCTGATCTAGTTCTATACTCTGAAACAGCACCAACCTGCAATCATATCTCACTAATTTCTGTTTGGCTGCTACGAGGCTAAAGCTTAAAGAAAATATGAATAATGTAGTAACAGACATGTGTATTATGAATTAAACAAAACAGCACGAGTGTCTGTTGTTAGTAATGTTAAATATGGCAGCCATTTTGTTGAAAAGTGTGCAAGTTCCACGTCACGTTTTCGTTGTATTTTTCTGTGTGAAATTTTGTGGCAGTATGTGTTTTAAAAGAGGTTATGTTTTGTTGAATCTTTTCAAAACTGCATTTATAAATGTACATTTATCCAAGTAGGATAAAGCAAAAGTTTTCCATTCTATATGTAGCTATCATTTTGAAAAAAAAAAGAGTTAGGTTCTGTAGGACTGGAAGATGCTTAAAACCACATTTTTTGTGATGATATTACTTTGTTATACGCCTGTATAGAAAACCGACTCTTTTGATTATATCTAATCGTAAACAATCTTTTTTTTTAGGCCTTTATGAAAAATTGACTCTTTTAATTTTTGACAGGATATTCACGAAGATGCAGATGACCTTGATTATCAATCACAGTGACATTGAGTAGGCTTCAAATGAAATAAAACTTGACATGCCTGAAGACAATGATAAACTGTTATGTCGTGAAAACTGACTTTAAATATTGTTATAATTTTCTAACAAAAGGCTGCTCACACACATTCCTCGAAAAGGGCTGATTTTTAGATATGTTCTTAGTCCATGTGACCTTATCCTTAAGTCTTTGTCTTGCAAACTCATGCATTTCCGACTCCAAAAGGTCCACACCTTTAACCCAAACTTGGGGAAACATCCATCCAGAAATAGCCAAGAAAATATTGCTGAAACATTTTGGTAAGAGGCAGATAGACATACACACAGACACACATTCACACCTTGAGGCAGATAGACATACACACAGACACACATTCACACCTTTGACCCAAATTTAGTTTTAAAATAATCCATTCAGAAGTAGCTGAGAAAATATTACTTACACATTTTGGTAAGAGGCAGATTGACATACACACAGACGCACACACATTTTTGGTATGAGACAGATAGACATACACACAGACACACATTCCTCTCAGGGAATATGAAATAATCTCCCCATCGTTTTCACAAAAAGGATTGAAAATGTGCTGCCGTACTGTGACGACGCGCTGTCTCTAAAGAAGGAAACCCGCAATTCGTGCGAAAAATTTCCTTGGAGGGGGAAAATTCCAAATCCAGTCCAATCCAATCCAACCGTCACCATCATCATCACCATTCTTCTTCTCCTTCGATCTAATGCTTCCTGTTAATGCTGTGTAATTGTGTGCAGAATGGGATGACATTGGCTACAGCTTCGTGGTGGGGGAGGACGGAAATGTTTATGAAGGAAGAGGATGGACCGGCATTGGGGCACATACCCTAAACTACAACGCCATTGCCATTGGTATGTAGGTCTGTTGTTACAAATTATAGGTTTTGCTGATCTGAAACCAACACAAGTGTTTAGTCTTTCCAAAACATACGTGTAGCCTTCATCATCTTCATGACAGCTGGGAAAGGCGCGCGTACACGCGCGCGCGCGCGCGCGCACACACACACACACACACACATACACAGACACACCACTCGCACGCACGCACACGCACGCACGCACGCACACATACACTCATACACACACACAAACATATACACTCTCTCTCTCTCTCACTTACACACACAAACACAACACACACACACACACACACACACACACACACACACACAACACACACACACACACACACACACACTCACATACACACACACACACACACACACACACACACACACGCATGCATACACACATACACACACGTGTAGTCTACTTTTCACTGGCTTCGTTTCAGGAGAAGAGAGTAGTAATGATTAAAGTGCCTGCATCATAATCATTAGTATTTGTGTTTGCATGTACTTGTAATATTTCTTTTTGTCAAAACAAATTTCACACGTGAAATTTTGGGCTGCTTTTTAATCTAAGTAATTAAGGTAGGCTAGGGATAGAGTCAATGGAGAGTTCACTTGCTGTACTCGAAGAATGTATAGCTAAACTGTGTGGGATAGGCCTCCTGACATTCTGATGGAACCTTGGTCTAATTAAATCTGAGCTCTGGTTATGATTAACTGGTACTTGATTAATTCGGGGACTGACTGCCAGGCAGTGTAAAACAACACAAACAACAATAATTTGCCTTAATTTCTTAACCCTTTGACTCCCGCTCCCTGTTCACCAGCACGCTGCATTGTCAACCATGCCAGCAAGGCAAAAACTGAACTCTTTGACTCCCTTACCCTATCCACCAGCTTTCTGCAGGAAGCTTGTGGATAGAGTGAGAGAATCAAAAAGTTGAGTTTTTGCAATTGGCAGACAGGACTGAGAGTTAAAGGGTTAAGGCAGTTGGCAGAGAGCATCGGGAGTTAAAAGGTTAAGGTTTCGTGGGGAGCATAGGGCCACAACTGCACTCCTCCAGTGAACTCGGTTCCAGGCAGTTCTCTACAATTGTCAGTCCAGCTGCCGTCATCTCATTTTCAATGCACCCGTATCCTGTCTATCCACAGCTGAAGATTTCTCCTATCCAGACACGACCGAGGAGCAGTCAGCAACATCAAAAGCAGTCTCGAAAAACCAAAATCACCCCCAGAATGTTGTGTGGCAGTTCACATAGTACAGCGTCAACACGAAGCTGAACTGTTCCAGGGCTGAGGTCTTTCCATCCTGTTTTACTGCTCAGAATGCTGGAGGATGACGGAAAGGGAATCTTGCAAGCTAAAAATTTTCTCACAAAGATCCTTCGAAAAATTATATGAGTCTTTTGGCGCAACACCGTCTCCAGCCAACAACTACTTACCCAAGAGAGAGTATAAACATTCACCATCATCATATGCCCTGGCACATGGCGTTGGCGATCATGGCCCTCCGTACCAATCTATCCCATGTCGCTGCAAGTACACTTCCCGCCCTCTCCGTCCTCAGCCACCCTGCAAGTCCGTCCAATATTTAGCATCATGAAAAGATAAAAGAGATGGATGGACTGGGCACAATGCGAAGAGAGCTGTGTAACAGAAAACCCAGAGGCATAGTCTTCCAGTGCGTCCCTGCTCACTATGAAATACAAGGAAACGAGATGGTAGACGGGCTAGAAAACAAGATGATCCCAGGAAGATCAAACAGACAACATCAGCTGCACTGAAAAGAGAAGAACCATCAGATAACTCCCCTCTATCCAGAGAGCAGGGAATGGTCTTGATGAGGCTCTGCACTGTCTACAACTGGTTCAACGTTCGGATTAGAGGAAGAGCTCGCAACTTCCAGTCTGACTGCATATGTTTGTGTCTGGCCTATGAAAACCTGTGTGCGTGCAAACCACGGTACGTGTGGTGCAAATTCCAGTCCACTCAGCTGCCAATGATTTCCTAACCCTTTTCGGGGCTAGGTAAGGTAAAGGGAGAAGATTTAGACACCGCTCTCATAATACTGGCTCCGGATAAAAGTTGGAGTCTACTGCTTCAATTGACTACAATCTTTACCAACGATGAAGCTGCTGGACTATGTCTGTTTTCATATCGGGTTTCTTTTATTTTGTCTCCATGTCAGGTTTCCTCTCATTGTATTTCCACCCCCACCCCCACCCCCACCCACCCCGTTGGGATGCTGGGGGCTCTTTCACTATAAATAGTATCCCAACCGTATGGAAAATCTGTGCTTGAAATTTCCTCTTTTCTGTCCCTCTCTTTGTTTCTGCCTTTTTTTTTTTTCCCTGTCATTTCTTCCTATCATTTTCTGCCTTGCTGGTCCATTCACCTGTATGTGTTCGAAAAAGTCTCACGTGCTATTTCTTAGGATTGATAATTGGGTACATGTATTGAATGCATTTTTGGCTCTAGGGAGGTGAGATATGCGAAAGCAATTTTTGGTACTTTATGCCCGTTTTTATATATATGTTATAGTGTCCTTAGGTATGCTCACATTTGTGTTCGGGTGTGTTTTTTAAATCCGCTGTGCGATAAACTGGAGGGAGTGGTCAACGACAGGGGCATCACCTTAGATTATGTGCGCGAATGCATTGATATGTGTACTTAATTTTCTTTCCTTTTTTTTTTTCCTGTTGAAGTTTTGTATGTTTTGATGTGGTTATAGCCCTGATATGGCTCTATGCAGTTGGCTGGGCTTTAAACAACAATAACAACAATAACGATTGTATCTCCATAACCTGTACCCTGTTTTATCGAACTTTACAAAAATCGTTAGCCAATGAAGATTTTGTTTGCTATGTCCGGCAGGAATCTGCATCATCGGCAAATTCGACACGCGCACCCCGAACGACACCGCTGTGACCTGCGTAAAAAATCTGATTCAATATGGCGTGGACCAGGGCACATCATTCCCAACTACACACTCAAGGGCCATCGTGACGTCGGGTCCACTGATTGTCCAGGGAACCAACTTTATTCTCTCATTCAATCCTGGCCACATTACGTTGGTGGCAACAAGAAATATGAATAAAAGCTGAACTTGAAAAGGAAGAACAAAGCTGTCAGGTCATACTCAAAATCAAACTTTGTTCTGAGCTTACCACTTTATGCTTTGTGGCTGCGTCTATGCTAGCTGAATGGGTAGCGCAAACTGTGTTGGGTTTGAGAAATTCTACATGGGAGATAACTCCGTGATTCTCAAGAGTTATGTTACTTAGTTGATATTTAAAATTCTCCCTGCTTCCCTCTTATTTCCTTTGTGCGACGGTTTAGAATGTCTCATGTAACATATACTTTGAAAATCCATTTTACGTCAATGTTTTTGTTTGTTTGTTTGTTTGTTTGTTTTTGTTTATTTGTTTGTTTGTTTTTGCGATGACTTTTCCAATAGGGGTACTTTGTTATTTGTGTACGTGATTTCTCTACACTTCGTAGAGCTCTGCTACCTTAGGTCTGGGTGGCTTGCTCTGTATTATGATGTGTGGACGCTCCTCTCCTCTTGCTATCCGAGGCATTAGACCTGATGAGTTCTACGAAACACATCACCTGCCTGGAGAACATAGGACCTTCCTCCCCATGGAAGGACATAAAACTGATTGAGCACACTTGACAGAACACTGTGGGTGTATCTCCTGAACGGTTTCACAACCCCCAGTAGTCTTCTTCTTTCATTCTTCCCACCCCACCCAGCCACCCACCCTCCATTTTTTGTTGTTTTTTGTTGTGCGTTGTCTTCCTCAAAGGCTTCTGTTTCGTTTTGTATTTTAGACTTGACGATTTATTCTGTTCAGTTCATAGTCTATTTTTTGGCTGCCTGTTTTTGTCTCTCTGGTCATATCTTTGCAGAGGAGACAGTCCTTCCCCTCACCCCCACCCCCGCTCATTGGGCTACTCCAATATATCCACATTTACTTTGCTTGATACTTCTTCTTCAGTGGTATTAAAGTCCCAGCGTGATAACGATTAGGGACTGAAATAAGTGGAGATGCCAGGGACCGAACCCGGGGCCTTTATATTCGGTCCCTTTCTTCTTGTTTTTGTCTCTCATACCTTTGCAAGGGAGGTAACCCTCTTTTCCTCTCTCATTGGGCTATGACAATATATCCAAATTTACTTTACTGGATAGTTGGTCCTTTGCTGCTTGGTTTTGTCTCTCTGATCATACCTTTTCAGGGGAGACAATCCTTTCACCCCTCTCATCGGGCTATGACAATAATTGTATCCACATTTACTTTACTGGATATTGGTCCTTTGCTGCTTGTTTTTGTCTCTCTGATCATATCTTTTCAATGGAGATAGTCCTTCCCCCGCTCCCCAACCCCTGCTCATCGAGCTACGACAAAATATTCACATTTACTTTACTCGATAGTCGGTCCCTTGATGCTTCTTTTCGTCTCTGATTGTACTTTTTCAAGGGAGACAACCCTTTTCCCCTTCTCATTGGGCTGTGTCAATATAGCCACATTTACTTGACTGGATAGTCGGTCCGTTGCAGCTTGTTTTTGTCTCTCTGATCATACCTCTTCAAGGGAGACAACCCTTTCACCCCTCTCATCGGGCTATGACAATATATCCACATTTACTTTACTCGATAGTGGGTCCTTTGCTGCTTATTTTTATCTCTCATACCTTTACAAGGGAGACAACCTATTTTTCCTCTCTCATCGGGTTATAGCAATATGTCCACATTTACTTTACAGGATACTCGGTCCCTGACAGTCATTCTCATTTTATCAATTTTCCTATAGCATCAAGCATAATATTCGATCTAATAATAACTAGCCAAAGTATAAGAAGTTTAATTTTTACACCTGGAGGACCAGTCTGTCTGGACTTAATGCGTGTAGGACTATGTCCTCAACTGGGATACATAATCCAAATTTGGTCAGTCCATTGATAAACAACTGAGAAATCTTCCGCTGACTTTTGTAAACACGTTTTTCATAGATGTGACCTTGGCCTTTGACCAATTTCACTATATTTTTTAGGAACAAGACTTTTGACAACACACCTAAGGTTTCATCAACAGCAGTGCCATTAAGCTTACAGCACTGATACGTCATAACAAGTAATTTAATTTTCAACATGGAGAATTTACATTTGATTTACAACATTGACAAATAACGATTTCGCGTTTTATTCATTTTTGTTTGTTTGTTTGTTTTTTGTTCTTCTTCACCTGAGATTCTGCCTGATTGTTTCCCAAGCTCTATTTAATTTTTAACATGAAAAATTTATGTTTGATTTTCAACATTGACAAATAATGCTTTCGCGTTTTATTCATTTCTTCTTTATGCTTCTTCACCTGAGAGTCTGTCTGATCGTTTCCCAAGATCTTCATGGTTTTTGAACTGTTGTCCAAAATTTCAGTATACAAGGTGAGTGGGTGTGCATTTGCGTTAAAGCGATCTTGCCCTTGCTTTTATATAACCTCATCAAATGACACTGCTTGTAAAAGTTTTGTGGAGTGAACTATGACTAGCTGATCACTTGTTTGTATGTTTACTGATCAGATTATCGTGCTGTTTTACATGTTCAGTTTGACCAAACTAATCTGTACTTGTGCGCCTTTTCCCTTCAACTAGTAAATAAAATAAATGATGAAAAGGAAACAGACACTCGTGTTGATGCATGCTTTTCTTGCTGCTTTTTGATTGCAGACTGAAAGTTTGTTCATTGTTACATTCACGTTGTAGCTCCTATGACAGTTTTCCGTTCATCACGAGAGAGAGAGAGAGAGAGAGAGAGAGAGAGAGAGAGTGCTTTATTCAAACAAACCACAGCCTTCTTTTGAAGGGGTATGAAAATCATTTTAACATACAAATAAATACAAATGCACATTCATCATTTCACTAATTAAACAGACATATACATAAATAAATTCATATTAACAATGCCAATGAACTAAGTATAAATCAAACTCAAGTCTGTGATATAATCTCTTCAAGTCTCTTTTTACATTTATATAAATATATCGCAAGTTTCTTGATGGTGCCTTCATTTTAGATGAGAAAAGCAATGACAGCTGAAACAATTTTGGATTTCCTCAATACCTAGAAGGAATCAAAACTCCACGATTAAACAATGTGCATTTCATCTTCAGTGGAAGTTTGACATAGGCAACAAAATTGCTTTTTGCTCATCAAGGTGTTTCTGTCTCTGGGAATGTGCTGCAATCTCTGAAACGCCACATCTAAATTTTACAAGAGCATGCATTATAAATCTACTCAGTTTAATCAAAATATAGAGTTCCAGAGAATTAATTGTTTTTAATGTTCTATGCTCCGAAAATCTGTCCATATTATGTATATGGCTGTTCTGTCTTGCCAACAACAATCATTCGTCTTGCCAACAACAATCAATCGATCTCTGTTTAAAACAATGAACAAACTGATTCACACATCCCACACTATGACTTTCCCACACATGATCAAATCCGTGAAGTATAAACAACTACAAATACTTGACGCCCCCTCGACAATTTCCGCCTGGAATCTAAATCATACATAACTTTTTATGCTTTCTCTGGTATCCCATTTGGTCTATTCTGCTCAATTTTAACCAGTACTTGATACACTTCACAAACGAATTTATGTAAATAGGATATCTTCCTAACTCACCTTACATGAAATCATCAGGCGTTTATACTGCTGGGAAGTTTATCAGATGTTCTACTGTTGAAATCTCCACGAAGAAAAACACAAACATCGTCGAAGAATAATAGACAATCCACAAGACAATCTCCCAAAACCTGTATGCTATGAACTGCATCTGTACTGGCGTAAAAGGAGGAATTTTCTGGATGTATATGAGCACATACATGCAACACGTCCTTTAGAAAATCAAAGATCTTTCTGTCTAACAAAGGATATAAAATATGACTCCAATCACAATGCAGCTGTTTAATGAAAGGAACAAAACAGTTCCAGATCTGTCAGATAAATAATTCCTCATGATCTTCGTCCACAGTCAGTAAGCTGCACAGCTAGTTTTAAAATCAATGTGAATTTTAAAGATAGTAAATTCAATTTTTTAAAAGAAATGTTTCTACTGGACACAAAACCAAACGTTCCAAGTACATAAAAAATCAGCATCATTCAAGTTAAAAGCTAATCCGCTCACACTCCAATGTAAAAAAAAGGTTATTTTCAACTGCAATGTCCTCTCTTCCATCCCTCTTGCTACCATTCATACCATGAACAATATTTTCTTTTTCCATTACCTTGCCACACTTAATCCAAAACAAGTGTGACTGCCCGCGTTCAAGCAAACAGGAACAAGAAAAAACATGAAAGAAGAATATGAACGCGTATTTAATACAACAAAACAAGACAGGTGCAAATTTGTTAAGCATACGATTATAAACAAACAAACACTAGATACAAAAAATTGAGAAAAAGACTGAAACTTCCCTGCTGCTGTCTTCAATGTCTTGTTTTGTTGTATTAAATACGCGTTCATATTCTTCTTTCGTGTTTTTTGCTACACTTATCTTCAGCACAACCTTGAAACTCCACTGCAGAAAAGCTTGGTCCCCAAAACGCAGGTAAGTCCTCACTTTACCCCGGTTCTCAGGTCTGCCGTTGTCACAATACTGACTGAGACGCATGCGTGAGACAGCATCTGGATAAAAGCTTTGCTATGATTGGTCGCCGTGAAGGAGATGGAAGGGGTGTGTGTGTGTGTGTGTGTGTTGTGTGTGTTGTAGTGGTGTGTGTGTGTGTGTGTGTGTGTGTTTTGTGTGTGTGTAGTGGTGTGTGTGTATGTGTGTGTGTGTGTGTGTGTGTGTGTGTGTGTGTGTGTGTGTGTGTGTGTGTGTGTGTGTGGGGGTGGAAAGGATGGGGGAAAGGCCTGGAAGAGAACAAGTTTTGCCTTCTCGCCCTGTCTTGGATCGTGACTGCCCCTTGAGAAACAAGTCTTCAGGTTTCATTATTTATATTGTAAAGACGGATTATTTCTCCCCTGTGACGTGTTGGGCTCGTCTCCATGGAGACAACGGATCGTCCGCCACAGGACTGCGCCACTTTTTCTTAATCTCACTTTCTTGTGTTTCAGATCAGAAGTTTATTCCGAAAAATAAAAGTTCTGTTTTATTTGCTTGTTTTTACTTTTCTGTTTGTTCGTACCATTGCAGGGGGGACAACCATAAAGTCTCCCTCGGCTGCTTTGTGACAATGTACCTGGATTTACTTTTGTTGGCAATGGGATACCAGTCAGTCACTATCTTTTTATAATCTCACTCTGTGAAACAACAACAAAACAAAACAAAACAAACAGAAAAAATAACCACGAAAAAGACAGAGCAAAAAAGAAAAGGAAATTATTTGATAGGCGTATAGATGAAATCAGAACCTGAAGACCTTGCCAGCACTTAAGGTTTATGTACAGGCCTATGGCTTATGCCGTGATTATTTTTCATCCCTTTCCATTTTGCATACGGCATTTATTCCGTCTGTTTGTCTGCGTTCGCGTTTGTTTCTTCATGTCTGTGAAAAAATATGTCAGCGAATATTTCGCTTCTGATTGCTTTTGATTTTACCAAATTGGGGTCATGTTTTCTTCAACAAACTATCCAACAAATTATCCAACCGACCAACCAACTGACCAACCGACAACAACCAACCAACCAACCAACCAACCAACCAACTATCCAACCAAACACAAAAATTTCAAAGACAATGTTGCGGAAGTTTGAACGTCTTTATTTAATTCACACTGAGCATAACCAAGCAAATCACACTGAGCAATTTCAAGGCTATAATATTGCGAGAATACTGAGCACTGAGCACATCCCAATTCAATATTGAAGGTTGCCTTCGTCCCTCTCAACAATAGGTATAAAACTATCCCTCATCGTCACTGATTGTTAATCTCGTCCCTCATCAACACTGAGCATTAATCTCGTCCCTCATCAACACTGAGCATTAATCTCACCTCATCAACACTGAGCATTAATCTCGTCCCTCATCAACACTGAGCATTAATCTCGTCCCTCAGCAACTCTGAGCATCAATATCATCCCTCATCAACATTGATTGTTAATACCATCCCTCATCAACACTGACTGTTAATCCCATCCCTCCTCAACACTGACTGTTAATCCCATCCCTCATCAACACTGAATATCAATACCATCCCTCATCAACACTGACTGTTAATCCCATCCCTCACCAACACTAATTGTTAATCCCATCCCTCTCCAACACTGATTGCTAATCCCACCCCTCACCAACATTCTTAATCCCATCCTTCACCAACACTGATTCTTAATCCCATCCCTCACCAACACTGATTCTTAATCCCATCCCTCTCCAACACTTCGTGCTAATCCCACCCCTCACCAACATTGCTAATCCCATCCCTCTCCAACACTGATTGCTAATCCCATCCCTCACCAACATTGTTAATCCCACCCCTCACCAATACTGATTGTTAATCCCATCCCTCAACAACACTGATTCTTAATCCCATCCCTCTCCAACACTGATTGTTAATCCCACCCCTCACCAACATTGTTAATCCCATCCCTCTCCAACACTGATTGCTAATCCCATCCCTCACCAACACTGTTAATCCCACCCCTCACCAACACAGATTGTTAATCCCATCCCTCACCAACACTGATTGTTAATCCCATCCCTCACCAACACTGATTGTTAATCCCATCCCTCACCAACACTGATTGTTAATCCCACCCCTCACCAACACTGATTGTTAATCCCACCCCTCACCAACTCTGATTGTTAATCCCATCCCTCACCTACACTGAATATCAATACCAACCCTCATCAACACTAAATATTCAATACCATCCCTCACCAACACTGATTGTTAATCCCATCCCTCACCTACACTGAATATCAATACCAACCCTCATCAACACTGAATATTCAATACCATCCCTCATCATCACTGAATATTCAATACCATCCCTCACCTACACTCAATATCAATACCATCCCACATCAACACTGAATATTCAATCCCATCCCTCATCAACACTGAATATTCAATACCATCCCTCACCAACACTGAATATTCAATACCATCCCTCACCAACACTGATTATTCAATACCATCCCTCTAGCTCTCCAACAGTGATTATTCAATACCATCCCTCACCAACACTGAATATTCAATACCATCCCTCACCAACACTGAATATCAATATCATCCCTCACCAACACTGAATATGAATACCATCCCTCACCAACACTGAGTATCACTACCATCCCTCATCAACACTACATATTCAATACCATCCCTCATCAACACTGAATATTCAATACCATCCCTCATCAACACTGAATATCAATACCATCCCTCACCAACACTGATTATTCAATATCATCCCTCATCAACACTGAATATCACTACCATCCCTCATCAACACTAGATATTCAATACCATCCCTCATCAACACTGAATATACACCACCATCCCTCATCAACACTGAATATCACTACCATCCCTCATCAACACTGAATATCAATACCATTCCTCACCAACACTGAATATTCAATACCATCCCTCACTAACACTGAATATCAATACCATCCCTCACCAACACTGAATATCAATACCATCCCTCACAAACATTGAATATTCAATACCATCCCTCACCAACACTGAGTATCAATATCATCCCTCACCAACACTGAATATCAATGCCATCCCTCATCAACACTGATTATTCAATACCATCCCTCACCAACACTGAATATCAATATCATTCCCTCATCAACACTGAATATCAATACCATCCCTCACAAACACTGAATATTCAATACCATCCCTCATCAACACTGATTATTCAATGCCATCCCTCACCAACACTGAATATCAATACCATCTCTCACCAACACTGAATATCAATACCATCCCTCTTCAACACTGAATATTCAATACCATCCCTCATCAACACTGATTATTCAATGCCATCACTCACCAACACTGAATATCAATATCATCACTCATCAACACTGAATATCAATACCATCCCTCATCAACACTGAATATTCAATACCATCCCTCATCAACATTAATTATTCAATGCCATCCCTCACCAACACTGAATATCAATACCATCCCTCACCAACACTGAATATCAATACCATCCCTCACAAACACTGAATATTCAATACCATCCCTCACCAACACTGAGTATCAATATCATCCTTCACCAACACTGAATATCAATACCATCCCTCATCAACACTGAATATTCAATACCATCCCTCATCAACACTGAGAATTCAATACCATCCCTCACCAACATTGACTATCAATACCATCCCTCATCAACACTGAGCTCTGACGCCTTCTCCCATCAATACAGAATATATACTAATCGCATCGCTTACCAACACTGTAAAGCCAAACCCTCACCAAACTGTGTGTCATAAGCCAACCCTCACCAACTGATTCATAACCCAACCCTCACCAACACTTGATATCAATAAGCCAAACCCTCACCAACACGTGATGTCATAGCCAACCCTCACCAAACGTGTGTGTCATAAGCCCAAACATTCACCAAACTTGTGTCATAAGCCCAAACCCTCACCAAACTGAGTGTCATAAGCCAAACCCTCACCAAACTTGTGTCATAAGCCCAACCCTCACCAAACTTGTGCGTCATAAGCCCAAACCCTCACCAAACTTGTGTGTCATAAGTCCAAACCCTCACCAAACTTGAGTGTCATAAGCCCAAACCCTCACCAAACTTGTGTGTCATAAGCCCAAACACTCACCAAACTTTGTGTCATAAGCCCAAACCCTCACCAAACTTGAGTGATCATAAGCCCAAACCTCAACCAAACTTGAGTGTCATAAGCCCAAACCTCACCAAACTTGTGTGTCATAAGCCCAAACCCTCACCAAACTTGTGTGTCATAAGTCCAAACCCTCACCAAACTTGAGTGTCATAAGCCCAAACCCTCACCAAACTTGTGTGTCATAAGTCCAAACCCTCACCAAACTTGATGTCATAAGCCCAAACCCTCACCAAACTTGAGTGTCATAAGCCCAAACCCTCACCAAACTTGAGTGTCATAAGCCCAAACCCTCACCAAACTTGAGTGTCATAAGCCCAAACCCTCACCAACACTGAGCATTACACCCAAATCTCATCACCCAAATTTCATTACACCCAAATCTTCATTACACCCAAATCTTCACTAACTCTGAATGTTAACCTCAAACTCTCAGCAACGTGAATGTTAAAAGCCCAACTCTCATCAAACTGTAACAACGCTATATACAACACTGAGTATACCAGCTGTCTAGCTGTGACAAAGGTTCCATCACTCAACAAGCACCACATAAGAAATTAGCACACAACAAGCGCCACATAAGAAATTAGCACACAACAAGCTCACATAAGAAATTAGCAACGAACAAGCAACATAAGAAATTAGCACACAACAAGAGACACATAAGAAATTAGCACACAACAAGCCCATATAAAAATTAGCACACAACAAGCCCATATAAGAAATTAGCACACAACAAGCCCATATAAGAAATTAGCACACAACAGTGCCATATAAGAAATTAGCACACAAACATAAGCCGTCCATATAAGAAATTAGCACACAACAAGTGCCATATAAGAAATTAGCACACAACAAGCGCCATATAAGAAATTAGCACACAACAAGCGCCATATAAGAAATTAGCACACAACAAGCGCCATATAAGAAATTAGCACACAACAAGTGCCATATAAGAAATTGCACATAACAAGCGCCATATAAGAAATTAGCACACAACAAGCGCCATATAAGAAATTAGCACACAATAAGCGCCATATTAGAAATTAGCACACAACAAGTGCCATATAAGAAATTAGTATACAACAAGCGCCATATAAGAAATTAGCACACAATAAGCGCCATACAAGAAATTAGCACACAACAAGTGCCATATAAGAAATTAGCACACAACAAGTGCCATACAAGAAATTAGCACACAACAAGCGCCAATACAAGAAATTAGCACACAACAAGCGTCATATAAGAAATAGCACACAACAGCGCCATATAAGAAATTAGCACATAACAAGTGCCATATAAGAAATTAGCACACAACAAGTGCCATATAAGAAATTAGCACACAACAAGCGCCATATATGAAATCAGTTATTTTTTTCACTTGCTGATCCACGTCTGTGTTCATTGTCTTGTGGAAACGTGGAAACACCCGGCAGACAAGACAGCCTGAGGCGGACTACGCAGACTACGTAGCAACGTAATGTTTGCACCCACTTCTCTCGCTCTCTGTACGCGTATGGCCACTCCCACTCCCTATGAATTTTCATTCCGGCATTTTTTTCATTATCATGACCACAAAGTCTGACTTTTTTTAAAAAAACTCTTTATTTTTTTTAGCGTGAATTAAAGCCTGTTTCTGTTCATGCCTATGTGTCAGTAATATGATACATCTAGCCATTGCAGTCATTCACTATCTCTTGTTTCTCCAACTACGTTTGTAAGTTTTTAATACTCTCTTTACTTCTTTTTTTTGTTAGTTTGTTGTAAAAATTTTGTCATTATTTTATTACTTTGATTCTCTACTTTTTTATTCATTTTGAATTTTAAGTTACAGTTCATTTTTACACTTATTTGTATTTATTCGCTTATTTTTTATGCGTGTAGGGGTGGCAAGTGGCAAGGGCTAACCTGTAAACAATCCAGTGGGACCTAATGCTATTATCTTTGAGTGATTTCTTCTGTAACGTCTTTGGTGATCTCAATTTGGCTCATTTGCATACAAGTACATGGGCCAGCTTTCGTTCTGTCGTTGTGTTTTTGTTTTTGTTTTGTTTGTTTAGTTAGTTGATTTGTTTGCTTAGTTTTTAAATGGACCTCATCGCATGCAAGTACATGGGCCAGCTTTCGTTCTGTCGGTTTTTTTTGTTTTGTTTAGTAATTCGCTTAGTGCTGGACTGTGCGTTTCGAGCTTGAAAGTTTTCATGGGTCGGTGACAATGAGGAAACCGCTGAAAGTGGTTCTTAAGTAGCCAAAGAAGTAGCCATGTCCGTGACCTCAGCCAGGCCTTGTGTCCTTTCTCCATCCATCACGGCGTTGCAAGACCCTGTCTGCAGTGGTCACTCTCCGAAACGCGTCGAGAGGCCACTTTTTTCCCTCCACCATCAGCCTCAGGTAGCACGGTTGTTGTTGCTGCCCGGCCGCCACCCCGGAGAGGTAATAGACACCGCTCAAAGGCGCGGTGAACACTCCAGTTGTGCCGTTGTAACCGTCGCCCACATTCGTCATGACTCGGTCAGCGGAGGTCCTTGCTGGAGTAAAGTTTGATGGAATCTTCAGTCTGGCAAAGAAAGCCACCGCTGACTTTTTTCCTGCAACATACAAACACACGGACATGCTTATTAAAAAAACAAAGAAAAAGGAAAAGAAAATACTTGCGCATACACGTTTTCGCACGTACACGCATGCGTAAACGAGTTCGTGGCTAGGACACACACACACACACACACACACATACATCACACACACATCACACACACACACACACACACACACACACACACACACACACACACATACATATAAAAAACACACACACGCACATGTACAGAATACACAAACACATACATGCCGCATCACTGCCATACACCACATAAAACAGTCGTACACCACACACACACATAACACACACCATGCCATCAATTTTCCACACAAGCACCATCTCATACACACGTACACACCTACACACCACACACCACCACATATCACACACACACACACACATACACATACACACACCCCGGTGCATGTACAGGAATACACGAAGCCATACACGCCGTCTTCATCTTGCCCATTATCATCCTTATCTCAGTGAAACTGTCTTGTTCTTTCCCTGCCCGGAACATTAAAAACTGGCATGTTCGCTGCCCATCTGAATGTTTCCATCATTCTGGAAGTGTCGTCTCTGAGTGTTTCATATCCTGCGTTCTCCCCTCTCCGTGTCAAGACATTTCCAGCCGTAGCGTTTTGCGTAGGCTGAGGGAAGTCTTGCAGATAGTTTCTGGCAGATTTGGGCTGAGCGCATATGGACTGGTCCGACTGTCGTGAATCCCTCTTGAACAAATCCCGAAGTCCAAACTCAGCTCAGCAAAACCTTCAGTGTTATCATCACATTCACACCCCTCACTCTGCTCACCACCACCCTCTACCTGCTCACCATCATTCTCGTCTGCTCACCACCATGCTCACTACCATGCTCACTCTGCTCACCATCGTGCTCACTCTGCCCATCATCATGCTCACTCTGCTCACACCATGCTCACTCTGCTCATCATCATGCTCATTCTATTCATCATCTTGCTCACTCTGCTCACCACCATGCTCACTCTGCCCATCATATGTCATGCTCACCATGTTTCTCACTTGCCATCATCATGCTCACTCTGCTCACCACCATGCTCACTCTGAAATTCTATGCTCATCTATCATCATCATGCTCACTCTGCTCACCACCATGCTCACTCTGCTCATCATCATGCTCACTTGCTCATCATCATGCTCACTCTGCTCCCCATCCCTGCTCATTCTATCCATCATGCTCACATGTATCATCATCATGCTCACTCTGCTCATCATCATGCCATTCTGCTCATCATCATGCTCATTCTACTTCCCATCATGCTCACTCTGCTCATCATCATGCTCACTCTGCTCATCATCATGCTCACTCTGCTCATCATCATGCTCATTCTACTCCATCATGCTCATTGTCATCTCATGCTCACTTGCTCCCCATCATGCTCACTCTGCTCATCATCATGCTCACTCTGCTCATCATCATGCTCACTCTGCTCATCATCATGCTCATTCTACTCCCTCATGCTCATTCTACTTCCCATCATGCTCATTCTGCTCCACATCATGCTCACTCTGCTCATCATCATGCTCACTCTGCTTATCATCATGCTCACTCTGCTTATCATCATGCTCACTCTGCTCATCATCATGCTCACTCTGCTCATCATCATGCTCACTCTGCTCATCATCATGCTCACTCTGCTCACATCATGCTCATTCTACTCCCCATCATGCTCATCTACTTCCATCATGCTCATCTGTTCCCATCATGCTCACTCTGCTCATCATCATGCTCACTCTGCTCATCATCATGCCTCACTCGCTTATCATCATGCTCATTCTACTCCCCATCATGCTCATTCTACTTCCCAATCATGCTCACTCTGCTCATCATCATGCTCATTCTCTCCCATCATGCTCACTCTGCTCATCATCATGCTCATTCTACTTCCCATCATGCTCACTCTGCTCATCATCATGCTCACTCTTCTCCCATCATGCTCTTCTATTCCCATCATGATCACTCTGCTCATCATCATGCTCATTCTACTCCCATCATGCTCACTCTGCTCATCATCATGCTCACTCTGCTCCATCACTCATTCTACTTCCATCATCTCACTTGTCATCATCATGCTCATTCTACTTCCATCATGCATTCTGCTCATCACATGCTCACTCTGCTCCCATCATGCTCTTCTACTTCCATCATGCTCACTCTGCTCATCATGATGCTCATTCTACTTCCCATCATGCTCACTCTGCTCATCATCATGCTCACTCTGCTCATCATCATGCTCACTCTGCTCATCATCATGCTCACTCTGCTCATCATGATGCTCATTCTACTCCCATCATGCTCACTCTGCTCATCATCATGCTCACTCTCTCATCATCATGCTCACTCTGCTCATCATCATGCTCATTCTACTCATCATGCTCATTCTCTCCACATCATCTCACTCTGCTCCCATCATGCTCACTCTGTTCATCATCATGCTCACTCTGTTCATCATCATGCTCATTCTACTTCCCATCATGCTCACTCTGCTCATCATCATGCTCACTCTTCTCCCATCATGCTCATTCTACTTCATCATGCTCACTCTGCTCATCATCATGCTCATTCTACTTCCCATCATGCTCACTCTGCTCATCACATGCCATTCTACTTCCATCATGCTCACTCTGCCATCATCATGCCATTCTACTTCACCATCAAAGCTCACTCTGCTCACCCTCAATGCTCATTCTACTCCCATCATGCTCACTCTGCTCATCATCATGCTCATCTTCTCCCCATCATGTTCATTCTACTTCCCATCAAGCTCACTCTGCTCATCATCATGCTCATTCTACTTCCCATCATGCTCACTCTGCTCATCATCAGCTCACTCTGCTCCCATCATGCTCATTCTACTCCCATCATGCTCACTCTGCTCATCATCATGCTCATTCTACTTCCACTCATGCTCATTCTCTCATCATCATGCTCACTCTGCTCCCATCATGCTCATTCTACTTCCCATCATGCTCACTCTGCTCATCATCATCTCATCTACTTCCATCATGCTCACTCTGCTCATCATCATGCTCACCTGCTCATCACAGCTCACTCTGCTCATCACATCTCACTCTGCTCATCGATGCTCACTACTTCCATCTGCTCACTCTGATCATCACTCACTCTGCTCATCATCATGCTCACCTCTCATATCATGCATTACTTCCATCATGCTCATTCTGTCCACATCCATGCTCACTCTGCTCCCATCATCTCACTCTGTACATCATCATGCTCACTCCTGTTCATCATCAGCTCATTCTACTTCCCATCATCTCACCATGCTCTCATCATGCCACTCTTCCCATCATGCTCATCTACTTCCCATCAGCTCACTCCTCATCATTCATGCTCATTCTATTCCCATCATGCTCCTCTGTCAATCATATGTCTTCTACTTCCCATCATGCTCACTGCCATCATCATGCTCATTTCACCTCTCCTACATCATCACAGCCACACACCTCACTAACATGCTCAATCCACATCATGCTCAACTTCCTATCATGCTCATTCTACTTCCATCATGCTCACTCTGCTCATCATCATGCTCACGTTCAATTATCACATCATGCTCATTACTCCCATCATGCTAACTATGTCAATCATGCTCACTCTGCTCATACATAGTGCTACACCTCTGTCATCATCATGCTCACTCTGTCTCCCCATCATGCTCATTCTACTTCCCATCATGCTCACTCTGCTCACATCATGCTCATCTGTTCATCATCATGCTCACTCTGCTCCCCATCATGCTCACTTGCCATACATGCTCACTCTGCTCACATATGCTCACTCTTTCATCATTTTATGCTCATCTACTGCAAGCATGCTCACTCTGTCAATCATCATGGCTCATCTGCTATCATAGCTCATTCTTTCCCATCATGCTCATTCTATTCCCATCATGCTCATTCTGGCATCCCATCATGCTCATGTCTACTTCCCATCATGCTATTCTACTTCCATCATGCTCATCAGCTCCCATCATGCTCATTCTGCTCCCATCATGCTCATTCTTCCATCATGCTCATTTCTCACATCATGCTCACGTATGCATCATCTATTCTAGCATCACAATCTGCTCCACATCATGCTCATTTGCTACATCTAGTCACTTCTATCATCATGTCTTCACTCTGCTCTACATCATGCATCATTGCAATATCCATCAACTCATTTTGCTCCAATCATGCGACCTTGCTTCAAGATGTCTCACCTGCTCATCAATGCCTCGACCAGCTACCATCACATCACTCTGATCACCATCACATCCTCTGCAACATCAGAAGCACCCTGCTCTCAAAGTACTCGTTCTGTCACGACCATCCCTCTCTGTCCCACCATTTCGTGCACATCACCACCCTCTCCTGGAACACCACCATCCTCCTCCTGCACATCACACCCTCCTCCTAGACATCCACTATCATCCTGAAAGACCACACCTCCTCGTGACATCACCACCTCCTCGTGCACATCACCATCCTCCTCCTAACACCACCATCCTCCTGCACATCACCACTCTCCTCCTGCCACACCACCTCTCCTGACACCACCACCCTCTGCACACACCACCCTCCTCCTGCACACCACCATCTCCTCCTGCACATCACCACCATCCTCCTGCACACACCATCTCCTCCTGCACCACCACCCTCCTCTGGCACACCACACCTCCTCTGCACACCACCACCCTCCTCTGCACATCCCACCTCTCCTCCTAAACATCACCACCCTCCTCCTGCACACACCACCCTTCTCCTGCACATCACCACCCTCCTCTGCACATCACATCACCCTACTCCTGCATCACCACCACCTCCTCATGCTCACATCACCACTCCTCCTTAAACACCACCCTCTCTGCACACCACCATCCTCTCCTGCACACAAATCTTCTGTGCACCACCACCTCCTCCAGCAACACCCTACCTTCTGCCTACACCTCGCACAACACCCTCTCCTGCACACACACCCTTCTCCTAGAACACCACCACCCTTCTTCTGCACACCACCACTCCTCCTCCTGCACATCACAACCTCTGTCCTGCACACCACCCTTCCTCCACACACACCCTCCTCTGCCCCACCACCCTCCTCCTGCACACACCCTTTTGCACATGCACACCACCATCCTTTCCTGAACCACCACCCCTCCTATCACCACCCTCCTCCTGCACACCACCACCCTCCTCCTGCGTATCACCCCACCTCTCCTCCCACACCTCCTCCAACCACCCTCCTCCTGCTACACCACCACCTCTCAGCTCACCACCTCTCTGTCACACCACTCTCCTGTACCATCTCTTAATCACCACCCTCCTCCTCCTCCTTCTTACCATCCTCCTCTTAATCACCACTACCCTCCTCCTGCTTAGTACTATCACCCTCATCTTGCTGACCACCACTCTCATTCTGCTCATCACCATTTCACTCACCAGACACCAGGGCCTGCTTTAGAGGTGTCAGACCTTGCTGCAGGTCTTGGCGGAGCTGGGTGGACAGGTTGGCCATCATTTCGCCATGGGAGTCTTCCACGCTCTGCAACTGCTGCGAGAACCAGGCGTTGGCCTCTATCAGTCGCTGGTGCTTCTCCTTCATGTTCTTGTGTTCAGCTTCCATCACCGTCATTCGCCCCTTCACCTCGTCCACGAAGACCTCTGCCTTCAGCAAGGTCTCCTGATCATCGTGCTGACGTCCACGCTTGGCGCAGACATCCGGGAAAGAATGGTTGGGGATGTGGCAGCTGTAGTTGCCTCCCGTGACTGGTGTGGGTAGCGTCAGGCTGAAGGTACCGCTCTCATGAAGACGTGCTGCTTGTCTCTTCACCTGTCGGGGTCTGCAACACATCTGCAGGTTGTGGAGAGAGCGAGGAGTAAGTCATGTATGTTTCTGTGTTGTCAGTATAAATCGTTCTCGTAGAGCACAATTCTTCAATGTTTGGGCTCACTGCGCTTTGCACATAATCAGAATTTTTAGTGGAGTACGGAGAACTCAAGCTGATAAGCGAGTTGACCACATTTCACTATGTTGTTATTCAGTCTTCTTCTTTGGTGGGCGGGAATGCTGCGTATTTTCATGTTTTTATCACAGCAGCCCCTCAGGTGGAAACAGGCCCATACCTGTACTTCAGTCTAAAATAGGATGTTGACAATGTCTGGCAAGCCAGCCAAACAAGCCTCTCCATTAAAGGCTTAGGATTAACCAACATCTAACAGCACAGCCAATCACACTTACGTTAGACTGTAAACGAGACTCTTAAACAATAAAGCCAGATGTACATACAGCTCTATTGGGATGTTTTCGAGGATCTCTCCAGTGAAAAGAAGTGGTCCATTGTCTCAGTGGATGGGTTCTGGCCTGTGCTTGTTTACGTTAACTCCTCTTTTAAGCACTCACAGGAGAGGTCATACTCGAAACTAGCTTAAGACAGGTTGGGTCAGAGCCCCAGCGTGTTCTGATCCATCCTCTATAAACGAAAAGGGAAAATAACACGGGGGACGCTATACAGAGAGAAGAGAGAGAGAGAGAGAGAGAGAGAGAGAGAGAGAAGAGACAGAGACAGAGACAGAGACAGACAGACAGACAGAGAGAACGGTCAGTCAGTCACGGTTGTGCTAGGAGACAGGCCACTCAACTTGGCAGAGGTGCTGAGCCTTTGCCAGAAACATGTAGTGAAGGTATATTGATATTCTTATTCCAATGTAGAGTTTAAGGACTGACAGGCGAAGAAGTAGGATTGTTTTAGGACTTAGGCAAATAAGAATAAGAGGATGAATGATTATGCTTTAAGTTGAACACGTTTAACTAAGGAAACCATATTGACTTATAATGCTATATGTGTGGAGTGCTTTTGAAAGTTATAGGTAGTGTGCTTAGTGCCCTTCTACTCGTCTCTCTTCTTCTTTAGTGTTGTGTGTGATTTCTATATAGAAAGGTAATTCCAGGTAAACATCTCCCCCAATTCTAGACCACCATCCCAAAAATCCTTCCTGTCACATTTCCATAAGCCAGCCATTAACATGACTTACAGGATTTTTAGTGTGCGTGTTTGATATTCTGCATGCATGTAGACTACACAGGAAAGAGGTTTAGGCACCAGCAGGTCTTTACACATACTGACCTGGGAGATGGGACATAATCTCTCACCAAGCTGGGCTATCCAGCCGGATCGAACCCAAGACCTTTCAATTGGAAATTGACCTTTACCCACCTGACTACTGCACCATTCATACGTATATATACAGGAAGAGGTAACTGACACATCTCGTGAATTAACGACCTCTTCAACTATCTGACTATCTATCTATTTATCACTATCTATCTATCTATCTATCTATCTATCTATCTATCTACATGAATCTATCTAATCTACACACACACACACACACACACATATATATATATATATATATATATATATATATATATATATATCCACCCACTGCAAAAACTTTGACTTCCCACCCTATCCACGCTTCCTGCATTGCCGTAAGATCCATTAACTCTTCTCTATACTCAAACAATAACGTCTGATTACCAAACTACTTCCTCTCATACACACACATCACCCATACACACTCACGCACATCACCCCCCAAACAACACAAACAAAAACAAACACACACACACAACAACACAACAAACCACACAACACACACACACACACATACTCACACACACGACACACACACACACGCACACCCCACACACACACACACACACACACACTACACACACACACACACACATCTACACACACACACACACACACATACACACACACACACACACACACACACACACCACACACACACACACACACACTATCACAACACACACACACACTCACACACACACAACACCCACTCACAACACACACACACACACTACCACACCACACACACACTACACTCACTCACACACACACACAGATACACACAAACACAGACGCACAGACATACACATAGATACTCACACAACCACAAACAAACGCACACACTCACTACTCACCACAACAACACACATACACACACACACACACACACACACACTCACAAACATACACACAAAAACACACACACATACACTACACACACACTCACTCACAAACACACACACATACACACACATACCACACACACAGACACAACATATCCACTCACACACATACACTCACACACACTCATTCACTCACTGACGCACACACACAAACAACACACACACACACACACACACACACACACACACACACACACACACACACACACACACACACACACACGTACGGTCCATGTGACGGCTACAGGCGGCTGTCCCTTGAAGGTGAAGGTCCACACAGCAGACGAAGGGCCCACTCCGCCCTCTCTGGGTTCCACAGGGCTACAGGATCCTGACGGACTTGTAGTGAGTCTCCCTGGATCATCACTCATCTGCACCACGCAACAGCAAGATGGCGAGTAAAGGCAAGACAAGCCAACTGTTATCATCTCTTATTGTGTGTGTGTGTGTGTGTGTGTGTGTGTGTGTGTGTGTGTGTGTGTGTGTGTGTGTGTTGTGTGTGTGTGTGTGTGTGTGTGTGTGTGTGTGTGTGTGTGTGTGAGTGTGTGTGAGTGCGCCTTGTTCTTTGTGTATGTTTGTCTGTGTGATCGATCATTCATTACTTATTTTTTGTTGTTGATTGATTTGGTTCAGTTTTTACGTCAACACCCACCCTAGGTGATATGGCCGACTGGAATAACCATCCCAGGGAAGTGGGGGAAGGGGGACGTATCTAATCCTATACTGACACCACCACAACAACAGTGATGTTAAGATGGGATAGCGAGAAGGCCAGTTTTAATGTAGCGCACCCTGGTATTCGAAACCACAACCATTATTATTATAAACCGTTATTATATGACGATATTCTTTAAACTCGGTTGCAGTCATTGCACAGTAAACATAAGCAGACTTTTTAGCGGAGATTAGAGACCTCGTGCTGTTAGGCGAGCTGACCACATTCCACTGTGCTGTTGCGCCATTGTTTTCATGTTTCCAGAAGCCAGCCAGAACAATACTGAGGCAGCCGAAATGTGACTTCTAGGAAGAATGTTGAGAGTTCCACGGACACCAAAGGAAACAAACGAGAAGTCGTGATGGAGGCAGACACAAGAAGATCATTCATAAGGAAGATTAGGAAAAGACAAGCGACGTTTATAGGCCATTTTATGTGGAAACGGGAATTAGGGCACCTGGTCATAAGAGGATCGCTGGAGGGAAAGAGAACACCAGGTAGACCCAGGGAGAAAATGCTGGACGGACTTACAGGATGGCTGAGGACAGAGAGTCTAGAAGATGTGCTTGTGGCGACAAGCGATAGATTCTATGGAGGGCCATGATCGCCAACGCCTTCAGCAGGGCACATGATGATCATGATAAGCCAGCCACTGACATGACTTACGTGATCTGTAACCCTTTATCTCCCACACACTGTCCATCAGCATCCTACATTGTCAACCACACCAGCAAAGCAAAAACTTAACCCTTTGATTTCCTCATCCTATCCGCCAGCTTTCTGCAGGACACTGGTGGATAGGGTGAGGGTTCAAAGAGTTAAGTTTTGGCAGTTGGTGGACAGGGTACGAGAGTCAAAGGGTTAATGTGCACGAAGAGAGTTAAGGCACTGGCAGGTCTGCACACATGTTGACTGGGGGGTCAGAAAAATCTCCACCCTTTACCCATTAGGCGGGAGGTACCCAGGCAGGATCGAACCTCAGACCTTCCAATTGGAAGTTTGACGTTTACCCTCTTAACTAACGTGCCCGTCAATCGGCGGAATGTTTGAATCTCGAGCACGAATTTAGAAAAAGACAATGACTGCCAAGTACAGTAACTGTACACATTACTACCATTGCCTCAAGAAGAAGGGTCATCTCCCTTGTAATGGTATAACCAGAAAGACAAAACCGGGCAAAACAACCGAAACAGACCTTTTACTCCACTGGTCTTAAATACAAAACGAAACAGAAATCTTTTGAGGAAGACGACGTAAGAAAACAGAGCACTCAGGGTTGGGCAGGAGCCCAGGAGACACTCCTGTAGCTCTGTCATTATGTAGTCCTTCAGTGTAAGTCCTAAGCTCTAACGCAAGTGGCGCGTTTCGTTTTATGTAGAACTCATTAGACCTGTAGGGAGAAGAGTGGCAGAATGGTTCAGACGTTCCCCTGCTAATAACTAAACTCGAGGTTCCAGCGTTCGCTCCCCTTAGTGACCTCATCTTTTCTCCTCAGATTGACCGGAAAATCGAACTGAACGTCTAGTCTTTCGGAAGGGGACGAAAAACGAGTCAGACTCGTGTCCTATCTAGCTGCGCACGCTAAAGATCCCACGACAGTTGAAAATCGTGAAGAGCAGGGCATTGCCCAGCTACCTTGGTACAAAACATTGGAGAGATAGGTTGATTTCCCAGGTCCCACCCTTGAAGACCAATTAGCCTTCTTGCCTATCTGAAGTCTTGGTCAATACAAAAATGCGATATGAATTTGAAGTGATGGAGAGCAGATGGACACCGCCTTCATAATGCTGGCCCCGGGAAAAGTTTAGGTCTATACCACCTCACTCTCCTACGACCCCAGGGTTATGGAACTATCTAGGTAGGACTTCAGGACCTGGCCAGTTCTTGGTTTATGTGCAGGCTTAAGGCATGTGATGCCGTGATCACTCTGGATTTTGTCCAAAACATGGCGCTTGTGATGATAGCGCACATGGAATTCATTCCGAGTGCGGAGACGTCATCTTGAGAAACTGAAACTGAAACATCAGACCTGTTGCCTGGATAGCAAGGGCAGAGTGTCATCCACACATATGCAATGCAAGCTACTTGAACCTAAGGCAGCAGAACTGTACAAAGTGTAGAGAAATCATCTAAACGACTAAAACTTCACTATAGATCTTATTTTCAGCCTTTGTGGACAATGAGAGAGAGAGCCATGAGGTGTCTGTGTGTGTTGGTTTGTTTGTGTGTGTGTGTGTGTGTGTGTGTGTGTGTGTGTGTGTGTGTGTGTGTGTGTGTGTGTGTGTGTGTGTGTGTGAGTGCATGAGCGAGAAAGAGCGAGTGAGAGAGAGAGTGAGGAGTGAGAGAGAGAGTGAGAGAGAGGGAGAGAGAGTGTGTGTGTGTGAGAGAGAGAGAGAGAAAAGCAATAGAGAGAGGGAGAGAGAGAGAGAGAGAAAGCAATAGAGAGAGGGAGAGAGAGAAAAATTGGAGAGAGTAAGTGTGTTGTGTGTGTGTGTGTGTGTGAAAGAGAGAGAGAGAGAGACGTACATACAAAGACAAAGAGAGAGACAGACAGAATACACATACGAATACGAATGCAAAAAGTTTGTTTTGTAAATGTTCATTCGTCATTCTTTCTACCTTTCTACCTTGAAGTAATTACCTGCAACTTGAACGTAAACTGTTCGCCGACGAGAGAAGAAAATCTTGTCTGAGTCATAACCGTTCACCACCACAGAGTAGTTGCCCGTGTCTTCCACTGTGACGTCACTCAACACCAGGCCTGCGTTGGGCACATGACGCAGACGATGCGCGTACTGGCGGTTGGGTAGAAACTGTTCGCGCGTGAGCGACGCTATGATGTCTGTGAAGAAGGCGCTTCCAAACTCCTGCAAAGCCACACTGAGTTTGACATAGTTTGTGACACAACCATATAATACAGCACTGCACAGTACAGCAGGGCAGGTTAACCATAACCTTTTGACTCCCGCACCCTGTCCACCAGCATCCTGCATTGTCAACCATGCTGGCAAAGCAAAAAATTTAACCCTTTGACTTTCTCACCCTATCCACCAGCTTCATGCTGCAGGAAGCTGGTGGATGGGGTGAGGGAATCAAAAGGTTAAGTTTTTGCTGTTAGTATATAGGATGCGGGAGTCTGAGGGTTAAAAGTTACAAACGTACAGGAGTTTGGTTTTTGTTTATGAGCGATTCATCATACTTGGACATTTTCTTATGTGCTCCACTCAAAATAAGAATTGGAATGGCAAAGCAAAAAAAAACGGTCCAACTCAACAACATCTGGAAAGACAGAGGCATACCAAATGGCCCAAAACTTAAAACTTTCAAAATGTTTGATCTGGCCAGTCATGATTTATGGCTTGTGAAACCTGGACTCTGAGAAAAACTGATTGTAGAAGAACTGAGGCAGCAGAGATGTGGTTTTATAGGAGACTACTATGTGTCAAATGGACAAACATAAGAACTTATGAGAGTGTCCTGGAAGAACTTGATACCACAAGAAAACTACTAGCAGACATCAACAAGTGAAGACTTAAATACATGGCCATGTGTCACGCAAAAGAATACAGACCTCATGGCAACTATCTTTCAAGGAAAAACAGAGGCAAAAAGGAAGAAAGGCAGATCTCCAATCTCATACATCGAGGACATAACCAACATCAGTGGCCTAAATATTCAAGAAATTGTCCACAAAAGTCAAGACAGAGTGGCCTGGAGGGAGATGGTGGTGTCCAGGTGTGCAGTGGCCAACACCAAACCCGGTAACGCTGACAAGTATGAGACAGGTATGAGACTTCACTCAAATCTGCCAGCAACTAGTTGGCAGACTCCCTGAGCCTGTGAAAAGCCCTATGCTCTTTGCAAGATCTTAAAATGGGGTGGGGGGGTGAGACATTTGAAACACGAAGCAGAATGACGGAAACATTAAGATGGGCAGGAAACAGGAAACAGGCCAGTTTTTAAACTACTGTTGCAGGCTGTGATTGTACTGGAGGTATCAGATCTGGCGTACACGGCTCTATCAAAGGAACCAACCCAACCCAGCCCACATCGACGATCGCCGTAGTCAAGTGGGCAAGACGACCCTGCTTGGGTAGCCAGTCTTCTGTCTGATGACTGAACGGTGGAAAATGTTCCCATCTCCCACGTCACCATGCGTCAGACCTGTTAGTGTAGTGTCTGTACCCAGAATATCAAGAACGCACGTAAACGGTCCTGTACGTCATGTTAATGTCCAGTGGCTTAGGGAAACGTGAAAACACCCAGCATACAATGGAAAGTATTCCCATTTCCCAGGTCAACATACGTGCAGGCCTGTTAGTGTAGCGGGTATACTCAGAATATCACGTATGCACGTTAAAGATACTGTACATCATGTGGCTTACGGAAACATGAAGACACACCCACTGTCCCAAGACAGGAGTATGCAGACTGTGATTCAACTTACCGCCTGCACGGATGTGGGCAAAACAACATTATTACAAACATCAGAAAATTACTCCCCCCCCCCAAAAAAAAACGGATAATGAGGTGGTAGGTAATTAAAGGGTGGAGATGTTTCCCATCTCCCAGGTCAACATCTGTGCAGGCCTGTTAGTGCCTAAACCCTGTTTGAGTGCTATACCCACGCAGAACATGAACTATGCACGTAAAAGATCCCGTAAGTCATGTCAGTGTGCACGGTGCCTTACGGAAACACGACAATTTATACATGTACCATACACGCCCACGAACGAAGTCGAAGAGAGGAGCAACACACCGCCCACATATTGTGAGCTAAAACAACGTGCATACACATATCCACAAAATAAGTGGAACGCTAAAGGAAAAACAAAACAAAACAAACAAAACAATCACATCAAAAAAACAAAACAACACACAAACACACACACAACACACACGCAGACACACACATCACACAAAAGAAACACTCACACAGACACATAGACACACACCACACACACACACACACACAGACAAAAACAACACACACACACAGACACACAGACAAAACAACACACACA